>CM021775.1:617862-852964 GCA_011076525.1 Nettapus auritus
AGAAGAGAAGAGAAGAGAAGAGAAGAGAAGAGAAGAGAAGAGAAGAGGTTACTTCAAAACAGAACACCTAAAGGTTTTTAAAGAAAAACAGTAAAAACATTTCTGTTTTCCTAATATTTCTAAAGCATTCTGTCCAACTGTTTGTCAATTTATCAGTTTTACGAACTATTTTAAACTGTTTTTCTGATTTTTTTTCCTTCAGAATTATTTCCACGTACTTCCTGTGTCCCTGTGTGAGTCTGTGCACCACGCTCACCTAGGGAGCAGTCTGCTTTCCCTGCACATTTGAGGACATCTGCTCCTGTGTGCTAGGTTATAGTAACGGAAACATCACTGGCCATTAGTACTTTGCTTATATCTCCAGCATGTATCCAAATTCACGATACGCATTTGATGAAAAACCAGTCCTGGACATACGCAGCAGAGACCCGCGCACGCGGCCGTGCACCGCGGCCGGATTTCGGCCGTGAGCCTTGCTGGCTGCCCGTCACCTCGGCACCGCACACACCTCACACGTGGGACCCCTTTCTTCAGACCGTTTCCTTGAAGGAGCTTTCTGCAGAGCAGCATGAAGTCACGGGGGATTGATAGCACTGCACGCACTTTGCCAAAGCCTCCTCTGGTATAAACACGCACACGTCTCCTACAGCTAACATTGTCACTTTAGTCTGCTGATAGATCTGGCTCCACAGCTTGGACTTCTTCAAGAATTAAGGTCTTATATAAACATATAATTTAACTTTACTATAGCATAATAATGATTTTTAAATAACTCTGTAATATGTTTTGTAATCTTTTTAGAAGTGCATATTATTGTACTGTCACGGTTTAATTCACCCTCTAACAGCCCAGTCAAAGCAACAGATACGAAGGTAAACACAACCGAGAAGGTACAGAGTGCTAAGTGGCCCCTTTCCCAGGTTTATAACTTGCTTTTCCAAACTGCCAGCTGCTCAGTAGACAAGCCGCACTAATTGTGGGACAATTTGTGTATTCTTAAACTAAAATATTTTTCAGTTAAAGCAATGCATAAATTATTTATTCATTTGTATTTGCATTTAAATAGTTGAAAAATGTCCAAATTAACTGCTTTGAAATTTGTTCCAAAATTTCCCCCTAGGCTGTGACCTTGTGAACAAGTTTAATCTTAAAGCAAATTGAAAGAAGGGTTTATAGCTAAAACGTCAAATGGTTCTGAATGTGTTTTGCTTCGGAGAATTGACTTATTCTTTTGCAAACTCAGCTGAGCATGCATTTCAGGACTAAAGTTTGGTTTGCAAACACAATTGTTTTACCAAAATCTAGTGTTGACTTTTATTGGCGAGCTTTAATCTTAGGCTATTTGGTGGGTTCCCCAAAGCTCCTGCTTCTGGGCTCACCTAACAACGTGACAAGCTCAGCCTTCAGTTTAAAAAATGTTTCTAATTCTTACGGTTGTGGGGGGAAGTATCACATGTTAGGAATCGGAATAGAAATGAAAATTGGAACCACGTCAGTTTTCATAACATGTAAATAATTCTGTTGGATCTGAGGTGTAGGGAGCTGAGCTCATGGCCATGACGGTACTACCACTTCACAGCACCCAAAGCTCGGGGTGCCTCCAGCCTACGTACACGCAGACCCACAGCCATTCTGCACCTGAAGCCAGATGGCAGTACCTCGAGACACCAAGCGGATGTCTGACCAGGGAGACCTAATGCCAAACCCCTTTTTGTTACGGTTCTTTTGGTAAATCTAACTACATGAAAATGGTTCTTCCTTCTTTCTTTGTCACAACTCTGGTTTCTGCAGACATCCAGAAGAGTAATTCATGACGCTTGTCTTTGGAAGGAAAACTGCTGAGAAAGAAGAGAGAAAACACTGCTCACATCTCAGCCAGGAGAAACAGGCAAGGACCCGGCAAGGCAAGCGGCGTCCTGACAACCTGCCCTGCTCTGTCTTCCCAACCACCTCCCACGAGGAGAGGGAGCTCCTCTGCCCAGCGCAGACTGTGTTCCCTTTAGGAACAAAATGAGGGAAACATTTGAAAAAGGGAACCATTAGGCGTACAGAAGAGGACAAAAGCGAAAAGACTTCAGCTGTCAAATCTTCCATGGAAGGGAAGCATAACTAGAGTAGCCAGATTTCTTTTATTTCAAATGTCTTTAAAATTATTGGTAAAATTCAGTACACCTGACTATGTCAAGAGGGGGTTTGGGCTTCCTAACGGAGCAACCAGCTTGACAGCTTACCTACAAGCACTTGCCGTTTGAGTGCTCTTAACTCTGCGGACCTTTGGGCGGGGATTTATCTCAGCTTTTTGGCCCCGCACTCGTCTGAACCCTTACGAACCGGTTTGTGGCACGCGATGAAAAACCGCCCACGTCCTTGCAGAACCCGAGGCCGGAGCTGCTGGCCCAGCGAGGCCCCGCGCTGAGCCCTGGTGCACGACCACCGCACGGCGTCTCGGTGCTGGTGCTGTGCGCTGCTCCGCCGCGTGCTACAGCGCAACAGCGAACGTGCTGCCGGAACCCAGGTGAAAAGGAGCTGTCACGCTGTGCACAGTGCAATTGCTGTTTCCTTTATATTGTTAGAAGAGTGTGCGATTCTTTAATAAAACCTTTAGAGAAAACATCCCAAACCCTCCCCCTCCCCAAACACTCACATCAATTTATATAAGACAAAACCAATTTACTAACAAATGCAAAAATATTAAAACGGAGATCTAAAACAAAGAAGCAAACAAACAAAAACCCAACATTAGGCACTTCAGCTACCTGTAAATAAGGATCAGTTTATAAACTGAAGGTAGGAAAACATATTAAATGCCAATCAAGGATGTCAGAACTGACTGGTAATTTCTGTGGCTGACAGGGAGAACGCAGCAAGAGGTCCTGGCCGACCCCAACGGCCAGCACACGGGGACAGCATTAAAACACTAGCAAAGCCTCCACTGCCACCTCAGCTCCTCCTCGTTGCAAGGTCTTTAGGTCAGAGCCCTCCACACAGGGAAATCTCCGCTCCTGCCCTTCTCCGGGCGTACGGGGAGCGCGTGCTCAGAACACCGAGGACAGAAAGGTTTGGGGGGGAACGACGGCGAGCTGGGGCAGCGCGTGGGGTAGCCGGGGGAAGCAGCACTCGGAATAAAGACCTTAAACTCCTCCCAGAGGAAGCCTGCAGCACACGCATAGCTGGAGATAAGGTGACCTCACCTTCTCCCCCCTCACTCGTTCCCAGAGCAGCGCTAAGCTAACTGCGCTGGCCTCCTACCTACCTGCTCAGCCCTCCTCCTCTTTGAAGTCCTACATTGTTTTCATTTTAATATTCTCAAATTCTTGCATGTTTTCCGTCCATTCCTGCAGCTCCCTGCCCAGCTGCGTGAATTGGCTCTCGGACTGTGTGTGTCTTTACATCAACAACAGCGGCGGCAGCAGCAGCAGGGGTATTGCTGCACAAAAGCAGGCACCAAGAGCCAAGATTATGTCTTCGGTATCTCACAGGCTCATGCAGCGCGTATATATCTTCTGTAAATAACCCTCAGTTTTCACATGGATTATTTAGACTTTCTGATGAAACTGCAGAAATGTCAATGCGGAGCGCGAGCACCCAATCAGGCAGCAGCTCGCTGACCCCTGCCCTCCTCTTCTTCAGCATGACTGCTATTATCTTCAAGGGGAAAAACCCTCCTTGTCTCTTGTTATACCTTTTTTTATGATCTAGGATTCTGTTAATAATGACTCCGTGTTACATAAAACAGATACATTAATGTCACCGAGTCCCAAAAGTACTGAATCAAGCTGACTCCTTCAGAAAGGAAGAAAGTAATAGATACAAGCGAGGGGAAGCCTTAATAAGAGCGCAGATCCTAAAGACGGGAAGGGCTCCACCAGATCGCTTTCTGGCTCCTATTTGAAATGGGGTATTTAAAGGGACACGCGGCTGAAGAAGATCAGAGTCTTGGCAAGGTAACTGTGAACACACCATCAAAGTGAGCGAATCAAACCTGTGATTCTAGGTGGTGCTGCAAAGGGATGTTCACCCTATTAAACTTGCATCCCAGTTGCTAATGGGGCAGGGAGCTGGAGAGGCTGGGCAGCCCCACAACCTGGCCCTCACCTTTCATCTCGGGAATAAAAGTGCTGGCTCAGACCAGCGTCTCTGGAGAAATAAGTCGCCTGGACCTGGCTCAGTGGAACAGCAGCCACCTCTCTGACCTAGGCATATGGCTGAGAGCATTGTTCCTCCTTACAGCTGCAGCAGATGTGACAATTGAAAGCACCAGCCAGACATTGCTAGCGCCAGACTAATATTAAAAAAGAACAATAATCTCTAATCAGAGGTATGAAGATATTTAGTGGCGGAGCTATTAATATCTGAGAGCTTCAGATCTTGAAAGGAAAACCCAGGACAGCCCGGTAAAGGCCATCTGCTATAGAATACAATGCAGAGCAGTGCTGGGATCAGACGGAAACATCGGCAGCGCTCACCCAGATACACAGTACACATCCGAGCATCAAAAGGACTGCGAATTATATCCAGGGAACATGAAAATGGATTAACAAATTTGTACTCCCTCAAGTATTTGAAGGAAAGAAAAGCAACACGAGAAACTCTCAGATCTGCTGAACCCCATTGGGCCAGGCATCAGGACATTTCCACCAGCTGTAGGCGCAGCAGCCATTTTTATTCCCACCCTGCTACATCTGGGAAAAGGTAAAATCCTAAGGCCAAGATGAGGCGCATAAAGAGATGCAACGTCTTTACAGTGTCTTACAGAGGGAGGGTTGAAAATGACCCAGTGAAAACCAAGGAGAAGAAGAGGGGCCTTTTGGAGCCGCAGCTCGGTGCTCCAGCAGCTCTGCAACAAGAACCAACCACTTGCCCTCTGTCATCACTGCCTCCAGCCGGGCTTTATTGAGTTTTCACTGTTTGTAAGACTATGGCATGATTCTCCAAGGTTACATACCCTATATGCTGGCAGCACCAAAAAAAACCACCAATACCCTAATAATTTTTACAAAGTCAGCACTTCACCATGGAGCTGGTTGAGGGAACATCTGCCATCTCCTGATCGGAAACCCAGAAACGCCGGTGGCAGCTGCTCGTTTCACTTCTCGTCCCCCCTGGAGACGTAGGACTGTCCCATTGTGTTCATCACCCCTGCCAAACAGGCCTGCCAGTCCTGTTTAGCTGTTTGCTGCCAGGATATGCCCACGCTCATTTATTTTCCAAGGGAACTTTGCACCAGCACGGAGCGGTGCATGACCAGGGCACTGACCACGTAGGCAGACACTGGCTGTGCACAACAAACCAGTGAGGACAAAACTTCCAGGAGGGAGTCACCACCTGAATGTGCTCATTTTTGAGCTGTTTTTAACATTTTCAGACGTGGAGCCCTTGGTAGCCCCCCGCCTCTCTCTCAGGGTCGGCGTGGAGCATGTTTGGAATTAGTAGCACCTGCTAAACCCGCGTGGGTCAGAACACAGCGGCGCTGCCAGAGGACTAGATGGGCTTGGCACTGATCTGACAGCTGAGAGGCTGGAAAGTGCTGACTGCACTCTGTAAAGCTAGAAGGGATAGGAAATCTATTATTAATGGCAGACGAGGTGAAATCAGGGCAGGGAACTAACATTAGCCATGATTAGTGCAATTTCTAGAAAAACTCAGGAGCTACCTCACGGACTTGCAACAAATAGGGAAAGTCTGAAGTAAAGGTAAAGGTTCAAGCCATAGAACTTGGTGTTCTTCTTTCACCTGGCCTGCTGTGCCTGGAGACCACAGCATGCTGCTTTGTCGGTAAGGAAGAAGTCCCCATAAGCAGCAGTGTCTGCACACAGAGGGCGAGCGGGTAGCTGTAAAGCAAGTAACACAAACATGGGAACGCTGAGTAAGAGAGCTGAAAAAAGGGCAACTGAGAAGGCAGAAGGTTACTCCTTCGGAAACCTTCTTCAGGCTCCATCCATACAGAACTTGTGCTGCTCTGTGCTGAAACAGAAAATACCGCTCCCAACAGACAGAGCTCGTGGAACAACCCTGTAGCAGTGTTCGAATGCCATTTAGTCTCATCTGTACAAACAAATCCAAATTCAGCTCCCCTGACAGAGATCCTCCAGAGCATTCCATCTATTAAAATTTGTATTTTGCAATTACTTCAGTTTGCTTTGCTTCTTTTCTAGGTTTTATTCTAAATTACATGGATAGAAGATCAAGCTTCATTTATGAAATCTGTTTTTCTGGGTTGTGCCACTGTTAGAACAAATTTTAAATCGAGGGATACAATCGTCATTGCTCTGATTGACAGGCTCACCTTAGGCCGAGCCCCGCACCTCGAACAGAGCAAAATCTGACTTCATGTACTAATTTCTGTTTTAATGTCAATGAAGCGCGTGACACATTAGCCATTTTTCTTACTTTTCTCCTGTAAGATTCTCAGACAGTGATGTTTGTGTTTACACAGAGTAACATGATTGGGCAGCTCCCCCCAACTCCTCCCACGTCTTTGGGTGACAAAGTTAACATTTCTGCGTTTCTGCTCCTGACTTATAAAATGGACATACCGATCTTGATCTCAGGAGCGGCAAAAGAATTTGTGAACAACCCGAAGTATAACGTAAGTGCTAGGCACAACTGTTTTAAGTGCTAAATATCCACAAGGATGGCAGATAGGAGTAAGAGCAATGAGACTGCAATTCTTTTTTCTTTTTTTTTTTTTTTCCTTCTCTTTGTTGTGTAGACAATGCTAGCCCTCAAAATATGCTAGGTATTTTCCAGATCAGAAGAAAATGTGATCCCTACTCCGAGAGCGCCTAATCTAAAAAGTCAAAGATGAAAAGAGGGAAAGCAACTCAGGATACAAAGGAATCTATGTAGTGACAGGTCCTAGCTTGTTATTTTAATTAAAAATATGCAAAATCCTCCTTTTTGCCTCTTTCAGCCCTCTCATACAAGCCCTAAGCTTCAATCCCAGTGTCCGCACAGCCGTCCCTAATCACCCCAGGCTCCCTGCGCATAAAGGAGCCCTTCAGACAGGCGAAGAGCGGGGACGGGTGCGTGGCAGCCCCAGGCCGGCACAGGCCGCACAGCCCACTGCGACTGCAGCGCCGCGTCCTGCCCAGGGCTGCTGCAAACCCGGGCGGCTGGGGCCCTGCAGCCACCGATGGGCAAACAGAGGGAAGCCCGCGATGCCTGACACCCCCTCACCTACGCACGCACGCCTTACGGTGGCAAACACACTGCGTTAGCGGTCTCCGTCGTAGGAGGTCCCTGCCACATCCTCAGATGGGCCACAGAATCCTCTGAGCCTGACACACACGCGCTTTACTCATGACCACAGCGTAAGGGGGGAGCGTTGGGCCAGTTTGTGCTTCCCGCAAGCATTTTCAGGGCTGGGGATCCCACCTGCCTGACTCTGGGGGGCTGGGGATCCCAGCTGCCCCTTCCCGATGCCATTTTGCCCGTCCTGCTGGCTCGCCCCGACTCTGAAGGCGATCCCCTCCTGGCCGGCACAGCTCACTGGGCTGCTCTGTGGCTGCCCTCGGGCGCGGCGGATATTCCTGCCGATGTCTGACAAGCGGTGAACACAGCCGAGGTTTAGAGAGAGACAGAAATCAATACCGCCGCTTCCACCAGCCACGCTGAGGGATTAGCCGTCCCAAGGAAAAGCACAGACGGCTGAACGGGGAAATCATGACTCCGAATAACACAAGAGGTTTATGAAGCTGGAAGGCAGCCTCTGGCCTCGCTACCCCAGCTGGCCCGGGCAAACAGCGGGCGGTGGAGGCAGGCCTGGAGCGCGTCCTCCTGCGGGGCCTGGCCCTCAGTGAGCTCCGCACGGCCACTGCGGCTCCTCGGCTGCTGGCCTTGGCCACTGGCAGCTGGGGGACACGTACCAGCTCTGGAGCTCAAATGGGAGCAACCCAACAGCAGCAAATGCTAGAAAAGGCAGGCGATGTGGATGAGAGGTGACGTGGAGGAGCTGAATCCTCCAAAGCTGAGCTAGGTTTGGCAGAGTGGAAGGAGAGGAGAAGACCTCTTGGCTGGTGCTGTCACCAGAAGAGGCCCCACATGTAATGTAACAGTAATGCAAGAGATGCTGGGTCCTGTGCCTCTGCTAACAATGCCTCTGCTTTAAATAGCCAAATCCTCTTTGATGTGGGAACCCTTCAAGAAACATCCACTTTTGTTGGCAGACACAGGGTTAGGACAAGCAAGCTCATTGATTTTAGCTTAGCTAACCTCGTAAAACTTTCCGCAGTTTTACAATCTTGTTGCTCCCTCTTGCTCTCACCTTTGGTGTTTTGGCTGCTCTATTTGGATCCCAAAAGCTCCAGACGAGCGTACGTCTTTGTCTTTAAACTGTCATAGGGGAGAAAATAGGGACTACAGAGGAGAGAAAGGGGGAAGCAATGTTCAGAGGGACTTCAGGCTTTAATGAGGCATCGGTAATATATTCGCATAGCTTGAGAGAGCTCTTTAACGACCTCTGAAGTTTTTAACGTTTCTGAAGTTTACAGCCCAGCATAAGGTTGCTAGGAAGATGGAGCGAATATATTCTCTCAAACTCATTCCTCGAGCCCCACACAATCACAAAGTCACAGTTTGCTTAACTGCCCAGGAAGCAACATCGATTGTCCATGGAACCTGCAATGTCATTCTGTGAAAGCAAATGAATTCTTTACAATCCAAATTTCACCCACAGTGAGAGAAGAGCAGTGAGACAACAGAGGTGTAGAACAGCAGACGAAGTTCAAATAATACGGAGAAAAATGCCTCAAGGTAATTCTAGGTCACAAGCCTCCATAAAGGACTGTTTCTTTTTTTATTTAGCGTTATGATTTTTCTCAAGTGAGTTAACACAGGAGGAAGAAAGGTGTCAATACTTCTCAATACAGCAGCTGAACTGATACGGCACAGCAGACAATTAGCAAGATGCCCACTTACACACATCTTCCTTAAAACAAGCCTCATTTACGACCCGAACACTGGTATTATTTCATTTCCCACAACTATTGATACTTGTTAATCCTGATACGTCCACCGGCTAAAACTGAGGTGGAACCACATGCTGCCAAAGACGCTCGCAGAACTTCCTCCGGTCATCAGAACGCTCTGAGTCATTGAGCACTACGATTTACCTCCCAGAACTGACATTCAGATCCGTGACCTGCAGGGGCCTGCACCTCGTGGCCTGGTCATGCAGGACTGGTCAAGAATGAGCTCCGGACTTCAGCTTGAATCCTCAGAGCTGCTTCAGGTTTGCCTCATTTTAGAAAATTCCAGTAATCTTGAGTGTGCTAAGCAATTATCTGCAGAGAAGGACCTAGCAGTAGACATGGTAGAAGGGAGTCAGGAACAGCCCTGCCCGTGACTGCAGTGACCCGTGAGCTAGGTGACTGCCTTGTGTGCTGCCTGACAGCCAAACACACGTGGGCAGTGAATGCCAGCTACGTGGGAGGCTGATTCACAGCAACTTTGCCCCAGAAGCTGCGGCAGAAGGGGCGCTCCCAGCTCCCCATTGCGGTCACTTCGCCCGCAGCCCGGCGGCGCGGTGGCACAGCCCGACGGACACCCGCTCAGGCCGCAGGGCCGCAAGCGAGGCAGCCTCTGCCTGCTCTACCGCGGACAAAAGCGAGGCCGAAAGGGTCTGCCTTAGTCTCAGCACATTGTTGCAAGCTCCGATCAGTCTCCGGCGCAGGGAGCGCATCGTTCCCCCACGAGACCATCAATCTCTCCCCACGCCACCCCCACCACTCCTTCTCCCGCATTAACCTAAAATATGGGAGCAGGCGTTTGCCCCCAGTGCTTCTGCTCCCAGAAAGCACCCCGTCCCCTCCCTCCAGCGCTCCTTATCTAAGGCGGCGTGTCACTGCAATTTTATGGTCAACATTAGAGGCTCGAGCCCGCTTTGCGCCAATCGCCGCGCCGCATCCGTGAGGAGAGCAGCCAGGCTTCCCGCAAGGAGCTGCCTCCTGCGCTGCGCGGCGTGACCCCCTCCACCGGCAGCCGCCATAAATCTGCCTTACCTGATGGGAGATGGGCTTTTTAGGATCTCTCAGGGTGCTTTGAGGTAGCACTTCTATGAACTCCGTGCCACAATAAATAACGCTACCTGCAATATGTCTTTGGGAACGTGTCAGCAGCGGCTGTCCTGCCATGAATTTTTATTCTTTCGCCGTCTGGAAGATAGATTCCAGATACAGCATTTCCCCGCACTTAGTGTCAAATCTCTTTACCCCTTTGCCCCGGCAGAATGACAGGGACCACAAATAAAATAAAATAATAAAAAAGAAGCATAGGAAAAATGGCCTGAGAGCAGAGGGAAGGCACTAAACTCACCTCTCTCTGCAGCTGAGCGGCTTCAGAGATGACAGCAGTGACTACAGGCAGGGGCAATTTGGAGTAGGTAGACGGCAATTTTTGTACACTGCAGACAAGATTTCTTCACGAGGATTCTACACAAAGGAGGGTAAAGATACAATTGCTATAAAGAGCATAATGCACGTAGACCAGGAAGACAGGGGAACGTGGCTGTGCGTATCATCCGAAACTGCTGTGCCACAGATGGAGAAATAAAACACCGACCTCCATAAAGGAAGGCATTTTTAAATTAAAAAAGAAAGGCCATATAGAGAGACTAATGAAATGACACAAATGTTTCTGCATTTTGCATTGCAGATTTGATATCGAGGTTAGAGGGTGTTGTAACAAACACCAGCAGGAATCCCATGCAAAAAGAAATTACTGTTGGCACGAGGATCTTGTGTCGTTCATTTGGGTTGCTGAAAAATAAACCCAGGGGTCAGCGCTGGGGCCAACAGCGTTTAGCTTCTTCCTCAGTGACCTGCACGCTGCACCGCCGGTGCACACCCTGAGCACCGTGGGAGCGACAAGTCTGCGAGGAGCTGCCGGCGCACCAGGGCTCCTGCTGCCACTCGGAGGGACCTGACGTGGGCCGGCAGGAATCTGTAAGCTCAGCAAAGGGAAAAGCCACGTCCTGCAGCTGGGGAGGCCTTCCAGCCTCCGTGACCTGTGTGAGCAACCCAGGATTTACTTTCTGGTTGCCACATACGAGCAGCTGAGTAAACCACCGTAAAGATTACACAATACTTTTAAAAACTCAGTCAGGAAAAATGTTATTAGTTGTACAGCTCAGTTGGGAATATGAGAAATATCTGCTCAAACAACGGTATTTAGCAGCCACAAAAACTCTATAAAAGATAAGCACTTCCAGCCAGGTAGCAGACCGCAGCGCACCACCGAGGGTTTTTCCTGACAGTTTCCCTCTCCTAGCTCAGTGCCCCCAAACAAAACCGTGCCTCTTTTCCTCTTCTGAATGGGTCTGGGCACTAGCGCAATCTTATCTGAAACCGCAGACTTTTTTTTTTACTTTCTTCCTTTACTCTGACCTCAGTACTGAGTTTCACATTCCTTGCATTTAGAAGATGCTCCGACCAGCTCTCCACGATCAGCACATTAATATGCACCTGGCGGCTACAACATGCAAGGTGTTAAAGACTCCGCTGTTCTGCCGTTAGCGCACCATTGTCCATCCCTGAGGCGAAGTCAGAACGTACGGGTGCCGTAGGAAACGGCAGGCTGTCCGTATCTTCAGGATATGTTTCCCAATTCACATCAAAAATGACGACGCTGCAGTCAGAATACAGCTAGGCGGTGCCTTAACGTCTGCCCTCTTCCTATTCCCACCTTTGAAACTCAGCTTTAAAGCCGGGCACCGAGACCCCGATAAATGTGTGTTACTGAGCAGCAGCAACGCAAAGCAAGCAGCCCCAGATCTTTCGTTCCCCAAAGATGCCGAGCAACTGCCACTGCCACCCAGCAGAGTTAGTGGAGGAGATTTACAAGGTCATTGACAAATGCAAGTATTGATTGAGTATTAAAGTGTCTTGTGATTAATACAGCCTTCCAAGTAATTAGTGCAGATCTCTTATATCTCACCATGTTTAAATAATGTATCTGTGAACATGCAGGCCCCCTGTCAATCACTCTGACTGAGGCCAAACATCACATCACCTGATAACTCATTTGGAAACTGGGCTTCCTGCCTGCTGAATATCTTTCAAAAACAGCAACTCTTCCCTAATTGCCTGGGGTGACCTATATTTAGAGCCTCGCAGTTCACTGGGGGGGTAGACAGGGAGAAGAGAGCTAGAAAAAATGCTAAAGCTTGCTATTCTGCAGTGGTAATAAAAACCCAAGAGAAACATCAGAGGCACTGAATGGAACTGGCTGAGGGACCTCTATCAGGAACATGCAAACGGCATTTGTTCAACCCCGGTTCCACATCTGATAAAGCCATACAGCTGTCTTCCACTTGCACTTAGGTAAGAATCTAGATTTATTTTTTTCTTAGACTAGTCAACGTTAAAACTGGTCATCACAGATTTTTATTGTTTTTTTAATTCATATAAACACGTAAGCCAAGATGGACACAATTTCTCCCAGGACTCCTAAGCTTTACATGGGGGAAGAAGGGTTTAACTAATACTGTTCAAGCTATTTCTGCATCTGGATCCCTGTTTTCTATGATCAGAATAATGAAAACAGGGCTGAAAAGGACCTCGGAAAGTCACTAAATTGATCGTTCCACCCACAGGCAGAATCAATTACACCCAAACAACCTGGCATTCTGGCACCCTCCACTGAAAGGATGGCTCACGTTAATCTAACAGCAAGCTGGCTGTAAGCTCTTGATCAACCTGCAGTCATTTGCATCCTCACTAATTTTCCCACTTCCTGGTGCTTGGGACCAAGAGGGTCACAGCAAACTCTAACTGGTCTGAAGGTACAGAAGTGCAGGAATAAGAACAAGTTAAAGTCTAAAAGAAAATCTACTCCCCAAACAGAAAATATTCAGGATAAAATAGATAATGAAAAAACCAAGAGGGGTGGGGTGGGGTTGGAGGGAGGTGTCTGCAGCGTGGAGGAGGTATAGAAGCATCAAGGGAAGGAGGCTGAAGACAAGGAATACGGACAATTAAAATCCCAGAAGCTAAAGTTTTGGAAACATGATTGTTCAATTATTTCCCCTCTTTTTGCAGCTATTTAAAGGATTCTTAGTTTTTTTGTTATTATACACCAAGCATAGTACTGCTCAGATAAAAATACGTCCCAAAGAATGTGCTGAGAGGAGGACTATCAAAAGACCTAAAGAAGTCATTCTGCTCCTCTACATGTGCTCAGTGACATTAAAAAGCCACTATATTAGGGAGCTCGTGTTCCTCAGATCAAACACGTCGGCAATATGTGGGGCTCTACATTCTCTGCTTAAACTACCTGTTTGAGCCCTCTTGGTTAGTCCTTGAAGAAACTTCTGCAGAGAGAGAAACTTCAGCTGATGCTGAGGACTCTCAGGCCTGGCGGTCCGGCTCCACTCCTGGTCCCCAGCAGAACGGCCTAAATCTGATTTGAAACGAGGACGCAATCAGCTACGGGAAGATCAGGCTGTCGGCAGTAACTAGAACTGTGTGAGGGTTTTTCTGGAGCAAGCCGGCATTTATCGGTCACCAAAATCTCGGAGGCGAACGCTCTGCAGTAAGTGCCACTTCAGCAAAATAAGCGGCTTTACACCTTCGGGTTTCTTTCTGGAGTCCACGAAGAACCAGGTACTCATCTAATGTCTTCTTAATCTCTTTCCTACCATTTTCTTTAAACAATTGTAATCAAAGGGTTTCTCTGAAGCCCTCTTGGAGATCGTTAAACATTTACTGGTTATTGGGTAGAGAAGGCTCTGGGAAACACTTTCCTTCAAACTCATTCGTGTCTGAGCTGCTGTAATTCCGCCTTAGGAAAAGCAAAGAGCAGAACTGCAGCCCCACTACCCGTCTCGGTCTCTTACACTGTCCTCTGACACAGAATAAAACCAACAAATACCTGGCATGAAACTAACGACTCGGGCGTTCTGCAAGCACTGCGCGGTGCCGGTCAGCATCGGCGGGCGCCCGGCTGCCAGCCCGAGCCTTTCCGGGATCCAGGAGATGTGCAAAGCAGCAGCGCCTTCTGGAGAAGCCACAGCCCTCACTTTCTACTTCCCAGCTTAACTTCCAAGGGTTAAAAGATACAACATATGAGAGTTAATCACTGTTACACGTAATCGAATCACAGCGATTCCTAAATTAATTTACAGAGGGGAAAAAGAAAGGAAAAATCCTTGCTTCATAATGTTTCAGATTGAACTGGAAGACAATGAAGGAAATCCAAGCCCAGGAATTGTGGCTTTTGCTTTGGACAAAGCAGTAGAAATACTCCCCTGCCTGGAGCATTAATCTCATTTTCTTTCGCCTTGCACCTGCTAATGTTACACAGCTCATACATTCCCTCTTCCTTCCCCTCTTACAAGTTTATTTATTATGACTGTTTTACCAGCTATTGGCTCAACACTACTACTCAAATATTCATCATTTAGTTCTCTGGCTAAACCGTATTTAATCAGCACAGGAGAGAAAATAGCATAATTATAGATGCCGGATGCCATTACACTCAGAAGAAATTAAACCTTGTCTTAAGCTGTCCGGTGGTGCCTCTGATGAGAACAAGCAGGCTGCATTGCTGCGAGGTTACCGAGGGGTTAGCGGCCACCTAGGGCCAATTCTTTACTGATCGATAAAGTCCCAAAAGTTCTTACAACAACAAGAATGCAAACAGATTCTTCAGGTTGCCCAAAGCAAGAAGTGGGGTAGTGTTCTCCAGTTGGCACTGCACCACTTAAGACTTGGCGTTAGCCCTGTGTGGAGAACCCCAGCTTACCCAGGTTATGGCACAAAACGCTCCAGGAAGCGTTTCACCTGACGACATTTCTTATTCATCACTTGACATCAGTGCTCAGAAGCGCTACGAATCCAGCTTCAGAAAGAACAATGGCCAGAAAGGCTGAGTGTTGTATTTTATTTATTATTTATTTTTTGCTAATAATACATCTGAGGTTTAGATAAGTAACTAAGAGGAAGGAGAGCTCCTTCTAGTCCATCCTGCTGCCGACAATTAAGAAACCTCAAAGTAATTTTTGAAAATGTCAGCGTCTCATTTAGCAAACGGATAAATAATGAATGAAGCATAATCACTGTCCTGTGCTGGTGGTACAGCTTCGCGGTGTCATTAGTAAACTAACGGTATAATATCTTCGTGTCACAGTTTAATTATATCTTGTAATTAGTTTCAGCAATGGATTGCACAGAGTCAGGCCCCCTGAGCTAAACAAAAGGTAATAGAACTTTCAGAGTCCTCGCATAAATCAATTATGAAAGTGTCCTGTGTTATTTGAGGCTTGTTTGCTGTAATTTTATGCACAAAGAAGAAATGATCCCTGCTGCCTATGGAGGGCGATTCACCTTACCAACTGCCTGCCTAAATGAGCACGAGTACCGCAGGAGCATGAGCCCGTCCTGCGCACATCTATCAACGCACGCCCAGCTACCCAGGGCGGCTAAACACGGCGAGAGCGAGCGGTACGAGCGGCGTGTAACAAATTAACTTTGGGCATGAACACCACAGCTACGGGAATCCTGCACGCGGAAAGAGCAAGCGGTACTACGATTTTTTTAGCACTGAAGTTGTGCAATTCATAGGCAATGCTCGTGCAACGCTCCGCATCCAAAGCTGCATGCGGTCCAGTTCTGTTCGCTGTCCCGTGAGGAGCACGTCCCCATCCAAGCCGCACCTACGCCCGCCTCTTCCCTCTCCTGCGTGTTCAGAGCGGGCAAATACCACCCCACTTTGCGGGACTTCTGGTACCTGCTTTGCATCAACACTCAGAGACAACCAGCAGCAGTGTCCCTGGCCCAGCGGCTGCCCGGTAGAGGCCTGCGGTCAGTGCCCTCTCCTGACACCGCTCTCTGCTGTCCCGTGAATGAGAGCGGGCCCACGCCGGGATCAGGCCGTGGAGGGACCGCCGAGGTGCTGCAGCACGCAGCAGCACACCCACGCCTCTGCTGCCATCCTGCCGACCGCTGCTTCAGCTCAGGACATCCCAGGCCAGACGCGCTCTTCTTAAGAGCTCTTTGTGCCGCACCGGGAGTGTGCGCGTGTGTAAAGCACGGACAGAAAACGTGAACCGGTAAGGTGGCTGTGAGTGATCTCCGCTATCCCAGCCTGTAACTTCTCACATAGTTTCAGGGAAAAAGAGTTGCATTACTGGAATTAAACGTATAAAATAACGTTTCGCAGTTCAGGCTTAATAGCTGCATTTTATTTGCATATTTTTTCCACGCTCTTCTGAAGAGTACTACGTATTCTACTGCCATTCCTCTCCGTGCCGACGCACACGCATGGCTCGCGCTGCTCTGGTGTCTAAATGCCTGAATCATTTTTCTTTTCATGTCCCTCCTCTGCCCCCACTGCTTGCTTTCGGAAGCTGCCTACGTTCTGTGGGATGGAGAAGGAGGAAAAAAAAATAAAAAATAAAATCAAACCTCTCCATGTGTCTAATTTTGGCCTACCGAGATCTCCAAAAGCAAGAAAGGCTCAAAGCAGAAGCAAAGGGCTGTCCACAGGTCACCCAATCCATGCCGGAGTGTCGGGGATCCCTACTGCGGGCAGCAGAGGAGAAGTGTGGAGAAGAGTCTGAAAGGTGCCAAGACATGTAATCGTCTCAGTTCTGATCAAGCTGCAAAACACGCCGGGGTCCTGGTTCAAAGCCCTCATCAAGTCTGCCTTGAAAGTGAATCTAGTGGCATGCTGGCCTTTCTGTTTATACAACAACTTACAGGTTTAAATGAAAAGCTGCTTGATAAAGCAGCCTGAATCCTCCCATTGTGAGCCCTTCAGCAAATTTAACAAAAGGAAAAGCACCGACTAGAAAAAAGGGAAAAAAAAAGTCCACTCCTCGGAGCGGTGCTGCAATCCGGCTGGTTGCCATGGCGACGTGATGACTTGTTCACATGGCAACATACCTTCGGTCCACTATTAAAATGATGAGAGCGAGCTGGGCTGCGCTAAGGACGCATCCTGCCCGCCTTGCTCTGCGGCACGGGCTGGGACGGGCGCGGGCAGGCTCGAGGGGAGCAAAGCTGCAGCCGGGAGCTCTGGGGGTGGAGGAACAAGGGGCAACCTGAGCCTCCTCCCAGATGAGTGACACCGCGCGGATGATAAACTCGGTTTTGTTTTGATACAGCACTTGCCTTCGTAGGCTGAAGGATGCTTTCAATACATTAGCCACATGTTCCAGAGGGCACTGAACTCTCTGAGCGGTGACCTCTAGAAAGCACTGGCAAAAAAGTACCGGGGGGAGATGGGGGAATCGCGGGAGAGCCTATCAAAACAAAACTAATTGTGTTTAAAATAAAACTTTAAAAAATAGCTGCTGCAGCAGTGAAATGCAATCATGTAATTTGTCATTTTCATTAAAATCCCAAACAACTAGCAAGTGGTAAATTGTGCAACATCTATTGAGTCGGAATGAATACCCAAGATTGCAAAAAATGTACCACCGCTGCAATGTTATTGGTGTGTTTTCTGCAATTTAACGGATTTAAATACCATCTGATAGCACAGAAAATCGTGATACTGCGGGGGACCTCACCATCCAGACGTCCCTCCCGTGGATGAAGGCCGGGGTGACTCCCATTCATGAAGCACATACATCACACAACAGACAAGAGAAAGTCTCTTAAAACGTAAAACTTAAGAAAAAAATACCTTTAATACAGATTCTATCTTAATTTTGCTGGTTAATTTTATTACTGGTATCTTTCCTGCCTGCCAGCTTTAATACAAATTTTTAGCCTAAAATCACAGCTAGGTAATACGGTGATTTGGAATGCCAGCAGTTTGAAGACACCAAGCACAACCTGGTGGTGTTTGCCTAGCTGTGTCATCGCTGAACAGCTAGCAAACCCCACACTGGCAAGAACACGTATGCAGGAGCACTATTTTTTTCCTGTTCCTGCCTGTAGCTACAGCCTTAGCACGTTGCCTTCACCTGCTTGCAACTCTTCTCTGTCTTCTCCTGATCTCCAAAATTTGCAGACGGCTTCTGGGCTGACCCCGCATCCCTGGTTCTCAAGCACTGCCCACCGCAGCAATGTGCTGCCGGGCTTGGCCCTCCCTGAGCCAGGATGGCAGTAGGACTTCCTGCAGCCTTACTGCTGTGCTGGTCAGTGCTCAGTGCACGATTTTGGAAGCCCCGCTGCAAGCTCCTGGCATGGGGAGCACGAAGGCCCCGTGGTTTAATGGATGTCACAGCAGATGCCTGCTTTCATCTTTATTACCGATGAAACAATAGCTTTGTCCCACTCCCCGAAACGCAGCGAACGATCACTGCCTCATAAGGATGGTAAATTGTACATGGGAAAAAAAGGAAAAGAAACACTCTGGTGTCTATCAAGCTATCATGACAGCCGCACTCATGTTTCCTCCTGAGGACCAAAATAACTACAAAGTGCACGAAATCATTAAGCACAAGAAAATCCCAGAGCTAGGCTTGGACTAAAACTCACGATTTCCCAACCAAAAGGCATCAAAGAACAATCCCTCGCAGTTCACTGGCTGTTCCCCTTTGCCGTGCACATACCTGTACCCGCGAGCTCTGCGTCTGCTGGCTGAGCACGAGGCACGAGCCGCCTGCGCCCCTGCTGAGCGCGGAGCTCTCCCTGCCCGTCCTGGGCTGCGCAGCAAGGAACCCTCCTGGGGCAGGCAGGAGAGGGGACGGCAGCCGGGGAGCACAGGTGGCAACAAAAAAGCCTTTCAAGTTCATCTGTAGGTTGGCACAGCCACACCTGCACGCTGCCAGGTTGTAGCAGCTTTTCCAAACAAATAAATGCTGTATTTTGCATGAGTCAACATGGCAGGCTGCAGGAACACAGCTGGTGGGGTGCTGCTTTGGTCGGAGGGTGTCCAGCTAACTTCCCATGGTGGAGATGAGGTCACACCTTTATTCGTAACACTACCCAGTCGATAAGCTCAACAGTTCACATGGACTTAGAACTTTTCACGGTGATGCAACGCTTGAATCAGCCCCGCAGGCTGGTGTCCAGCACAGCCAGGCGTGGAGCAGGACCTAAGGATGCATCCGACCAGAAAAATCTAGAACCAAGGAACAGGCTTCACTTCTCCCTTTTTAAAAGGCTGATACATAACTGTAGGAAATATATCTGCAGTATTTTCTTCAATTGGTATGGTATATAGCCTTTCAAAGTGGGCACAGAAAGCCTTCTGTAATGCTCCTCTCATCTTGTCCTGCTCCATCCCAGCATAATCAGAGGTGATTTGCTCGTTCCCATTTTCCAGTGGCTCAGCACACACCCACCTAATCCCTCCTTTACAATAGTTGCTTCTATAAATCGCAATATTACTATCTAAAAAAATCAGCGCCTATGAAGACCAGAGAACTGGGATCAAGTTCACCGATGATATGATTTCTAACGTTTGAATGATAAATCTTATTTTACAAACAGCACCTTACTGAAGGAATTTCAGCCACTTGTAAGAACTTCATTAATGGAGGAGAAGCCTTCGGGTTCACCGGTGACACAACAGGTGTTTAAACAATTCCTTCTACCTCCACTCTCACGTCAACTTTATTTTCAAGTTTCACTCAATGATGGAGTTGTTTCTTAGCTCCTTGTGTGCTTAGCCATTTAATTAAAGCAATCCATATTGAATTCATGTCCAGATGCCTTGACCAGCAGAGCCAGATCCTCATTGGCATGCCAGCTGCTCAAAGAAGAGCACGGCCCCTTGCATACTAATCAGAGGAGAAGGCAGTGATTCATCAGCCCACGATACCGCTTCAGCATCTACAAGCACTTATGACATGTAATTGGTGGTGCATAAGCAAGCCAGGCCACATTAAGAAGCCTACAGATAGTCAGAGATAAAAATTAATGACTTTTGCTTTGTGTAATCCTGAGTGTGTTGGGGGGAGGGGAGACCGGGATTAATGGACAAATGCAAGTAGGCACAAAGGAACAAAGAGTTCCTTGGCCTTGTTTACATACTGAACAATAATAATAAAAGAAAAGTGACAAGTTATGGGAAAGGCAAGTGTGAATTTTCGGCACGAGTGAGTTGGAAGACTGCTCGCAGTTCATTACGGATGCAGAATTTCCATACTCATTATTCCGAAACAAACCTCCTCAGAAGGCCCTTCTGGGACCAATGGCAGCCGTTTTTATTATTCATCTTTTGCGAGTATTGAGGATGTCATTAGAAGAGCCGCACAGAGCTCGTGCTGCATGGCGTGCTGGAAGAGAGGACTGTAACTATCCTGGGAGGAATAGCTTATTTTTCATGAGACCAGAGCCACCGAAGAGTCAGGGTCACGGAAGGCCACAGTTGTAAAATCAAGAAAGAAGAAGAGGGAGGTAAATCAAGGAGAGCAGACAAAGACATTACGTTATGCACCCATGACAGCAGAAGTTCTCTTCAAAATATTCACTCGTCAACATTGTCAATCGAATCTCCCTCCTCCTGCCATAAATCCCCTTTCTTCCCCAACAATGGATACATCCTCCCTGAAGTAATTTTGAAGAAAAATGCAATTTCTCTATTTTTATTTTTCTTTAACAATTGCTTTCTTTTCTGCTTCCTGAAGTCCTGCTATGGCGCATCTATCAAGGAGAATAATGAAACCGAAGTTACTTGAGACACCTTTCTACTTGGAGGTAACAAAAGCAGGGAACAAAATAAAGAGATGCAGGTGTGACGGCGTATATAAGCAGAAACGTAGCCTCAGCTCTTGCCTACCTCCAACACGCCGGGCGCAACAACCTGCTTCAGCAGCTTCCGGGGGTAGAGGTCTATTGATCCAGCAGAGATGTGCCCGTGTACAATAACCGAGATCTGGTAGCAGAGTTTCCTTCTGTCATGAAAATTGTCAATTACAAGTAGAGCTGCGTGTTCTCCAGAACAGACACCGATGCCTCTACCCTCATTCCTGAAGGAAAATCTAGCTTCGGTTCAGACGCCGGCTCTGGTTCACTCCAGCCACCACGCTCACCCAAGAACAGCAGCTTATTACCTGTTGAAAAGAAGTTTCTGCTCCGTAGCTGGGAAGAGATATTTTAGGAACTATTGATTTATCCTAATTGCATCTATCTTTGTACTATGAAAAACTGCCATTGCCATGGCAATAGTGTAAAAAATGGAAGAACCGCTACCCTATAGTCAAGCATCTGGTTGGTTTGAATACCGTAGACAACAAACTTTTCCCACACGGGTCCGATACGATCACTGTAAGATTTAGAAGTAACCCCACGAACACAGAACCGTGGCTTGGCATCCATCTCAGACACCGCACATCCACGTCTTGGCACCTTCAGGTTCTGGAAACTGTCGCCTCCAGGCCGTGCTTTCAGCAGAACGATGTGAGGAAAACCCAGCAGGGCTTGCAAAAGGCGCCTGCAACCGCAGTGCCACGCAGCAGTTTCTCTCACGGCGCTCTTTCAGAAAGCCTTTCTCCCTGCAAGCTCTTCACCCCAGCGAGGACAAGCAGGTTCTTGAGATCCCCCTATAGCAGGAGGACAGCAAAGCTCTCGGCTCTTCCCCTCCCCAGTGACTGCCGGTGCCGTGGCTGACCCGGCCGTGCTGAGCGCTGCCCACACACACGGAATCTGGGGGTGCTGCACAGGCGGGGTGCTTGATGCAGCATGAGATAACTCACGTTTAATTCGGTCTCGCGTCCCAGCTGCTAACATTGGTACAGATAATCTGGAGGACGCCTTAGCCTTTCCATGCCTTCACAGCCCTAGGAGTAGAGGGTAAAGTGCTGGGACTCACAAAAACCAGAAAATCATTGATACCGGCAGGCAGCTGAGCAGGAACTCAGAGCCATCGGTTGTGTTTAAGGTCTACTGCTGTGTTACAACCTTTCGTTCTGCAAACCTTGCTCTTTATTTATCTGTTAGACCAGTTAATTTCATCTGTTTTGCAGAAATATTTACCGAGGGTAGGTGAGGGAAGCAGAAGCTGCAGCTGCATCCACAGTCACCATACGATTTATTTACAGCTGGGGCTTTGTGGTGCAGCTAGCTAAAAGAGGATTAAATTACGCTCTGTAGATTAAGAGTCTGAACACTATAAAACTCATAAGCCTTTGTATGCTAAGCAAGAACTTTGACTCCCACAGGAGCTTGCAGCAGAGATTCTGCATACACGGAGAAGACTTGATTTTTTTGATATTTCGGTGCATCTTCACAAACAGAGATACCATCAGACTGTTCGGGAAACGTTTTATCAGTAAAAACATTAAACCGAACTGTGATGTCCAGTGTGTTTTCATCTTGGTTTCCTCACACAGTCCTTCAAACGTCGTCTCTCACAGTCCTACCACCAGTCACACGCCGTCACTATAACCGTTCCCTGTTCCGTTCCCATTAGAAGGACACGTTCCCAGTCTTCCCTTACTGGAACAAAGGACAACCACACACACAGTTTTCCTGCCCCCTCTCTTCTCCTCCTTCCCTTGTCATATACATAATTCACAGAACGCATGCAACCTCTGCTGTTGAAAGAACTTTTTCTCAATATTTAGACAGCATTCTGCTTAAAACCAAGGCAAGCAGCATTGTTCGGAGACAAAGTAAAAGCTCTGAGTCCTTACAAAACAGTAACTGGAAGTCTACGTTTGGATCAGCTACAGAGCAGAAAGGTTTGGGCACGTGTGTGTATTTTCAGCTGTGACAGAAGCAACTCTCCAAGGGTTCAGTCAGATTGTTTCTTCCTCAACCTTGTTTTCCGTTTCCCCCCACCCCTTCAGGAGAAAAACCACCCAACGCTGCAGTCTGCGGTGCCTTGCTCACTGGTAACCCGTTCCACTCGGAGCCTTTGGGGACTAGCTGCTTGAATAGGCCACTGACGGCCGTTCCTGGGTTTAAAAATACAAATTAAAGTGTCCTGTGTTAAACTGTTCACGAAAACAAGGATTTTGTTTATACATTATGGGTTGGACGTTTTAAGGTAAGTCTTCCATTACCACCACTGATGGCAAAAGCAAAAGGGGTTTTGAGCAGGTTCTGGCAGCCTCTGACGCTGCAGGTGGGGGTGCAGACCCTAGCTCGGGTCTGTCGGACCCCCCCGCAAGCACGCGTGCTGCCACGACCCGCCTGCTCCCAGGGGTGGGACGAGCCCACGGCACAGCCCTCGGGGAGCAGACGGCCCCTAAGGCCAGCTCCGGTGGGCCCTGCTCCTGCCATCACCAGAGGAGAGACGGAGCCCGAGCAGAAGGAGATCGCCGGGCCAACGAGCAGAGTCTGGGTGAGGAGGCTCTCCTCTGATCGAATACGATGGGCTCCGTGGATGGTGCTGCACAACCCAATAGGAATTGGCTGGTTATGAAAAGGCAGTGGGGCAAACAGCTCCCTGACGTAAGACAGCTCCATATAGGAAAGGAAGATCTAGAAGTGATGTCGGATGGTAACTGTCCAGGAATAGCCAAAAACAGCACGTTAAGCAGTAATCACTAGGTAACTGTCTCAGACAGACAGAAAGTGAGAGAAAAAAAACTGAAGTAGCTATCTTTAAAGAGAACAAGCAGATCTGAGTAATCCAATTTAGGGGAGATAAGAGTCTGCTGGTAGCACTGTCCTTTAACTGGACAAACGCCTCCGTTCAAGTGTCAACCCCAATCCTGGGGAGGTCAGCGCGCTGGGCCTGCAGCCTAATGTACTCCTGAATTGGCTGAGTGGATTTCCGAACAAACACACTGGCCCGGCAGAATTGATTTTCAACAGGCCGTATTGGTCCCTAACGTAATTATCCGGCAGTGAGTCAGTTCACAGCAGCCCCTGCATTTAAAAGCTGCTGGTCAGCCGAGAGGAGAGGTTACAGCCGGAGCCTCAGCCTCTCCTCCAAATGCAGCTTTGCTTTTAATTGTTTAAACAGCGGCAGAATTTCTTTTGCTCTTTCTCAACAGAGAATCATTATTTCCCTGTTTAAAGAGGTCTAGAGGGACCGCAGAAGAAACTTTCCCTTCAAGCTTTGTGTGCTAATGAAAAAAATCAAGTCATAGCTCTCTAATAGGCGAATTCAATTTATAACAAGCAAATACGATCATCTCGCCACCAGCGCTGCACCACAAGAACCCGTGGCTGGGCTTTGCTGCGAAGGCTGCCACGAACACGGCCCCGCGCCAAGCCCGGCTGCACGGGGGGCACGGCCCCACCACCTCCTGCAGCCCACCCCACGGCACGACATCCGCAGGGCTCCTTTCCTGGCCCCACTGACACGAGTCACGTCACACCGAGGGAAGCACTTTGTCCCAAGAGCCCAGAGTACATTTCCCCCGATGAAGTACCACCAGCTCCGTACACCAACTGCTAAGAGCGAGATGGGTCTTACAGTGCTTGCTGTAATTTGAATTCTTCTCGTTCTCAGTGAGGGTTTGGAATAACTCTGAACGCCAGAAGGTCGGTAATCATGGGGTGTGCGTACAAAAATAAACACGTCTTAAAACCGAACCATCTCTGACACACCTTCCCAACAACACTGAGGTGGAGTAGCGCTGAATGAGCTAATGAGATGCCGTTTCCTGTTTCATCAGAGCCAAATGCCAGTGCTCTCTAGAAGCAGATGCGTTACTCGAATGCAAAAAGCACAGCAGCCACTCTGCTTCCAGAGGGCAGCTGCACTTGTTCAGATGCTGCTGCATCTCCTGCATCCCGACTGCCCAAAAGGCACGAGGGCCCACAATGGGGAACTGCCAACACACAGTTTGCAAGCCTTTGCTGCATTCCCCATATTTTTTTTTCACAGATGATGAATTCCAACCCTTCTCATCCCCCTGCTCGTGGAAGCTGTCCCATATCTGCGAACAGTTTAAATACCTGACCAGCTCAATTCCCTGTTTTGGCGTTTTCACGTAAGGCCTACCATCCTGATTGTCCTTCCAAGACCGGAATAACTATTAATAGAGACTCCTCCCCACCCCTCACACATCCTGGAAAATGTGCCAAAAAATATTAATGCACCTTCAACATTTCCCAAAGTCCCTAATTCATCTGCGGTGCTAAAAACGTCTTTGTAAACTAAAGCTCTACGCAGACAAAGCTGCCCGATCGATTTTGCATTGAGGGAATTAGTGCAGATGCAAGCTGCCGTGGAGACGACCAGCCCCGCGATCCAAGCCAGCAGCCCGATGGACAGCACCCACCTGAGCAACGGGCTTGGAGCAGCACGCTGTTAGATGGCCACATCTCGGCTTCCTCCAGCCAGGCAGATGCTGCTTTAGCCGTACTCCGCTCTCCCTGCTGCAAGTGTGGAAAGCCATCTGTCAGATTCTCAGCCTTATTTCCCTTTTCCTGTCTTTCCCCAAAGTAGGAGCAAATGGGGCCAGATTCCAGCTGTATTTTTCATCCTCCAATTAGCAGGCTCCAATTCATCACTCTGAGTATCTCCTGGCATCAGTGCTGAGATTCCCTCCTCACGCCTGGTAAATCGGTCTTCATTTAAAACCCTCTCTCTTAGCCCTAAATGGAAATCAATTCTGCAAGTTTAGCAAATAGTTAATTACTCCACAAAGAGGATTGATTGGCCTTTGATCACCAGAAAGCTCTGTAGTGCTATTAGTCTCTTTCATCTGTGATTAAACCACAGAGAAAAAGAAACAAAAACTAAATTAGGCTTCTCCTGTTATCCTACAAATATTTAATGACGGGATAATCTCCTAAAGGTGCGATCCGGGCATAGATGTTCCGCCAGGAAGCATCTCCAGCACAACCTTGAACCCAAATTCTCTCCCTGCAAAGAGCCTGGCAACGAACTTTGCGGAGGAACAGAGCTGAGCTCAAAGGGATGCTTTGTAGAACACACTCTTCTTGGCCTTTGCTTCTTTTCTCTTCTTACGTATGTTTTAATGCAGATAAAGATTTTCCCAATGGAGCCCTGACATGAATAATAATAATAATAAAGGCTTTCTTTAAATTCAGTTTTGGCTCTGCTGACTTTCTCAGCAGGACGAGACTGCGTCCCGTTGATTTGCAGCATTGTACAGAGCCGTTTCCCCAAATGATGGGATCCTCCCACTTCAGCCAAATCTCAAGTATCGCGGTCTCCCACTGCTAGCCCACTCTCAAATTCAGCCCCCGAGTGCAGCACAAAGCTTTCTGCCCCGCCACCCCTCTGCACTGCAGCAGGAGCCACGACAGCAAGGACGGAGAGCAAGGATCGCGTTGCATTTCTCACCTTCCAGGCGAATTTAAGGCCTCGGAATCTTCCTCGTGCGGTATTAATGCAAACCTCATTAGAGAGCGGCTCGCGGATCCCGAGCGGCTGGCACCGCCTGTGTTTGCTCCTCTCCATTACTCACTGCGGCAGCAGCCTCGGTGCCTGCTATCAGATCCATTACCGGCCTCTCCAGAGGCCGCGGCAGCCAGGAGCAGGCCCGTGCCGGCAGGTGCTTCAGCAGCACGTGTGGGGGAGCTGCTGCTTCCCTGCCACACCAGAACTTTGGGACATCCGCGGGAGCACACCGGCTCCTGTCTCGGCAGCGCCGGTTAGCTGCGGGTGCTGCGGTTGCCGGCACGCGGTGCTGGGTGCGCTGGGAGCAGCCGGGATGGCAGCAGGCTGGGGGAGCTGCCCTGGCCTCTGGCTGACGAGGGCAACGACCACGGCGTCTGCGTGGCGGCCGGCGGGGGCCGCGTGTCCCTCGAAGGCCGTTGCAGGAGACAAACGTGCCCGGTGGCACGGAGCGGCCTTTGGAAATGAGCGTTTCTGCCAGCGAGCACACGCTGCGCTGCGGGGCAAAGGAAAGCCGAGCACGCAGCCAGACGTGCGCCCAGGAGCGGGGCAGACCTCACGAGGTGCATCTTGCCAGGAGGAAGGTGGCCTGATTAGAGACGTGGCTGGGAAGGAAGGAAGGGAGCAGGTGAGGCTGAAATTCAGGAAGTTTCACGACTTGCTATGGAAACTGAGAAAGTTCTCGTAACTTTTTTTAGCACGAAAATGTCATAATAGTCTTCGTGCACGAGAAAAGAGGAGCCTCCTGACATGTTTTCAACTCCCGAATGGCAAAGAGTCCTTGAGGGACCATGCCACGCATCAGGCAACAGCAGGCGTTAATTAGCCTAGATTTTCTATTGAATTGTTGTGTGTGCGCGCGCGTGTTTTTCTTTCCCCGGGTGTCTCATTTGCAGAATGTTCAATCATCCTCTCTCTTTCTGATTCTGCAGCCGTGTGTACTTCTGTGCGACTGTCGAGTCCTGACACCTGTCAAACAGTGCCACAGTAAATTGGACGTGTCAGGCCTAGTGTGCTGGTGCCAAGGTGTGAATTAGATAGAGTCTCTCGCCGCTGTTCTTCTGACCTCTTTCCTCCATTACCAGGACATCCCGAGACACACCAAGCCTCGGGGCATGGAAAAACAAAACACAACAGAAAGAGCTGCCACCACCCCACTGTAACCACAGCCGGGTGCTTACGGGTTTAAAACAACACTTTCTTCTCTCCATAAAGGGGAGAATTTAAATAGAATAAGTAAACACGCTGATTGCTTTTGCAGAACTGCTGGAAAACGGGCCTCACATTTTTGTTTCCTGCCAGGCTAGGAGGCTCCGAGGCCAGAAAGAAATGGGAAGTGAGTAGTCAGTGAAGCTTTCAGATGAAAAGACGCGTAAGTCATTCCACACAAAGAAAAATATTTGTTTGTATTGTGCCCATCGCTGTAGTTGCGGTTACCAGAAAACTCCGTGCAAACAAAAAACCCCAAACAATGCATGTGACTGAAATCACCCTGATTCCAGGTCCTTACCTAACGCGGAGGCTGGGAGGTTGTTTTGTTTTTTAAAACAACAGCTCCCAGAACAAAAGGCTGATTTGTGCAGCAGGCAGTGCCGGGGACCACCTATTGCACAGGGCTGCAGTCACATATGGTGCCGCACAATAACAAATAAGAACAACAATACAGAAAGCTGCACCCACTTTGCTCGGTACGGTGTTCTCAAAGTTACACAGTAAGAAGCAATTATCCCAAAGTGGCAATTTTATTTGAAAATAACATTTAAATTAAAATGGGCATTTCAGGGCCTCCTGCTGAAGAGTGACATGGGCTGTTCAGGGGCCCACTGTCACTTTGTCAGCTGTCACATGCTGCCTTCTGCTAAATGGGCACAGTTTGCCTCTACCCTTTATCCAGACTCTTAAAAATGCCGTATGCATTTTATGAAGACCAACTAAGTGGGACTGCATCTCTGACAGCTGTTCCAGCTTGGATTCTGCGGCAGTGCTTTGCATACATCCATCTTTTCTGCTAACAATTTGGATAGATAACAAAAGCCGAGGGGAGAGGGGTGAGAGGGCTGGGGACGGGGAGGGAACAAAGAGCCTTCCGACTGCGGGTCACCTGTTAGCATCCGGGCCACGCCAGCACCAGCTAAAATCAAAGTTTCACGAGATGTCAGCTTGGTGGTTTGGGTGAAGAGAATTGTAGGTCTCGTGACTCCTTGCAGGTGCCCCTCTCACACAGCCCCACTGCAGCCGAGCCTCGTTGAGGAGCAGCAGCAGCAGAGGTGCTGTCCTGGGCTCGTGCACCAAGAGCTGCTGACCGTCAGTACGACGCTGGCAGCATGGCAGGGATGCAGGACTCCTCTGGATTCCTTTACATTCGGCAAATTCTGGCTGCTGCACAGAATTTGGCGCTTTTCTCTACTCTCTTCCCCTACCCTTTTAACCAATATATTTGATTATTAAAAATTGCTAACAAAACCTGTCCTGAGATCGATATACAGGCACGCTGACCTTTAATGCTGCAAGCTAACAGTTTGACAGCTCCCACCGCAACCTTCTGTTGAGATCAGTATTCCCCATAACCTAAAATACATTTTAAGTTTTAAATATTTACTGGTGCTCCTATGTACACAGACATACGCTCATCAGTACATGCAGACATATATATGAACACCAGGATCAGGGTCCCTTTGTGCTAGCAAGGCACCATCTGCAAAAAAATCAAAACCAACATACCAAAATAAAATAGAGAAGCAGAAGCCTTGGGATGCCACCTGTCCCGTTTCTCTTCCCGGTGACGTTGGTTCATTTTCGGTGTGTCCTGTGCAATGTAAGTGAAGCAACTGGTGGTTACCAACGCTCAGCAGAGGGGCGTCCCGCTATGAAGGACAGTGGCTTGGGTCAAAAGTTTTCCTGCTCTGTTAGTCTCTCTGTGCCTTGATTCCCTTCTGCAACTTGAATGTGTATTTTCATGCTAGATTACATTACAAAGACTTTCAGAGCTGTGAGATTTTCACATGTATGGTAATGAGGACCACTTTAATACTTGGAACAGATGGAACGTGTGCAGGAGATCTACTGACGGGAAGTAAATTCTAATTTCTTCCAGCTTTTATTGCTGATTAAAGTCTAGAAATGTCTGTAGTTTGCTCAATTCTGTGTTGTGAGATCTCACATAAACACTGACAATAGCTTAAAGTACTATCTGATCTATGAAAGTACCTGTATTTAAAAAGAGGTAAAAGTCTTAAAACCAACATATTAAACATGAAAGGGGTGTCTGGTTTACTTGTTCAAAGTAAGGGATTTGCTCCCAGGAGTGACACATCTATTACTAATTAAACAATTAATTTATTATGCAGCACTTGCAGAAAACAACATATTTGAAGTCTGAAAACGTCTGTTAAAGAATGGAAAATAATTTGGATACAAATAATTATCTTCAGGATTTTTCTTTACACTGCAATATGCTTAATACAATTCAAATGTTGTTTTCCTAGAGCTAAATAATAGTCACGGTGTCACTGAAAATGCACAGACGAAGCAGAGCAATAACAGGTAGTCCTTTTTCCTAAATGTGCCAGTTTCTGAGTCATTTTAGAGCATGTGTAGAGACAGACAGATGTGTATCTACAGCTTTAAATTGTCAGCCTGCAGAACCAGCCTTAACGTAAGAGATTCTCCATCAGAAACTCCTACAAGAAATCGTTGTCTGGTTCCCCAAAGTCTTTGTACTGGATGGGAGAGCAAGCTTCTCTATCCCCTTCCAGTTACCAGACATCAGGAGTGAAACCTTAGGTATATCACCGTTAGAAGAGGAATTGTCAAGATTCTAACCAAAGCTGCTGAGAAGATCTGAATACAGTGGTTAAGTATTTCTATACACAATCCATAGCTGTGCTGGGAGAAGTCCAGCCATTTCCTCAAAATATCTAGTGAAAATTAGAATCATAGAATGGTTTGGGTTGGAAGGGGCCTTAAAGATCATCTAGTTCTAACCCCCTGCCATGGGCAGGGACACCTTCCACAAGATCAGGTTGCCCAAAGCCCCAGCCTGGCCTTGAAATCCTACATTATTGAATTAAGTTCTACATTGTTGAGTTTCCTCTTCTGAGATAGCTTATGCAATTGGCATATAGCCCAAGTGCAGCTCAGTCCTTCAGGGAAAACTTGTCCACGTTTTACTTGATTTCTCTGTAACCTCTAAAAATGTTTTACTAAATACCTACACTCTCCTAGTGAAAGATCAGCATACCTTTGGGATGGGACAGGGAACTATCAAAGGAGCAGAAAAGAATACCTAAAAAATTAAGTCACTCATTAATATTTTGGCAGAGAACAAACAAAGACTTCCTAAAAATTATAACTAAAAGACACATCACCATCTTGGCATTTTTATAAATCAGTATTTGGATTTAAATATAATTATCTACAGATATATCTATGCATGTATGCACAAATCCGTGCACACTATTGTTAGAGAGCTTGTCAATTAAGTACTTCATCTTGTAAGAGTACAACAGAAAAACTATTTTATATATCAGAAATCACTTATATTACAGACCTATCTCCTACACCAAAGGTCATCTCCCAGCAGAATGGGAGCAGGCTTAGTTAAAGACACAGCAATTTTTCTAAAGCAGCCTGGTAAGACCGAGATAGACAGGGAGATGCCAAGTGCAGGGCACAGTTAGTGCCTGCTTGGGTGCTGCACTGGTAGCAGGGAGAAAGGCTTCTGTTTAGACACAATTTGGAAGAATTTTCTTTTTTAAAGTCAGCGCTACAGTGAGGAAGGCTTTGCTTTCTCTCTGCACGAGCAGACAAAATGGTCACCGGGCTCCTGAGCACAGTGCAGTAAATGGCAGCAGTTGCATCACTCGGCTGCCTGCACGGCTGAGCCGGGCCCTGCGATGGTGTGCTGGGGGTGCTGAGCAAAAGCGGGTGCTGCTCGGGGGTCCTGAGGAGCACAAGATGCCCCGCTGCTGCAGCACCTGGGATAATGTGTCTGGAGAGCACAGAGCAATATTGGAGAAATACCCTCATCACAGTCCCTTTACTCTCAAATGTGAGATCTGTGTGGAACGCCCCCCCTGAAATACACTGCTTTTCTTCTCAGTCTCACCTCAGCCCCCATCCCCGCTGCCATCTCACGCTGCCGCCTCACCGGGGCAGAGAATGGGCTTCTGTCCCTGAAACAACCTTACCTCGGAACTCCAGCCTGGCCTCCTCAGCACACCTCAGAACTCCAGCCTGGCCTCCTCAGCACACCTCAGAACTCCAGCATGGCCTCCAACCCAGCACACCTCGGAACCACAGCCTGGCTTCCACCTCAGCACACCTCAGAACTCCAGCATGGCCTCCAACCCAGCACACCTCGGAACCACAGCCTGGCCTCCTCAGCTCACCTGAGAACTACAGCCAGGCCTCCTCAGCACACCTCGGAACCACAGCCTGGCCTCCACCTCAGCACACCTCAGAACTCCAGCACGGCCTCCAACCCGGCACACCTCAGAACCACAGCCTGGCCTCCTCCTCAGCGTACCTCAGAACTCCAGCCAGGCCTCCTCCTCAGCACACCTCAGAACCCCAGCCCGGCCTCCACCTCAGCACATCTCGGCCTCCGTCAGCAAAGCCACTGGGCACCAACAGGACGAGCGGCCAGACCACCAAGCGGGTTCGTTACGAACACAGCGTGACAGAACCTGTGTTAGCAACTGAGATGTGTAGCACCAGACAGAAAACAGAGATACTAGCACAAATTCAAGTTCTCCTTTTGACCCAGCAGCATCCCATCCTATTTCAAACAATACACATAAAAAGTAAATTAAGCTGTTTAAGGTTTAACAAGCAAATATGACCGTTCTCAGAAGCTTGTGGCACTGACAGGTATCTTACAAGAACAGAGGCTAGAGAAGGAAAATATAACCAAGCAATGAAATTAACTCTTAATCCACCACGCTACTTCCGGTTTTTAAATATTTGATGCATTTTTAATGTGAAGTCAAAATCAGGGTATGAAAATGGCCCAAAGCAGCAGGCTTAAACATGCTGCAGCATACTGAGCGCATCAGGGCTTGTGGAAGATCTGGGGTCCTGAAGCGTGGTAAAAATACCATGCAAAATGTAGTGAAAACCCTGAAGAAAACAGAATAATAAGTAAGTTTCAGCAACTGAGAGGAAGGAATGAAACACAGGTAGAAGCAGAGCTACAGAGAGCAGCTCACAGAGCGCACAAGTCCAATGAGCACATTCTTGAAATGTAACTGTCGAGTGATTCGAGGAGGGAACCACATGGGCAGAATGCCATAAAATGAAGATACAACATACAATGAAGGAGAAGAACCAGAGAAGATTTTATATATATATATATATTTTCTTTTCCCCCGAAGATATTTACCCTAAAAATAATTTGATGGCAGTGACCTGTTGTTGATGGTTTGATCCTAGACAGCTCTGCCCAACGTGGCATCAGTAGAGCTCTGCCTGTGGATGGCTGGACATGCACTGACACCAGAAATCCAGACAGGCGTGAGATCTGGAAACTATTGTGGCACAGCAGACCCTGAGCTGTGTGGGCAATCTCCTGGTTTCACACATAGGCTTCATCCATACCGCAAAGCTGCTTTGTTGCAGCTGTTTCACAGGAGGTAGCTTCAGTACTTTTGAATGTGATTAGAAAAAAGACTGGAAAATGGGATCCTCATGTTCATTATGAGGAAAGTAGTGCTTGAAATAAAGTCCCAAATATGTTTTGTAGCTGCCTTAGATATAACCATTATTAATGGCCTTAAGAGGTGCAAGAAATTTCTATAACTGAAATGTAACAAAGGAACAGAGTACTTGGAGAGAACAGTAGAAAAATCAAGCCTTTTTTTTTAATATATTTTAAAGGTATACATTTCTTGCAATTTAAATTTACCACCAAACCTCCCAGCTTCTCCCCCAGTGTACCAATTCAGAGCTACTTAGAAGGAAAAAAAGAAGAGAAAAAGGAAAATCATTAAACAACCCCCCAAAAAGAGGGCTCAATGAGGTCTCATTTCGTTGTAATGAGCTCCAATTTAACATGATCATTATTTCTGACATTAAAGGCCTGTGAATAGTGTCACATGCCCAGAAGCTATTTTTTTTTACCCTCTAATGCCAGAAATAACAAGCTGCAGTTAAGGGACAGTGAATCAGGGTCTGTAAAATTACATTAAAATAGGAATTTCACTACTGATAGAATGACTCTTATCTAGGCAGCCCTTTCTAAAGGAGGTTTCTGAAGCATATGGTTATCGGATATTGGGCTGGTACCTGCCATACCTTGCACAGCAACAGACTGTTTCTGCAAAAAGAAGGAAAAAAAAAAAGCAGAAGTCCTCCTGCCTTGGTGCAGAGCTGCCTTCAAGTGTCGCAAGGGAAGTGTGGAAGAACAGCCATAGCAGGTCAGACCAGAGGCCCTTCTAGCTCAGAAACCTTTCTGAGCACAGCCCGTACCTGATGCTTAGGAAAATGATTGCAAGAACAAAAGAAACACAGGATAATCCTTTTCTTTGGTAATAAGCACCGAGTTTCCAGCAAACAGTAGGCTCCAGAACCCTAATCTGCAATGAACACTTTATCAAACCGTGCATTTAACAGGACAACAACAAAATAAAATCCAAAACACTGAAAGATCTTCTAAATTCCCATTCCCATTTGTTGTCCTTCATTGGTTTTCTTTGGTTTTGCTTAAAAATTTCTACTGTGGCATTGCTGAAGAGGTCATCAACAAGCTAATGGAGCAACATATGTGGCCACAGTATGGATATAGGTGCTGGTGTGAAAAGATTTTGTGTTGGTCTTCCTTCCATGATAGTTTCTAATATTCTGTTTACTTTTTTTAATCAACATTTTTTTTTGTTCAAAACTTTTTTGGGGCAGGATCTAATGCATTGTATCATTTGATCATTTCGCACCCTTTTGCTTATCCACTGCTGCTCAATTTCTGTAAAGTAAAGCAATACATTTGTGACAATGAACTTCCATTTACAAAAACTGGACGGATTCTTCTCCATTGTCTCAAACTTATTTGTGTGTCTTCAAATTCCATTTCATATATCCCTATTTTTCCAAAACAGAAATAAGGTTTACAAGTCTGAAATACTTTACATCACCCTAGAGGCTTTTTAAAGAACTGTAATCACAGTCAATTCCTCCAGTGCCGGGCCAATTTAAACTACAGGTTACACAATATAGTAATTTGGCTATTTTGAATTTGAGTTCATTAACTCCTGGCATCTTGTCCTGACAATTTGTTACAGTTGTTTTTATTGATTTGTTTTAAAACCTTCTCCTGACATTTTAATTTGAAACAGGTTTTCATACCTATTCCCACTAAAAATAAAAACTTCTAACATGGTAACCTCTCAAAGCTCCTCCGCGACACAGACCAGTGCAGAGATCATCGTCAGCTTCTCCACTAAGGCTTTATTTTTGATAACTGCTCGTTTTATAACTCAGTCATCCAGCACCCCTTCAGACTTCCTGGCAACCTTTATAACGCTGATGTGTTTGAGCAAGAATTTAGTATTACCTCCGTGTTTCCAGCAATTTGTTCCTCAACACCCTCCCCCCCTTTTCCTTTTTTTTTTTTGGCTTGTGTTATTATGATTGTGTGTATAATTGCCAAAACTTATTCTTTTTCTTTTCTTTAACTATGACCAACATTTTCATGCATGATTGCATTGTTTGTTTTGTTTCATAGAATCATAAAGGTTGGAAAAGACCACTAAGCCATGTCCCCAAGCACCGCGTCCAACCTTTCCTTGAACGCCCCCAGGGACGGTGACTCCACCACCTCCCTGGGCACCCCGTCCCAGTGCCTGACCGCTCTTTCTGAGCAGAAATGTCTCCTCATTTCCAGCCTGAACCTCCCCTGGCACGACTTGAGGCCATTCCCTCTAGCCCTATCACTAGTTATCAGTGGGAAGAGGCCGATCCCCAGCTCCCCAGACGGGGGTTTCTTTACTCGCTGTCCCTTACTCTGCTATCTTTACATCCTCTTTCTTCCCCAATAGGTTCTTTTCACTCTGAGCTTCTGATACAGAGCATTTGAATTTCCACCATTCCACTCAAAACATTTTAATCTTCTGGCTGTTTTCTGTTCAAAAAAAATTAATGTATAGAAATAAAGAAATCTCATTTACTTGAAGTTCTGTTTTCAGAGTCAGACTTTACGGCAGTCCATTTTTGGAGGCTTTTTTTGTTTGTTTGTTACAGCATTGCTGTACGTTAGTTGCCACCTGTGCTACGTCCTCTGCACTGCAAGAAAAAGAAATCAGACATGGTCTCTCCTTTTTTGAGTTCTCTCCAAGATTTCATGTCAAAATCATTTACAGTGTCTAAAAAATTTAGTCTCTGCAGTAGTGTGTTTCATAACATTTACAAATGCAGTCACAGCCTCTACACGATAGGTCTAGAACTCCAGTTTGGCATGAATTACTACCCACAGGGACTCTCATTAACTGTACTTACTGAACGTCACATTTTTACCTTAATTAATTCTACTGTTTCTTCTATGTATACCTCTAGTCTTTATCAGCATGCCTTACTCTGTCATTCCTACTTAATGTATACCCTTGGAAGAAAAACAAAACCCAAGAAGCATGTTTGCTGATTATTTTCCTCCTATCTACTTTGGGAGCTGTTCCGACAATGCTGGAAAGGAGACATCGCAGGATACATTTATAGGTGTCCAGCACTTGTGTAATCTTTTTATTACTCTTGGAGGAAGCTGGAAGAGATTCTGCGGAGTATGTCCCGTCTTCTTCGAGTTGTTTTGAATGTAAACGATACAGTTTAAATGAAGACTCTCTCTGCTGCTGATCTCATTTTGAGTACCAAAATGAGTTTCCCCTTGGGTTCCCCCCAAGGGGAAGGCGGTGGGAGACACCAGAGCCAGAGGAGCACCTTGGGTGTGTTCCCTGTGGTCGTGGTTGGAAGAACCTCTCTCAAATGTCTGACACCTTCACAAAGCCCTGCAACTTCCTTAAGATTTCGTTTCAAGGCTATTTCTTTGCTACAGGCAACCTCCCACTTTCTACCAGCTAATGCTTTCCAAGCTGTTCAGACTACTCTGATTTCATAGACTCTGAGATGCATTTTTCACAAGGGTGCAAATGGGCTGATGAGTTTATTTATAGGTATTGGAAATCCGCACAGGCCTGACCATGGGAGGAGTAAGGAAAGGAAACAGCGGCCCAGAGAGCTGCGGTGTCAGGAGAGGCTCAAGGTACGGGGCTGGCTTCTTCAGAGAGGTCCTGGTGGCTGTCCAGCAGCATGGCCAAACCTCTGGTACTTCTGGAGTAGGGGACAGGAATGTACCCCCAAACTATCTGGCAATACCTCAGAGCTGCAAGAGGAATGTCTCCTTTTTCAGCCCCCTGCCACAGAGCAAAAAGGGCTAAACACGCAGTGAATTACCAGACTTAATGCTTGACAGGTCTTCCGGAAGACTTAGCATTTATTCTCAGAATCATTATTTTCAAAAATAGTCCTTACAGGTGGGGCTGCCACATGTTCCACGCATCAAGGAGAGAAATAAAGCTGTACAAGCACAGGAATGACGGGAGAGCCTGAACTGGGACTTATCATTTGCAATCACTGGTGAACGTGCTCAGAAAAATAGGGACACAAGGGAAGTTCAACCACAGATGTACCTGGGGAAGATTTGATGATTTTCACTTCCTTATATCAAATATACATGATGCCAAATTCCCACATGCGAGGTCTAGCTCCAGACATTAGGGGATGGTTCTAAAATTAGAGAGAGACACAAGCTGATCACAGCGGTCGTCTAACTCTACATGAAATACTCGGTGCTACAGAAAGACACGCAAAAAAAGATGAACACACGTACGCATCCTCAAAGAGTGTACCTGCTTGCATGCACCACAAAAACAGGGGTGTTCAGTGATAATTGTTCCATTTTATGATCTGTGTAGTGCGTGAAGATCTCACTTATGTAAACAGGAGGTGGACAGATTATTTTGGGAGGCATTTTTGTCTGAGACACATGCAGGTGGGCTGACCTCCAAATAAAACAAATTATCAACTAACGAATGAGCCCTTCACGTGCTTTTATAAAAGCAAATGCACGTCAATAGGGATTTTTTTGTGCCAGTCCATATCAGGTCTGGATACGAAGGTGTGTGCTTAGTCGTGCACATGGATTTCTGCATGTGCAAGGCAGAGGCAGGGAGACGAGAAGCAGGAAGACGTGCAGGCTGACGTGTGGCTGCGAAACTTCGGGGTAGGTGCAAGGCTGAAGGAGCTTTCAAGGAAGGGGACCCAATTTGTATCTTCATCGATAATTGGTTTGCTCGTGCGGAGTGAGCAGGCGGCTCAGGCGTAAAAGGCAGTGGAAGAAAGTGATGGAGTGAAACAGCAAGGGCTGTGATTCCCTGCCTGATGAGTTGGAGAGAAATTGTTAGTAACGGAGGTAGGTCCCAGAGGGATTCATTAAGTGACTGGCCCTTCACAATATCCTGTCACATCTGACCTGGAAACATTAACATTCGGCCAGTTTTACAACATGCAAGCAAGAGTGTGTGTGGGAAGCAGGGAGCACATGCCGGGGAGCAAGCGTGTGCATGTATGTGAGCGCACACAAGTCCTGCGGCACACCACACACGTCTGTCCTGCGTGGAAAAAATCTTCATTTAGCTCGCAGTGTAACCACCAGCAAGCGTTCGTTAGCACACCTGCCCCCGCTGCTGCAGGAGAAATCGTTCTGGCACTGAAAGCAGCACTGCACAGCCGAGGCTGGAAAACCAGATGGAACCTGAACCCGGGGAAGAGAGGTAAGAGCCCCAGCTAATGGATGACCAGAGACACAGGAGCAGACAACTACCTTCTGCAAGAGACAAAGAATAATTTCCAGGAGACAGGCAGGTAAAGGAGGAGGAGGGAAAATTAAGAGAGACAAGTGAAGCCTAGTGAAATGCCCCCCCCCTTTTTTTTTAAAAATTTAAATTTGTATTTTTCACAATCGTCCAGCAGGGCTTCAATCTCTATCTGTACCTGAAATGCAGAGTTGAGAAATACAGCCTAAAAGACCCATGTTACCCATCTGACAGAGTTATTGTGAAGAAAACAATGTTTTCTTCATCTGCATCGATGATTTGAGTCCATAATGAAATGGCACTTGTCCTGTCCAGGGGGAGAAGTGACAGGGGGACGTGTGTCGTGGGAATTCAGCATACCCACCTCAATCACAGGCCACATTATGCAGGAGAAGGGAACAAAGAGACATCCCCAGAGCACGCAGCTTAACCCACGTTAACAAAATGATTCCTACAAATAAGACCAAGTCACCTCTCCAAACGTACATGCACGTTGTCCTTATGCATACGACTTTCTCAGTCCTTCTAAAACCCGCCTCTTTTCACATCCTTCATTTGCTTCCACCAGAATATAACCACAGCATTTTAAGCATTATCAAAAAGTATTTTTAAAGGCCGAACTGAAACTTAAAAGACAAAAGTAAAACAAAAACAAAAGCAAAAGCAAAAGCAAGCACTACTACCAAGGAAACAAAGAGCCCCCCAACCAGCTGATGCTACTCAAATTCCGAGTGAGTCAAGGAGAAGATACCGCAGCTAAGAAGCAAAACACGGCACAACAGATGAAACACACTGGCTGTACACTGAAAGCTGCAGAGGATTCTCTCCCATTACAAGTTCCACGTCTGTCCAAGAGGGACAAGCTGGCATTCAGCTCTTGGACAGCCAGACTCCTGGAAGCCGAAGGGGCGAGAACACCGGAGCTAAACAAGTTATATGGGAGGGAAGGAGAGCAGTGGCTTTTGTGTTTTGAAACAGCAAAACAAGTCAACAACACGGGAATGTGAACTGAACGAAGGCAGTGAAACTACATGAAGAGAACAGCTGTGCTTCAGCACCACCAGAACGCAGTCGGTTGTTCAAAGCTGGGCCAAAGAAAACACTGCTGACTACGTGCGGGCAGGTTGAGCACACGCTCCAAAAGCTCTGAGAACCTGGAAACACATACATAGATAAAAGCATCGCCATTCACCTTTCGTAGCTTTTTCAGATTTTCCCTTCAGGGCACGACTCACGGCTACCGCATTTGCACTGGACACAGACGCCACCGACCTCAGCACCTGAAAGCTCTGCGGGCAGTGAGGGGCCGGGCAGTGCTGGCCGCCCCGACACGCTGCTGGGGAGCAGCTCAGCCAGAGACCTTCTGCTGTTTTATTGTTCATGAACTAGTTCATAGCATGGAACTCATATAGGGAGCTTAGCGTTTCCACACGGCTTATCAAATGCATTTTTTTTCCTTCAGGAATAAAACAATAATAATGATTAGTACTGATACGTGAGATTTTTCCAGAAGCCCGTAGGTAAATGGCCCCAACCTGCACCAACTGAAATCAGTACGAGACACCCGCTGTCCTCAGTACGGAGACATCTGTAAACGCGGAGCTTGCAGCATCAGCACTGCCCGCAACTCTCAGTTTGTCCAAGGGAGCACAGAATTCCCACGGGGCAGAACGTCCGCTCTGCGCCCAGCCCCGCAGCCCTCCAACGTAAGCAAGTGCCAGCTCTAATAACGCTCTTCTGAATTAACTCGCTTTTACATTACAAAACTGAAAAAGAAACAAACTCTGCTTCAGGAAAGCCCTCCTAACAAACGGCTTTTATTGTTTATGTATGACCTCCCGTCATCTACTCAAAGCTAAGCTTTCTGTAAGCATTTTCGATGGCCTGCTCTGTACCAGCAGACAATTTACTAAAAGATACAGATCAGGAGAAGTGGGGCTTGGTAATCATATATTAGTATTTTTTTAAATAAAAACTGACTCCAAGTTTTTTAGTCAATTAAATGCATCCGGCACATCATGTATGTGATGTAATGACAGCTCAAGACTAGAAATGCTTTTGATGCATTATTAACCATAAAAAAGGCATTAAATACCAAGCTTGAATGCCATAGGGATGCATATTTCAATAGGAATTATTTTTCAATATATGCTTAAAGTTTATTTTGGTAAACAGATGACTGTGGGCTGTCACAGACGGAGACAGATTTATGTTCAGTTGGAGTCCTTTTGAAAAGAAGGGAGATAACTGGACTTGTTGAGCACACAGAAGGGAACATAATTCTTCCTTCCAGCTCAGAAAAGGGTGAGCAGTAGCTTAGAAGCTGCCCCAGTTTGGAATATTAATTTCAGGGTGACAGTTGGGAATAATACCAAGTAAATGCAATCTAAAAAATAAACCAATGAATGTCTCCAGTCAGGAAGCTTACTTTCCTTACCTGCTCTAAAGGTGTTACAGCCATACGTTCATGTATGGCCCAGGCCAAAGTTCACAAGTACAGTAAGTGAAACTAATCCTGTTGCTTAAGCATCCAACATTCCCTGGAAGAAACTTGGAGTTTTTTATCCATTATTGCATTACCAATATTGTAACCACCTATGGCCAAGTGTACAAAAGGAAAAAAAAAAAAAGCCAGAGAGGAAGCCTGACTGCAAATTTCTGCTCCCGACTTATAAGAATTCTTGACTCTGATTTTGCAGAATCATACCAAAATTAACAAAATTAAACCCATGGAGGAAAGCCATGCAACCCCTCTGCTGATGCACATCACCCTTCTCTCTCATCATCCCATGTGCTTTTCAGACTAAACACCCAGGCTGAATGATTTATCTCCCATTTCAAGAGAAGCCTAAAATGTCGTTACATCAGCGTTAGAAATTTCTTTCTGATATTCAGATTGTTTCATCTGCTTCCCAAATATACGTATATGCATATACATAAGCTAGCATTAAATATCCATATAGTAACGTCACCAGCTTTAGTTTGCTATTGGGGTTCAGCCCTGCGAGCACTGTACCTGATGCCTATTGATTTTGCAGGGACATTATGGAAGTGAGGTCTGCGGGATCAGCCCCTTTATGTTTACATCTTCAAACATTTGTAGACTGTTATCATGCCTTCTGGTCCTCATCTCTTTGCCAAGCTACACATATTTAGCTCTTTTAATCTTTTCTTATAAATCAATCCCCTCAGCCCCTTAATCCTTTTTGTTGCTCTTCTCTAATCTCCTTCTGGCTTGTCAATATCGTTCAGTCCTGAGGTGCCCAGGACTGAACTCGACATCCCAAGGTGCAGCCGCACCACGCGAGTCCGGGGCGCGACGCTCCTGCTGCTCTGACGGGAGGATGCTGAGGACGCCTCCCCACGGTGCGCGGGGCTTGGGATCGCAAAAGGAACTTCACCCATCTAAGTGGAATCTAATGGAAAAACATTGGAGAAGCTTCCAGAAGGATGTGCAACATCAAACTCATCTGCCGTGATTTCCTCTGTCGCGACGCGCTCACTCCGCGTGCTTTGCCCCTGGCAGCGGGTGGGGATCCCTGCCCACCAGGAGGATCCCTCAGCTCTCCGCATCCACCCGCGGCAAAGCAGAATGAGGAAGGCACCCCAGATGCTGAGTGTGGATGCAGACCGTGACCATACGGATTGTGACCATGCGGATCGTGACCATGCAGATCGTGACCATGCAGACCGTGCCCATAGGCATGGGGCCGCAGCGCACGCGGCCGGTCACAGCCCTGAAGCCCCAGCCCTGCTCCCCAGCACGGCCACGTGGAAAGCAGAAACACTGAGTACAGAGCGGTTTGAGACCTATGAGGGAAAGAGCCCTGTATAAATCTAATAATTATTTCAGGCCTGCAAGGCCTTAACCCGTTATATAGACACGGTGAAATGGCAACTCTGATCCAGCAGGTATGTAAACTGTCTTTTTTTCCAAACACGCTCACATGCACACCCCTTTTTGATCAGAAATGCCACTTCACCATTTCTCTACCAAAGAACGTTGCAAAAAAGAAAAATACAGGTTAAGTTGCCTTTAATCTTTAATTCATATACAAGAACGTATTGCACATGGCAAAATATAAAGGAAGAACCAAAGTCAGCGGGTTATGCAGACTCTGCCAGACCTTCACTTTCAAAGAGACACAGCCTGGGGAATTACACAAATGGCCTTCCATTGCCCTCTTAGTTTCTTTTTATGGCAAAATGCTTTGCTTTTATCAATGCCTCCCCCTTCTATGAGTCCCAGAGGCTCAGGCAAAACAAAAGGCAGATGCGTAAAATGCACCCTGCTCCTCTGAATGGAGTGGGAGACTCTCTCCGCAGGAAAGCAACTGACGGATGGAAAATGCTCTCAAAAAGTAAAAGCCAATAACTGCAGACAATCTTTCTGCCTGGCTGAAGGAATTTGGCCTAGGCCAAAAGGAAAAAAAGGAAAAAAATAAAAAGAGGGGCTGCTCTTTTCAAGCCCCTGTAGGCACTGCTGCATTAAACTGTGTCAGACCGGAGCAGACAGAGAAGGAACACGACTCTATTGTTGCAGATAACCATCTGAAACAGGAGCAAAGAGAAAACGATCCTGCAGCAGGATTCTGCCAGGGAAAAGGACACCGAGCCAAGCACCAGGTCTAAGCTGTGGGAAGTGCTGCGTTTGCAGCAGGATTCCAGGCGGGCCCACGAGAAGGCTGGGGATCGCTCTCATCACCAGTCCTCAGAGGACGGCGGCAGAAGCACCGCTCCCAACCCCAGGCACAACTGCAGAGCTGCTGGAAGGGAAATGCTTTCAGTTTTAAATTTCTAAATATTTTCCCCTTTACCTTCTTTCATTAGCAGAAAATATTCCAATCAGAATTAAACAAGTTATCCTGTTTTCATACAAAGGAAGAATTTATTTCTGGTGAAATAATGTTTGCCTTGTGCTAATCTGAAACGAACACACATTTTAACAGTCATTTTCCTGATTAATTCTAGTGCTAAATATCCATGTTCCAACTAAATTTAAGGTTAGCTTCTTATACTGTTCATAAAAATGGAGGCCAGGCTGAATGTCAGAGAAACAAAAACTCCCTTGGCTGTAGATGCTGTACATCGCTGCTTTTGGATTATTGTTTATTACTATAATTGCTATGTTTTGATTTGAAGAAATCTCTGTAGCTGCTTTGAGATTGAAAATAGAAGGGATGAAAATAGGATTTTCATCTTTAAAATATTTGTTTCAAATTAAAATGTCTATGTTTTGCCTGTGCTGACTAGCAGGGGTCAGCCGCTTTGCTTTCTTCAGAACTACACTGGATTATTTCTCGGAACAGCAACAAAGGAGCCGGGCAGCACGCAAGGGAGGCCAGCCAGCACCTCTGCCTGGCGCTCAGCTCACAGGGCCGCAGTTTAGGTGGCACGGTAGCTCACATTTTCTTACTACTGGAAAAAAAAGGGTGGGGGGGCAGAAATTACTTACTGACCAAACTGTGGTGTTACCAAACAATATCAAAGCTGTGGCAGCAACTCAGAAGCAGCAAAGCTGGGATGTGGGGAGCACGTGCTCGCAGTCACTGGTCCCAGGGACGGGCCCGGGGCTGCCAGGTCGCGCTAAGCCTGATAGCCCACACGCTGCAATTACTCCGATGAACATTTCAGCGGTATCATTAATTCCTGAGTACTTCTGTAGAAGCCTCAAAACAGATTATGAAAAATGCTCTGTGCTGCACTTCACTTTTTTTTTTTTTTTCCACGAACAGCTGGGTGGGGAAAAAACAACAGAGAAATGGCTCTTGTGGGTCAGGCCAAAGGTCCGCGGCACCCTTCTCATCTGACAAATACGGTGTCATTTTCCCCCATTCATTTTCCTCTCTTTGTTACGCAGCTCTCAGGAACAGTGCCCTGCTCCAAAGCATCAGCCAAATTTTGCTGTGAATATCTGCGGCTGCAGGACACGAAGCCTCAGCCGCCTCTGGGCCGGGCCGGGGCAGCTCCCTGATGCCGAGGTGTCCGCATCGAGCCGGCCACAAACACGGCGGGCGGACCGAGGGGATGCACGAGTCCTGGCCTCACCTGCAGTCACCCCAGGGTGATGTGGGAAGGGGGCCGTGACCCTTCATGTAAAGGCTTGTCCGAACAAACAAAACTCGGCTTCTGCAGCATGAAATTAAGCAAGATTTCAGGAACATCCCCGTTCTTTTTTAGACTGTGAGACGCTCTTACTCGTATGATTTTTGATGGCAGAGAATGAAATATCTGTAATTGGCAGAGAAAGACATACAGACCGATTAAGAAAAGAGAATTTTCCTGCCTGCCACCTTTTCAATCTTAACATGTCACTGACTCACACAAAAACCTGACTAAAGATTAAATCTGTAATAATTTACTCAAAATCAGATGATTGCAGTCTGTCTGAAGCATCACCTACATGCTAATTCAGCGTGAAACATTAACCAAAGACACAACGCTAGCTGATGGTAATGACCAGTATCTTGAGTTTTCTGCAAGGAAGGATGTTCAAACACTGGATTAAACTTGCACACAAAAACTGAAAGCCTCTTCGGCAGAAGTTCATGTACAACATATCAATCCATTGTGTAGACTCTGTCTAAACTGGAAATCTTCTCAGCTGCCATTAATCGTCACATTAGCCCGTCACTTGGTAAAGCCTCCTTTTCCCAGCACGCAGGATTCTCGTGCTCCGTGAGTAACGAGCTCAGCTGCCATCCACAAGGAGCTGCACAAAGCAGGGAGCAGCACTTGGCATCCTTGCTGCAAGCTGCTTCACAGGAAGGAATTTGCTAGACTGTGGGAAAAGGCTATTTTAAATTCGGGGTTCTGCTTTTTACAAACATAACCTATGGTCAGAGGTCAGCACACACTCTCCCCATTAAAGTCTATTTATACTTTGGCCTTAATCTGTTTACAAGTTATATCGGGAAGATGTAAATACAGAGTAATTCATTGCACTTCTGCTTTAATACTGGTCATTTGGCGCCCAGCACAGGAAAACAGATGAACTTTAAGCACGTGCCAAACTTCAGCCACGTCCTAAAATCTTCTTCAGAGGTAGGCACATACCTAAGTGCCTTCTTGCACGAGTGTTTTCCTGAGCTGGCCCTGCTTTAGGACCGGGTCCTGAGCCTATTGGCACCACGGCGCTTCCCTTCACGCCCCACGGAACCGCCGAAGGCACCCAGTGAATTCATGGCGGGTTTGGAAGGCGCAGCGCTCTCCTCTGATCTGCAGTGCCCCGTACAACTGTTAGGTTGCAATCCTACCGTTTCCTTCGACTTGCCTCAGCATTTAGGAAATCAGGACAATAAAAAAAAACAAACGGGATTTTCTAAGAAGTCACCTCTAGAAAACAGGGGCAGGGAGAAAGGAAACAACATGCCCAAACCCAAACTTGCCCCCACCTTCAGGTAGGGAACACCACCAGGATAAGGAAGGGGCAGAAAACACCACTGCCTCCAAAAGCACTCCTCCTGTTGTCACCGGTCTGCGGTGTGCTCTGCTCACTCTGCCCAGGCCCGGTGCCTGAGTCCCCTTCTTGTGTTTGTTCTGGACAATAGAAGATAATTTAAGCCACAGGTAAAAGCAGAGATTTGTCACAGCAAGTGTTACATTTTGCTCAACACCGTCTTTCTACGTTGCCATTTTACTTAAAAGCATCATTTTGCCACAAACTCGTAATAGCAAAACTAAGAAAAATCAAGTCAGCATATAACATACATAATCATTATTTTAGCTAGTGAAACAATAATGCAACGCTTTTTGTTTTAAACAACAAAACCAAAACCAAGCCAACAAACCACAGCGCCAGTGCAAGGTTGCATCGAGCAAAGATCTTGCACTGAGAACACAAGGGCCGTGCACTGCCTACTCCTGGGAAGCATCACCCTTATTACCACACCACAACCTGTTACTGAAGTCAGCTTTGTGCAGTGAATCGATATTTTGACATGCTTTATTTTAAAAGGGATGTTAAAATTCTGTTTACAAACTTGGAAAACGGACAGCTTTCATACGTACATACAATTAATAAAGCGTAAGGCGCTTCCTCTGTCTTTGAATGTTTACATTTCTGAAAACCTGGAGAACAGCTAGTTTAAACAACGTCTGCATTCTGGATAACATTTCTTTGCAAACGTTCTCCGTTTCACTGTGATACCCATTAAAAAGTATAAAACATCCTATGCTAATAAGAATCAACAGGAAAAAACTCTAAGCACAAGAGCCGAAATAAATTATCGTCTTTGTACCTCGCCGTAAATCCCCCAGTTGGGATGTGATGATTTACTGTTTGCTGCTCTGGCACTAATCCAAATGCCTTCGGTTTCTTAATGGATAAAATATTGCATTTCACCTTTCTGACCTCACTTCAGCTTCAGTCTGAGGTGACACGAGTCTCCTGGTCTCTGCCGGGTCCCTGATGGGCGGCAGCGGACCACTTGCCCAATGTTCCCTGCATTACTGCGGCCCCAGCGCGGCGGTGGCCGGGGCACGGAGCTGCCTCCTGCCAGCATCCGGTCCCTGGTGGGAGAACGCTCGCGCGCATTTTTCTCATCGAGTGAGCTGGAATTCAGCTCCCCGAATCGGCAAGTAGAAAACGTGCAGACAAATCCCCTGCGATCTGTGTGAAGAGTACCCTATGACCAGAACAGGGAGAAAAAAAAAAAAGGTAACAAACAAAAATAAACAAACGAACAACAACAAACACAACTCAAACCTCAAACCAAACACACCAAAACCCAACCAACGTCAACCAAAAAACGAAAAAAAGAATCAGTCAGGAGCCAGTGCTTGTTTTCTCCTTGTTGCAAAGAGGCATTTGCTGCTCACTTCAGAGAGAACGGTGCTTTGATCCAAGGCAAGCACTTATGCCAGTTATTCTCATTCAAAATGCAAACATTTGCTTTATTCATTCAGGGTTAACACCGTGGGGGAAAAGAGGAGTGAAGAAGCAGGGGAGAAGAAGCCCCCAGGACCAGTGCTTCAGCTAACAATCCCCATCAGCTCCGTGTCTCCGGTCCCACTTCTGTGGGCAGAATTCTAAACATCGTCTCAGGACCCGGGTTTTCCTTTTTGATGTTACAGAGTTTCCTCCGATCATTAAATATTGAAAAGCGTATTGTCTAGGATAGCACTTCCCTACAAGAGTTTACCAAGTTGCTTTTCAAGAACACTGCTCCAAATACATAAAAGCTCGTCCACTCCACTCACTGCTTTTTCTTCCACATTTTAAATACCGCCTGGCTTCTCAAAAGGTGATTTCAAGGCCATTTAATTGAGGAAGTCAATTCATCCGCTAAACCGTTTTTATTAGAACATTTAAGGAGTAAATCCTGCAGTGCTTACATTTATCTGGTTTATCTAGCTTCCAGGGACCTCGGGAAATCTCATTTTGGGGTTTGGTTGACTCCTCTAGGAGCTAAAATGACAAGCCTCACAAACGGCACTGCTAATTTGAGCCCCTTCCACCAGCCATCATTCCAGGGCGACCTTCCAACGGCATCAAGAACTTCGAATTAGGTAAATCTTCATCTCCCGAGCGCGAGGCCGGACACCCGCACCTTGGCTTTCAGTAGGGCTGAATGGCGAGAACCGGCCGGCTGCTGCTTGGCCCCGTCCATCCCGGGCGACCCGAGCAGGGGCAGAAGGCAGCGCGAGCCTGGGCACAGCTCTGCTGCAGGCCGGGAGGTGCAGCCTGCTGGGGGGATGCTGCTGCCCCCTTCAACACCAGCAAGCAAGCAACTCACACTGAATGGGGTACACGTTAATAAAACACAAGCTGTTAGAAGTCCGGGGGTACGTAACATGCCCAAAACATCCCTGAAGTATAAATGCCCTGAGCAGAATGAGTTAGCACCACGACGGAGAGCCAGCACAGCACAGGCTTGGCAGCACGGCCCTGAAACAGACAAAAATCCTTACGGGCGCCCGGCACTGCCCCACAGCTGCGGTGAGAACGCGGCTGTCAGAAGGATCTCTGTACGTTATCCCTGCCAGAGCCCCACCCGGAAACGCTGCGGCCTTGCTCACAGCCATACCTTAGGTACTGCCTTCAGCCGTTACGTGCCGACCACAAGCACCTCGGTGCCAGGAGCAGGCGCTGCCCCGCGGGTGCTGGGGCCCTGCTCCTCCCCGAGGGACGTGGCACCTCCCCACAACGTGCTGGGTGCCCGCGGGGTTTGGACCTTCAGGGCGGGATGGTCAGAGCACCCATCCTGCTCCCGCTCCGCTCTGTAGCTGGCCGGTAACCGACGCGAGCTCGGTGCGCACCGGGAGCCAACCGGCCCCAGAGGCCTTCACGGCAGGCAAGAAGCGCCTACACCGGGGCAGGGGCGCGAGGCCCAGCCTCAGCCCCGCAGGACGTGCCGGCCAGGAGCTCTCTGCCCATCTCTCCCCTCCCTGCCACGTTAATTACCTCCCTCCACCAGGACCAGAAAGCAACCTCGGCTGCATTAGTGCTAATTAAGAAGAGTGAGCTTCCTACCCTGGCTGCTTACATCGCGCTCCTCTCCTTGCTCGGAGCAGAAAGGAGCGCTGACAACCTTATTAAGGGCAGAAAGCAGCACCTCCACGGAGCTTCCCCTGCAGCCGGCACGGGGGGCGAGCGGCGTGCCTGAGGCAGGAGGGCACTGCCAGTGCTGCGGAGAGCGTCGCGGTGAGGAAAACGGCCCGATTCCTATGGCTTTGTGGTCCGAATCTCAGCGAGACGGGAAGAATGCCCTGCTTTGGCAACAGTCACGTTTGAAGCAGAAAACCCCAAATGGGTCTTTGTAAAACACTGCCCTGTTTTCAGAGCAGCCGTGTGTTGTCCATTACAGCACAGGCCCAAAGCTGCCCCAGGACGATCGCTTCCCAAAGACTTGGGCGATTCCCTTTGTGTCAGAGCGAGGTTTTGTTTGGTCAAGTCATGTAAGGAGACATTGAAGTCAACAGCAGGGCACTGCCACGGAGCATGGCCGTGCCCCTGAAGCCTTCCTCTTGGGCACGGTGCTGAGCACCCACTGCCCTCACTCCACCTCATGCCACAACCAGGGCAAACTCATGGCTGCATTTTTCAGTCTAGCACACAAAGTTTGATTCTGCTGTTCAGCAGAGATCTTGGTTAATGCGCTTGCCAATTTTAATTAGAGCGTAATTAAAGACAGGGATGAGATCATGAAGACAAGAGTCCAACACTGCAGGTACACCAACTTCTTACATATTAAATGCAATTCTTTGGAATACTATGAGGTATCTATTTGCGCATGTAATATCCAATGAAATACATAAGTTCTTCTAAGCCACCCAGAGAACTGGAAAACATCACAGCTTCATACAGCCAGAATGGGAGGGAAGTCTGGTTCAGCCCCCCGAAAGAGCTACAGAGCCCTGTGCCATCTCTCTCCCCCCAAAATTCTTAACAACCCAAGTCCCAAGCTGCATTCTTCGTCTTCTGTCAGGAAATACAGAGCAGAGCAGAGCACTATGTCTTGTTCCTCTCTAGTGGCCAGTCCATAGAGCAGGTGATCTTGAACTGCTTCTGTCGCGTATTCTGTTAGTGCAAGCAGAAGCAGCCCAGGCTGTGAAGTGAAGGCTTCCTGCTCTCTGTTAGATTATGTATTATAAAATGCCTGGATTTTTATTTTTTGTCTTATGATTCTTAAAAGCTAGGAAAATTCACAGAGGAAAATATTTATTAAAAGAACATTATTCATGTTGCAAAGTAGGAAAAAAAGGGAAACTCTCCCTTTTGCATACATATTAAGATGCCATCCTTATTATCTCACGGCAGCACTTTCCATAGGACCCAACTCCACTCGTTGCACAGGGCAGCCCACGCTGCAGCTGCTGCTCCCCCTTGGTGCACGGAGAGCAGAGCGGCCGTGCCTGCAGCCCCTGCCATTGAAGCCCACCTTGCCAGGAGCACCGGAGAGCAGACGGCGATGTCCACGCTATTACTTTTCAAGGAACAACAGTTTCTGCAAGACGTGTGACTGTCCCTACGCTGAGTACTCATTACATTTGACTGGTGGAGGCCTAGAGAGCAATAAGGAGTTTCAGCTGTCTGAGTTCAGCAATATCTGAGCCTTTGGCATTTGGTTTATAGTCCTCCGGGAATGGTAGATGTGTGTTAATCACTTGCTATTATTTTAATTTTTATTGCTAAATGACTTTCAGAATCAATAGAAGACCATGCCTTGCTCCAAAAAGGATGCGGCGCAAAAGGCGAGAGCGGTGGAAAACCCAAGACGGACAGAAAAAGAACGGATCCCTCCCGAGCACGCGCTGCGAGCCGACATCCAGGACTCTGATACTGACTTCTCCTTGCACCAGAGGGCTAAATCACATTAAGTCATCCACAGAAGCATTAAATAGTTTCCTGACATTACATTTCTATGTAAGCAGTTAAAGCTGTTGCCATAGGAACATTAACAAATATAGCGATGTGTATAATTGTGAATAAAATGGACTGGAAAAGAAGAAAATGGCCCACGCCACCCCAAGGTTCAGGCCTGGAGCCCGGCACGGTGCTGACCCAGGATCCTGCAGAGCAGCACGGGGTGCCCTGCCCTGCACATTGACACCAGCACGGCGGCAGCCGCGGCCCCGCTGCCCGGCCCCGTGCCCACCGGCGGCTCTCCAGGCCGGGAGAGGCCTCGCTGAGGCCACGGGCTGGGCCTGCCTTCCCTGCTCCCCCGGCTTTACAAAAATAGCAGAACACATGTTCCCATTAGTCACTTGCTGGAGGGAAGCTGTGGGGTATGTGCTGACAGTCTGAACGCCGAGATCTAATTTGAATGCTATTTGCATATTGCAGGTAGACAAAGCGCAACTGTATTAAAAACACATGCACACAAGGATGTACAAAGTGAGACAGCAGTCTGATGACATTTACCAGAAATCAAACTGTTCCCTAGCATGTTTTCTAATACGCTTGCTAGGGCCCCTCACGGCTACCGGTGCCCAGCCTGGCTAGTTTCAGGGAGGCTCTTAATTAAACTTCCCCTTGCCAGGAATGGTTTGTGTTTGCGGGAGTGAGGACGCAGCTGTCCTCATGGGAACATTAGGCAGAGGGCTTTTCCCTCTGGATCACGCTATTTCCAGGCCCCAGCCAGGAGCAGACATTTCAAGGTAATCCAAATGCAATAAATGACTTTCACTACTGTTGACTAAGCTGAAATTCTGCACGTTATTTTCAAGCATTCGGTTAGGACTAATGAGTGTCTACAGCCTAGGATAGGTCTGAATGCAAGCCATCCCTCCTCACCGGCTTCCTCTTGATCTTTAAAAGCTCAGTGATCTTTGGCTTGAGCATAACCTCCGGGAGTCCAAAGGTTAAGTTTTGGGGATGCAATCAGTGTCTGAGCAAGGCAGGACAGAACTGTGCTGAGGTTATGTCAAGGCACTGCCAGGGGGGGAGAAAGCCCCGGCATCACCCAGGTGCCTGCTATTGATGCAGCACTTCACTCGACAGGGAAGGTGTTGTTCCAGGAGCCGGATGTCCTCTATGGAGAATAATGGTCAATAGTTATCAGCTATCAATACACAGGAAAATACTTGAGTGATTGCATTTCTGTCTGCCTTTGGTCTACGGTGAATTCCCAACACACACAAAAAATAATAATAAATAAAATGTAACAGACTGTCACAGCACACTGAAGTTCCTGTAGTTCATGAGATAAAGGGGAAAGAGGATTTCTACTTTCTCACATTCCTAAGCACAGAGCTCAGAACATTCATTTTCCCTTTTAAATAACTGCCCAAGTACAATTAGTTAACAGACGGCACAATTGCTAGATGAGACTATAACCCATATATGAAAGTATGGAACCTAGAAACAACATACAGTAAGTTGCTAACATTTTGGCAAAATTGATCTAAAAATGGGTACGATTTGAAAGAAAGGATCTGGAATTTCAACTTGTCTGTTCTGTTCTGGAACAAGATCATAACTCATCATTAATTCCTACAAAATGACTCAAAAATACCCAAGTCAGTCCCTAATACTTTGTCAAACGGTAAAGGATTGCCGTTATGTATAACATTATGTCATGCACTTTTGCAATATAAGCATGCCAAGTGTTGGATTTGATCCCTGTTCCCGCTGAGCTATGTGCAGAACACATCCTCTCCTACTCCATGCTAATCAAACTGTCCACCAAAATGGTAGCTAAGTGCTTTCTCAGTTCAGTAATGAACTGAGTTCATTAAGCAGTGTGACTAGCTCCTGCCTTCTTCCTCTTCCTGCAAAGGAAGCTGTTTATAGATTGATTTTTCAGAAATTTATTATGTGCTACCTAATGTTCGGTGCTTGTTAGTGCAGCGGGGACGAGGCGAAGGCACGCTGCCCTTCCTGCGGGGAGGTGCACGGCGAGGTGCCGCACGGCCGAGCTGCGCAGGAGGAATCCTTCTTCCTCGGAAGTTCAGCAGCTCACGTGTGCCAGAGAATATAAAAATCTTTGCAACCTTCCCAAAAATGTTTTAGCTGCCGTAGCTGAAACCGTACCCTGAGTGGTACAGCTTAAGTACGCTGGTGCAGAAGGAAGCGTTCATCTGAATGGAAAACCTTACGACCTGACAATATTTATTTACTGCTATCTTCCAAACAGTGTTTTTAGCAGAAGTTGTCAAAAACCGTTTCTGGAGGTCACAGCAACTAACGCATGATGGCTTTGGCTTTATTTTTATTTTTGTTTTTATTCTTAAATTGGTTTACCAGCTATGAAAAAGGCAGAAAAAGATCCAAAAGCACAAAGTCACACATGCAAAAAAGCAACTGTCACATGCTAAGCAAAGCAGTTGGGAAGATGCTTCAAGCCATCACAGAAACAAATCGTTGTCATTCTGCAACAGACCTTAGCCCTCTGAGATAAAGCTTATGAACTTCAGAGGGGTTTGCTGCGTGCAATGCTCTAGATCATTTTCCTAAGCTACACCAAGCAACGTTTTGGGGAGATCTCCCACCGGTACCCCACTGCTGCACGCTGCTGAGCACCGAGAGCAGAAGACCACAAGTCAGTTAAGAGCTCGGCAGGAATCCCAGTCCTGCCAGAACAGTGACCGCTGCTGCCAGTGGTGCAGTCCAAGTACTCCCGTGGCAGATTTTTCAACCCCGTGGGCTACAAACAAGGAACTGGGCCCTGAGCCTTGCTCAAAGGGGCAGCACTCAGTCCTGAGCAGGACACGGGAAGTGACACGGGGCGAACGCGAGCTCATGACTTCTGTTTTGGGGTTGTACCGTCAGCCAGAGATCAAATTATCACTGAGGAAGAGGGGGTAGGGATATTTGCACTGGAAAAAGCTGATTGACTGAAACAAAAGTGAGAACGTCAGACACCGCCGAGCTGCTAGCATGATGGACGAGATGGACATCTGACCTGATACGAGCCTCCTCGATTCTCCCATTAAGGAGTGTCCTTTTGTTGTTTCATTCTACAGTCATCCAGAAAGACAGTATCTGACATTTTTCGCATCCAAAGGAACGCTTCCCCTCTGAGTTTCACATAACACAGCTCTTCCAGTTGTGTTCAGTGACCCACTGGGAGCTCCGAGGAAAGCCAGTGCAGAAGTTCAGGCAGACCGTGTTTTCGGTGTACTGATTACAATATATATAAAATAATGTTTTGTACAAGTTCAGAGGGAATAATTAAACATCGCTCTCAGCTCCTGGCAGTGACTTTTACAACACTGTGTAATGAGTTATCACATTTTGACCTTTACGTCTAACTCACCTTCTGCAATTTGCTGAAAAATCTTTCAACACCACATAAGCAAAACTAACGTGAGGAGTGCCAGAAGATCGGCACGGGCTACACAGTCCGTGTGCTGCAGCTAAACAGAATGCAAACATCAGGTATCCGTACAGGAAGCAACTGAACTACTTCCTAGTGTTGGATTTAATAGCAAATTACCAGAGACACTACACATTACTACAATCTGCACATCAAACCAGGCAGAAAGCAACCTGCAATTATACAATTAGATTGATACACAAGCTTCCCGCTAGTGTTTATTTCTGCTGCCAATCATGCTGCTTACTGGAAAACAAGGGCTCTTAGCATCCATCGTGCCTCACACTTTCTCTCCTCTATTCTTTCCCGTTTCGAGGGGCTTTACCAATCACATCTAATTCTTTCAGCATCCTAATGAAGCTGTCCGTAAGATCACATCCTGCTGAGGTACGTTTGGCTGTACTGCGGTCCGGCTCTGTACGTGATGGGTGGTCTGTCCCTGCACACTGGCTGCATGGGGTGTAAGAACAGGACAGAAGAGACAAATGCATGTTCATTATTAGCTGATGAAGCGAGCTGATCAAAAAGCAGTAAAATAACTTGATTTCCAATGGAAATTATTAAATTTATACCATTTAACTATGCTGTGCCCTGCCAAAAAAAAAAAAAGTAAAAATAAATTAAAAATGAAAAGTGACTACAACCTTTGTATTTGAGGTTGGTTTCCCTGTAATACGTCGCCTCTAAATGACTAAATATTGGGCACCTCTCAGATGGTTCAAACAGGTCTGCTAGCTTAAGCTCAAGGCACGTGTGATTTCTTAGGCGCCCGTAATATTTTCCTTTTCCCACCCTATCTTTAACCCCACCTGTCCAAACAGTTATACTTTCTGTGCCTCATGAGCTTCGCTCAACTTGCACATACCTATTACAGCCTAAATGCTGCGAGCTGTATGCCTCTTTGTAAAACGAGTCTGTGCTGCACATTGATTACAGATAAGTCCGTACAGCAGATGCTATTTATACAGGATAGCTACTCAGCAGAGCTCACATACACAAGCATGCATTGATCTGCCGGGTACAGAGCCATCCGGAAGAGCCATTGTATCACATTGCACTTGTGTTAGAAAGAAGTCTCCAACACCCATGCCGCCTAGCAGAACAGGGGCACAAGAGGCGGCTCGGGTGCCCACCCAGTGACGACAACCCTGTGTCGGGTCACGAAGGCAAAGGATGCAGAACGTCTCAGAGCAAACCTGCACGTGCCCGCAGGTCTGTGCCGCGTTTTGGTGGCCAGGCAGTGGGATAACTGCACAGCAGTTAGAAACACACAGACAAAACTGATAAATTACTTGTATTTTGTACACATGTGCAATACATATTTTGTACAAAATTTCTAGCACAGTTCTCTTTTCACTAATCATTTTGTTCAGATTTCTAGATTTTATTTAGCTTTCCCATCAAACCTGGCCCCAAAAGAGTCCTTCCTTTCTGGGAAAATGCTCAGAGATTGTTCTCAACAACCTTTGCAGCGTGTAGTAGTTCACGTCTCAGTGGCTGTGCACACATTTGCTGGAGCCCACATTTCTGCTGGTGGGAAACGATTCAGGTAACAGAGTCCAGCTGGCTCGGACACACGCAGTGGCATCTGCAAGAAGCCGCACGGCACCGCCCCAGCCGTGAGCCCTGAGGGGACCAAAGCGCTCCCTGCCCTAGCTCACCACGTTCTCGGCTAACCGATGCCATGACTGCAAGACACGGTTTGCCACTCCTCACTCCTTTCCACCTGACGGGACCGGCTTCCTCACTCCTTCCTCTCACACCTTCTGACCGCTGAGGTCACCTCTCCACGCTAGGGGAGCTCCCGCTGCTGCCTGCACTGGCAGATAGCTGACCTACTGCTACCAGCTGGAAATTTCTTCTGCTCCCTTTCCTCCAAGCAAACTTAATTTTACAGGAGCTGGTCTTGCTTTCACACGTGTGTCAGGATTCCCACATCTGACCATTTTTCGTGACCATGGAAACATTTTAAGTTGTCACACAGTGCTGTAGCTTTTGGGAAGCAGACTGATGGATTTCAATGGAACAGTTAATACGAGAGGACAAGTCCCCAAATTCTCCTACTCAGACAAGCTGCTCCCCATAAAACAAAGCCAAGTATCTGTTTACAACAATGAACAAATGCAGCTTTCCTATCAGTAGCAACCTCAGAGTTCAAATGACAGGAGCACAGATTCAGAATGCACTGAGATACCCAACAGTCATTTACAGGCATTATGGACCGGCTCGGGGACTTGGTTTTGTATTTCACCGAGATGGAAAATTAACATTTGAATTACATCACACAAAAAGTGTACCGAATTATCAAACTACAGGATTTTCATATCAAGGATCCATTTTTTCAGGTAAGACCATTTGGCACTCAAAATGATTCAGCTTTACGTACTGATAGGCGCAGATTTGTTACCCAACAACAAGCAAGTCCCCAGTCTCTAAGCCGTTCAAGAGCAGCAAATAGGCTATCTTCTTTTAATGAATAAAAGCATTCTATAGACTTGTGTGAGGAGACACATTCTTTGCTGCTGATACATATTTTTGAGCTGTGCCATGCAAGGCACTTTAGAATTTTTCTTTGGAATTGAGCTCAAGAGCTTTTCTCCAAAGACGCGAGAACAGTAGAAATCTCCTGTGTTACCATTTCAGTATCAAGAAAAATTGTCTGGCTGTCATTATACAAAGGTTTACGAAAAAGTCAAATTCAAACCCAATCTAACAAGCAACGCTTTACAGCATTTTAGAGTCAAGATCGTAATCTGCAATGATATGTAATTTATCTGACTCGAGAAACACTTTAATAAACTGAGTAGGATCCGAGCAATATCTAGACTCTTTAAACTTTGAGCACCTGGCACAATAAACATTCATTCTTCCGTGCCTGCTTTCCCAGAAACTGCACAAATTTTCTGGGAAAGTAAGAAGGCACGAAGGAAAATGCAAAAGCTGTACTTGGCACTATGTGGACCTTGTACCTGAAAAACCACAGTAAAACTATTCAAGCAGGACTTTTTTTTTTTTTTTTTTTTTTTTTGGCATCACTGGTGAGACTGAGCTCCTGATGATCTCTCAGGACCATCACCACAACGATCCTTAGACAAGACGTCAAGCATTTCTTGCAGTCTGTGTCTCCGCAGAAATTCTTTTATGACGAGGTGCGGCATTTGGATTGACGGCGGAAGCCACCTTACCTATCATTTGATATCAAAACGAAGCCTTTTTTTTCTCAGGGATCAGGAGGCCAGCAAGACTCATCTACACCTTCAAAGCACACAGGGATTCAGCTGTGCCTGCAGCTTGTTGAAAGAGACCCAGGGCTAGAAGCGAAGGCAGGCCTTTGGAAGGGCACGAGGCACGGTGCTGAGCGAGCGCCAGGCCTCAGGCCCGAGGCCTTCCTCACTGCCACCGCGGCCTCCGGCGCCCAGCCGCCTCAGGGCACCGACGCCTGCACGGCCTCACACCTCCCAGCACGGCTCCTGCTTTCTGAACCCATCAAATTACGTATTTGGGAGACATTTAGCAGGCTGCAAACGGATCAAATTGTCCTCTTCCATTTTAAACGTGAGATAAGTAGGAAGCACTTACCGGCGATGCACAAAGAGCTCAGCCATGCTGGAGAAGAACAGCACAGCAATGAGAGCAAAGGTAGAAAATGGAGGATGCAGATTACAAAATTCAGTCACATTTTAAAATTTTCTGCTACAATAATTCACTTTATGTAGAATTAATGTGGCTGATTGAACGTTTGTGCTGTAATTTACTTATAATTAACATTTTATGGTGAACAGATTTCACCATCTCCTTCATGCTGTGAACTCCAAGCCATAGGTCAAAAATAGAGATGAAACAGATAAGCACAAAATATTCTCACTGAAATATTAATGAGATTTTAATTTACTACTTTAAAAATACATCTTTCATCAATGCCTGTATATCAAATCATTATTTTAATTTTTTTACATTGTATTAAAAATATAATGAACTTTCCTAACTGGTTGAAAGACCCTGAAACGTCTATTGTGAAGAGATAGCTCAGGGGAACAAAAAGGTCCAAACACTCACAGCTATCAAATATCTCGGATGGCGATTGGGTGAGAATCTGTTTAAACTCATCATAATACCTTTAGTATTAACTATTAGCTAAAACTGGGCATCTCTTCTCACAGATCCTGCGGTGCAGCTAAGAGATGCTATTCTTCCCACTATGACAGAGAATCTTCTTTAAAAGCATAATGCTAGTTTCTAATCAAATTCAGCTACCAAATACTTATTGTTTTTCAACAGAAGTTCTGGCATTTACTATTGACGTAAAATAAATACAAGGTCTTGCTTCGAGAAGCCCTCCTTCCCTTTTAAGCCAGCTTTGGGTAAATTAAAACCCTCCAGAACTAGGCTCTGCCCTTACAAGAGACGCCACGAGTCACGGGAAAAATACACTTCTTCGGGGTCTAGGAAGAAAGTCAGAAGAAAACTTGTATAAAATCCCAAATCCACTAACAATGTGTGTTTAAAGCTGTCTTTGTTATTACTTAAGGATGACAGACTGCATCTGAATAAATTATCAGATCATCTGCAATTCATATGGTTTCCTATATTCCAACGTGTTACCAAACAGGCAACTGAGGACATTCCCGGAATGGTCTGGTGACAGAGAATGAAGATATGGGATGACAATGAAAAAGTCAGCAGAAAATCATAAGTCAATGGAACTATTTTATGCTCTTTACTTCCTAGGCTGCACCAGTCCATTCAAAAGGCTCATTAGAATTTCAAATGAAACGCTGAATAACACAAGCATTATAAATCTCTTACAAACAAACCTAAAACGCATCAAGAAAAATATACGTGTAATTTTCCTTCTTAAATTGCACTGATTTTTTATTTTATTTTATTTTTTTGCAAGAGGTTTGTTTGCTGGGAATCAGCAACCATTTGTTTTTAGGGTACGGCTGACTTTTTAGGATATATATATTTATTTATTTTAAATGAAGGCCAGTGCTTGCCTGTCTCCCCTTGGTCCTTCAGCAGCTTGAAGAATGGAATCCAGACACGCTGCAGTTTCCTCTATGCAGCGAGTACCTCCCCCCCACCCCATTAAAGACATTACGAGTAAAGGAGTAAGTTATTTACCAGTGGGAGAAATCCCAAGAGAAATCAGAGCCTGATCTCACTGCAGCATCCCACTACAGAATGACTCCCAGTAGGAAGTTAAATTATCTGCAGACAATGAGACCTCTTGGTAGAATAGCACCAGGAAGGCGATTTCTGATGGGCCAGGACCCACAGCAGCAGGTCTGCCTGTGTCTGAAAAAGTTCTGTAAAACCAGGGGCCTTGTACAAATTTCTCTGATGGTGTTTAGGACTGCTCACTGGAAGACCCTTAAAAATAAAACAGCCCCTTAACATTTCCTGTGGCCGAAGTAAAACAATTCAGCCCATTTTCAGTAGTAGCAGAACAAAAACCGTAATACAGAAACTACCATCGCATTCTGATTGGGGTGAACACGCTGCTTTGAGAATAGCAACTTAAACAAACTAACAAAAAATTATGAGGAAATGCATAGTGCTGTATTCATGGATAAAACTTGTACAGCCTTTTCTTTTTTCCCTTTTTTTTTTTTTTGACATTTTACACATCGTCAGAATGGAGAAAAAACATGGCAGGGAAAAGAAAAAAATACAGAACTTGAACACTGAACCAAGGATCCCAAAACGAAGCACTTCAGCGCATTTTCTGAAGAAGCCCCAGTGAAACTCCTCCCTTGAGGACCCTTGCCAGCCTTGAGACCCCATCTCAGGCTGGCAGCAGCGGCAGCGATGGCCCCACGGGCACCGTGCGCGGAGCAGGGGAGCGCGGCTGCCCGCAGCCTGCAGAACGCGCTGCCGAGGGCCAAAGGCCATCAGCTGCTTAAAGAACAAAATGACAAGGCCGGGGTGCAGCAGCGGTCCTCACCCCTTCGGTCGCTGGCCCAGCGCTGATGCACCACCAAGCCTCTACGGACTCGGCTTTAAGTGAAGTAGTAACGATGGGGAGCTGTGCTGACAGAGGCTGCTTTGCACCACCGTGGTCCCAGGGCCTCTGTGCCCATTTTCTAATACAGGATGTTTTTTTTCCAGAACGTCAGCCATGCTTCTACTCAAATACCGGGCTAAGTACTGAGAGTCTTGCTTCCAGAGGCCTCTGCCTGAAGAAAAACTAAAAGCAAAACCCTTACATCCTAGCCACAGGATTCCAGAAACAATATTTGCTAAGCACCAGAGGAACCCTACGCAGAGAAATGTCAGGCTGCAAACAGTTTGCCAACACTCACCATTTGGAACTTCTGATAACCAAAGTGTTTTGTTGTGTTGTTTGTTTTTTTATTTTATTTTAACTTATTTTCTGGCAGATGCAACACACTGACCACAGAAGAGCACTCACAACATCCGTATTTAAGCAAGAAATATTTAGAGAATTCACATAATATTGGAGAAACTCAAAACCCAACCCGAAGTAAATAATTTACGGCAATAAAGCAAACACCAAGTTCACCCGGAGGAGATGTCAATGCACCACGGGCCCCGTGGGACTCCCTGCGTGTGCTGAGGCTCCTGCCCAGCGCCTGCAGCCGCAGCACGGCGCTGCCCGGGCAGCTCGCAGCCTCCTGCTCGTGGGGAAGCCGCCCCGCGCGTGGGTACCAGCGGCTCCCCGTGTCTCAGGGAGGCAGAAATGGCATAAATATATAAACAAACAAACACTTCAAAGATAACAAGGAAATCTCACCAGATGTAGCACATGTCCACTCAGTCTCTTATTTTTTTCCTAAGTGCCTTTCCTTAGCAAAAGCCATCAAATATCATTGTGAATTAGTAATATTTTTTTTTTCAGCAGCACTGAAGAATTAAAGCGAGAGAGAAAGGGAAGGCATGCAAGAGGGAGAAGAGGAGGGAGAGAAAGAGAGAGGTTAAGCTCAAAGGCAGGGAGAGCGAAATGGACCAGATTATACAAAATTAAAAAGCAAATACGCGCAGACAATTTGTGCCGAGTGATTGCAAGCAATTACAGTCCGGCTTTTCTGGAGGGAAAATTGGGGAGGGGGGGGGAAGGTTATTTCAGCTTAAAAGGAGACTTTATTCATTCCTGATCAGCTTCTCCTACTATTCTCTCTTTTATTCTTGGATATCAATTTAAAAAAAAATCACCCTTCAGATGTTACATGCCTAACCCTGGGAATCCCACCCCTGGGCAGAGAGGGAGGATTTCAGCTTCCAATCGGCTCTTTCTATAGCCCTGAAAAAGCAATTTGCTCATAAAGGATAAAAAAAAAAAAAAAAAAAAAAAAAAGGAGAGGGGGAAAAAGAAAGAAAGAAAGAAAGAAAAGGAGGGCAAAAAAGGAAAACCACAACAAGGGCACGCGTTCCTCTTGGAGGAGAGCTTCAATTTTGCTGTAATTGTCTGAAGAAGAGCTGCTTTGATCTGCAGAATTATTATTGTGCATTAAATGCCTGCCTGCTAATGTCACAGCTGTGCCGTGCCACGGGTGCACCGAGGGGACCAGAGGCTAACACGGGCCATGCCTGGCCACGGGCCCCCTCGCCAGCGTCCCCCAGCAGGGCCGAGCCGCACCAGTCCTCGCGCATCAGCCTCACCTCTCCTCTAGCCGAAGCAATGGGAAAGGCCCTCACCATATTTCCTGTCTCACATCATTACCTGTTACTGTTGTGATTTTTTTTCTATTAATTAGAACTAAACAATCCCTTTAATGTAAAAGTGGGTAAAACGTGTCTCCCCCTGCTCCCCGCAGACTTGGCCGAGCGCTGCGGAGGGCACCCGGGACGGGACGGGACACAGGGCTGCACCACAGCGAGCACAACCCCAGCACCTTCACCGGGGCTCCAGTTCTCCTGACTCGGGTTTGGTGTCGTTCCCTACAAACTGAAGTGCCACGGATGCAGCAGCCCCGGTGCCCTGGGCTCCCTTGCTCCTAGGGGCCCGCCAGCCGAATGCGTTTGCTTGCACAGGCCAGATCGTTCCACAGAGCACAACAAAGCCCAACTGCTTTCCTGCTTCCTCCCTCCCACACGCCGCCTCTGCACTTGCATGAACACACGCTACATGAATATAGACAGCCCATGATACCCAATTATATATTTTTTTTCTCCATTTTTTCTTCAGTCTCCATAGCGTGACCGGAGTAAGCTGCACGTCAGGACAACGATGTGTCTTCTGCTTCCTTCATGACTTGGGGCAGAGCCTTAACGTCACACCATGCTGACACCTGATTCCTGTGTGCCGCTCTCAGATAAAAGCTTTTGGAAAATATCTGTTTAAGAATATTATCAAAATTATTTGAAAAATCCACTTTTAACAATGGTGTTGTCAAATTCCTCATTCTGCAAAGCCCCGCTCCCACACGCTGCCTTGTTCCAAGGCCCGTGGTGGCTCTGAGCTCCTTGGCGCTGGGGGCAGCTCCAACTCCCCCAGGACTCATCTGGAGAAGGGAACGTGCCCGTAACTCTGATTGAGCCCAGCTCACAACACCAGTGGGATATGGGAAAGTGAAGCAGTCAAAAGCAGACGCAGCTTTCAAAACCAGGCTGCATCCCTTCTGCTACGCGAGATTCTTGAAGGAAGCAGAAGCAAGATCTACCAAAAATATCTTTCCATGCATGAGCATGCCAGCAATTCACAGTTCAGCACTTTGTGATCTATGCTGTCAAAAAACAAGTTCAGTATCCCAGGAATTTAGGATTTTCTAGGGGTTCAGAGTCCACGTGGTCACGGTGGGAGAAGGCGTGCCTTGCACTGTCATCTTTCTCCACAGAGTTTACTTTACATGTCCCAAATTCATGCTCTGTGAGAGCTGACATTTGCGTTTGAAGAAGGAATAAGGCTTTTAGCCACACAGAGGAATTTTTCCTCAAATGTAAGATTTCCTTAACAAAAAAGTACAATTTTGAAGTCTAGCATAGAAGGTATGCAGTCACTGGTGAGATACCGGAGACCAGGACTTTTTGTGACTCACTAAAACAAGAACAAGAATTTTGAGATTTTACAGCTTTCTGGTGTGTAAAGCACTCTCAGTCTATGAAGTTTTCAAGATATATGATCTGAAAATCTCTCCATTATTATATACAGAAAGACTACTTTGTGTAAATAAAGGTTTCTAAAATCATATTTGTGCCATTTTTCTCTGTCTGTACAGTCGGGTTCCTGGTAACTGGCAGTCTGCCTTCACGTGAAGAAGTCTGTGAAAAATGCTACAAATAATTTCTTAAAAAGTCTCTAACATCTTTCTGAAATAGTTTGCCTGTAAAATATGTAGCATGCACAAAATACACCGAGATGTGGTGTGGCACAGAGAATTTATGGGCATTACTCTGGGATGAGCCACATAAGTCACGCAGGGCTTCACTACTCATAAGTATTGCAGTCATCTCAAACTCATCAATAACACCTTTATTCTATCGCATCCTAGCATGAACTGCGCAGCTACCCAGGCTATAAACATACACGATTTTTCAGTCAAAAGAGTAATAGGCAAATAGCCGGGTTTCACTCATTTTGTGTTCTTCAGGTAGTAAAACAGACACGTATTTAATGTGCATACCAAAAAGTACAGTGCCAATAACCACAGAGAGTCATATTTCCCAGCGAGCGTATAGATGGCTGTATTTTGTAGTTGTACAGCTAAAATTATATGTGCGTGCACATAAACAGAGATAAATATCTAACAGGCTGCACACCTCTAATGGTCAGTGAAACAGAACCGGGTAAGCGTAGGACAAAGTAAATGATAAAAACAATCCTTATTTTCATATGGATGGTGAGCTCCTGTGCAAATTACTGCTTAGAAATAAGAACCCGAGGTTATACAACGTCCTCCCATACTGCTCCTAGAGTTGCTGTAGGACATTGCTCCTTTGCTTTCTAATTTCACTAATTGATCATTAAGAAGCCTGTATTTCTAATTCTGCCTTTACTAGCAACACTCTGTGGGTCAGCAAATAAATTAATCTACCTCTACACTTCAGTTTCTCCAACTGCAAGACAGGGAAACACATATCCATCACGAGGTCCTGTAGGAGTTAATCTGTTAATGTTTGTATCAATCAAGTTGTCAAGTGCTATTTAAGTGCTTATTATTACTCATACAATAATTCTCTCCTTCAGGGCTCTGTAAGTTTGTGAATGCCTCTTTCATCACACATGTAAAGTTCTTTTGGGGGCAAGCGTGATGATCTGGATTACAGCTGATCAAATCATCTCTCTGTAGGAGCTTCCATCACAACTGCTCGGCAGCAAGGAGAAGTGCTCCCCGCTTCTGCTGCCATGCTGCAGAACGCTTTGCCCTTCTTTGTTTCACCACCGCGCTTTCCTCAGCTGCGCTGAGCACCACGTCAGGGAAGGGATGCAGCTTTACGATGTACTTGTACCTTACGGCCAAGTGCCACCAAGGGCAGAACCTCGGGGGAGCATCTTTTCCACAAGACAAGGATTACACGAGGGGCTTTGCCTGCTTTAAGACTGCTCTTCCCATGCAAGCTGTTCTTTTTGGCCTACACATTGTTAGGGAGAAATTCTGAGGAAATGCTCCATTTACCAACAGCATCCTTTGCTGTGCTCCAGAGAGCAGCTCTGCGTGCAGGACGCGTAGCTCTAAACCCCCTTGGTGACAGGACCCACTCTGCTCTGCTTCCACATCTGGGCAGGAGGAGGGACGAAGCTCTGATCAACAACTGCGGCCAGAAGACTCCCGGTCAGCAACCAGGTCCTGCACAACCGGTCAGGGCTCCTCACCCGTACGTTTCCTCAGGAAACAGCAGCCCCCCTTCAGCCTCCGCACAAAACGAGCGCTGGCTACTGGCACCAGTGGAGCTAAACACAACTTATAAACATTGAGCAGGTCTTCATAAGAAACGCAACTGAAAAAAGTGATGCTTTAATTACTGTCTTTATGCTCCAGAAATATCCCATCGGTGTGAGGAGCAGACAATGCGCAGCTCTGCTTCAGCCACCCTGCAGAATCGCGGTAGCGGGGCATGCTGGGAACCAGGCGTGCAAACCCGAGCGCAACGCGTCTCTGCACGCAGCCTGCAGTCACTTATCGATCATTTGTGCACGCGCTTATTCATTTATTTAATTTATAAATGTTTATACTGTAGAGCGTGAGACGATAAATTCAGAAGCAAAACACTGACTCACAGAGCTTCTCTCTCGCTGGGTACGATCCTCGTGCCCTGGTTAGCTGAGAACTCCCTCCCTCACACAGCTGAAGTAATCCGGACCTTCCTACCAGCAATCTGTTGACAAAAGTATCCACAGAATCGAGAATCTCGGAAGAGAAGAATTTTAAGCAAATCTCTTCCATGTGATTTTCTCCGCAGTGGTCTCAAAACAGCCAGTTCTTCCGACCTCTGGAGATCAGTTTAATGAGTCTTTTGCCCACAACAATTGATCCTTGGGAAATTAGTGAGATTCTGTTTGGAAACATGTGGCTGCTAATATGTCGGCAAATTATGTAACTTCCTTTTTTTTTTTTTTGTATGTCCAACAGAAGCTGTGCTACATGCACAACTGCAAATCTCCCAGTAAATCACGTAATAAATAAATAAATGTCCCTGCATAATTACTTGTTAAATAGCTCATTTTCCCAATGCTCCAGCAATGACAGTCAGCTGCCTAAACTCAAAGACCAACAGTTTTGATGCAAAATGTTGCAGGATTATTTTTAATGCGTATTTCTTTTCAAGCTTACCCTAGGGTTTGTTTTCCCATAAGGTTTTGTGTAGAACTCTGTTTTTCCTTTAAATGCATATATTTTTATGTTTACTCAATGCGCCAAGCGTGACGGAGGCAAATGGCATCAATTAAACACACGGCTGGACGTGCTGACTATATATATTACTGACATTTCACTCTTTCTACTATCTTCCAGTACTTCTTGCTATGTGACACACGAGTAAGGCGGCAGAACAAATGATAGCATATACACTGCCGGGTCCAAATATACGTCTGAGCCAGTCGACGTGACAACTCACGTGGCAAGCGGCTCCAGAACGCCGCTGATTCATTTGCAGGCATCTGTTAAGGAGAGGAGAGGCTGGGCCATCCTCTGTCACGCTGCACGGACAGGAGGGCTGCCAGCCAGAGCTGCTGCCTACAGCAATCCCCCGAGCAGGGCAGGGGCTGTCCCCGCGCTGGGCTTCGTGCGGCCAGGGACGGGCACCGAGGGGCTGGGGCTCCCCCGCAGCGCGGCCGAGCAGGCCCAGTGGGGCTTCCCCACACCTCATCTTTGTTCCCCTTCCTTGAGGCCGAGTACACGTTGATTTCAAATACGGTCAGAATGCCATTTAAAACATTTGCAATAATTTTCGTCTCTTTCATTTTCTTGAATAGTCTAGACCTGAGCCGCCCCTCGGTTTGAGCCTGTGATTTCTGCCCCCTGCTTCCTCAAATTGTTTGAGTTAGTTCTTCTCTGCTAGAAGCTCTGCCAGCTCAGTGTTTGTTCTTCACTTTCACGGGTATTTTATTTATTGTCTTCACTTTTAGCTATTGAAATTGGCAAGAACAAATTTAGATAATGAGCCTTAATAACAGTTTCTCCCATAAAGTTACTTATTTATCTCCTATTGTAGTGGTTAAGAAAGCACGAAAATGATGGAAAAATATAGGTGTAGTGATAAATCTCTGGGACTGATAGCGAATAATTTTCAATAGTCTTTATCCGTGGGGTTATGCTTGGAATCCACCCACCCCGCGTGAACCGTTCCCAGCCCCTCAGGCTCCTCCTTTCGTAATACAGTAATATCCTCTCCACACAGACAAATAAAACCCTGTTTATCTAAACCTTTTAATCCAAATCTGTTCCATCTCTCAGCCTGTATCACTTACCCAACAGCTACCACCTTTATCTGAACGTTTTCGATGTCCTGGATCATTCTGGATAAGCTGAGCTGCCGAGGAGCACCCCAGCACGTGCTGCCAGCTGTCTCTCAGAAAATCTCGCTCACCCACAGGAAAAAGGCTCCAAAGTACCAGCAGCAAAGCTCTTTCTGTCGGTATTTCCTCTGCAAATGTTATGGATGCAAATGAGAAACAGCAGAAGAGGAGAGACTTATTTTTTTCTCTCAGGACCGGGGCCGCTCTCAGACCGACGGGCAGCTCTGCCCGCAGCGCCACGGCGCCCGCTCCTCTTCCCCAGCGATCAGCCCTGTGCTTGGAGCAGCACGGGGACGCCCTCAACACCAACAAACGCCATGTCAGCATCTTAGTCTTAATCATTTATCCACTTTTAGTGGCAGCGAGAAACACGAGAGCTTTCTTTGCTCGAAGACCCTGATGCAGACAATTAGGAAAAGCACCCGTTATTTGTCTTTTTATTTACAGAACCATCTACGCGTGGTTGCAGCGTCCAGTTGAGCCCTGTCTATATCCACATCTCCCTCCAGCACTAATTAGTAATGCAATCCCACAAAGAGTGAAGTTGCCCGAAACCTCCCCTCACTCACAATGATTTATGTTCAATTTGTACAAATGGAGAAAATGAGATTTCAAATTTCAATGCCATTTCTGCAATGAGGTGATTAAAAGAGAGAGAGGTATTGCGTTCTACTGTATAGAATATTGATCCCACTGCTATTTTCCTTAGCAATAACCATTAGCTCAGTATTATTTGCAAACCTCTAATGTGAACCTGGAGATGTAATTTACATTTGTGCTTTACTTATTTGCTTTAACAAAACAACACAAAAGCTTTGGGTCTTTCAATCTATCCTTATTGTCAATAAAATTAGCAGTTCATAAAAAAATTAATGTATATGCAAAACCATCGCTTCCGTGTAAACTACGCGAAGACTGTAAATGTTGCTCAGAACAAAAGGGAGATAAACTATTAAAAGCCTCTGGCCATTTAACAAATTGAATACCGAGCGAATTAAGATGGAGTTCCCTTTTGTCTCCTCCTTTAATTTCTGGGCCCCTGGGAGCCCGCAAAAGTTTCAGAAGTACGCGAGCATCTCCCTCGAGAAGCGCAGTGCTGACAGGGGGTGTCTGATGGGAGCATAATAGGCAGCAGAAGACATGCCTCTGCTCACAACCGGTGCTGCCGCCAGGAAGAGTCACCAACCGTAACCTCTGAAAGCCAGCACAAAGCACACACGCGTGCACGGGCACACACGTGCGCGGGCACACGCGTCCTGCATGCAAATGCTTCCAGGGGGAGGCCAAGAGGGAGAAAAGGCGAAGCGGGAGCACGGTCGCAGAATACAAGAGGAGGGCGCTGCCACCGCTCGGGCGGCCGCGTGTCACTCGGGGACGAGGCCGGTCCTCCCGCACGGCCTTCGGCTGCCTCTGCCGCCTGGCAGCGCGGAAGATGAGAACAAGAAAGGGAGAGGGAGGAAGGGAGGGGGAAGAAAAAGCTAATGACCCATAATTGCCATGATAGTGGAATAGGGCCCGGGCAGCTGTTTTACATTCCTGGTATGTATAGTATGCAAATATCTACAAAGGGCCGACACAGTTTCTCTATTGTGGATCCTGAGGGTAACCAAATTAGCCTTTGGCAACCATGGTAATTGGGAGGTGCTGTTCCCATTAGGAGTCCTGCAAATTATGAAGAAAAATGGACCAAAGGCTTTGTCACAAATAATAATACCAAGAAGAAAAGAGCAGGCGGCCGTCTTTTCTTTTTTTTCTTTCTTTCTTTCTTCTTTCTTTTATTTCCACATTGTGTTGTTAATCTCTCTCTGTTCAGCAATAAGAAAACAGTCCTCGCTGCCCCGCTGGACCGTCTGGGGCTCTCCTCGGCGCTGCCAGGCTCTGGGGAACACAACCCCGCGGCAGCAGCCCCGCTGCGGCGTGCCCCAGCAGCCGCCTCGTGACCGGAGCCAGCGCCGCCTGTGCTGGGGGCTGTTTTTAGCTGCGTGAATCAGAGCTAGGAAGGAAGGAGCTCAGCGAGCGCCGCTATTTACGCAGGACAGAACAGCACGCAGAGTGCCAGCGAAGTTTTTTCTCCCTAACTTTGATTCACGCAGCTAAATACAGATTTGTTCTATGAATCACCCAACTTTGCTGCGCAAGAGGCTACGTTTTCCACTAATGATTTGAATTTGTCTTTCACTCTTCCCACCTTCTTTGATCATTCCATCCTTCTGCATTCCAGCGTGCAGAACACTGTTTGATTGTTATGATCTCCTGAAAAACTCACAGCTGCCACGTTCAAGTGGAACTCTCAGCTGTGAAGCCATCAGTCAAAGACGTGAAACACGCACCGGTTTGCTGCGCCCAGGGACCGGGACCAGGCGAGCTCGGACAGGAGAACAGCCCCACGGCCAGGCACGGGCAACATCCGGGGAGCCCCACACCCGGCCCCAAAACCAGCAGGACTGTAGGAAACAGCCTCGTCTGCTTCCGGACTGCCTCCGCTAACCTTTGTGGTTGTCTCCTCAGCAAGCTACTGCCCGGCTCCCTTTGGGTTCAGTGCAGAAATTAGAGCAAGGTGCCGCCCCAGGGCCGAGCAGTGCCCCCTACAAGGGCTTACTACTGCTCTCCCTGGAGTGCCGATTTCAGGCCTGGCTCCTGTTTTGGATTTTGTCCACCCTTTTCCTGCTACACCGCGCCTCTTTCCTGCTAACGCGGTGTGGTGCACGCAGAGACGGCCACAAAGGTGGGAACGCCTGATGGCTCCGACTGCAGGCTGGGGAGCGCCTTTGTCTGCCATAGCCCTGCACCGTTCCCATTATTAGCATTATTATTACTATTTTAATATAAAGCTGAGTCAAGGCGTACACCCCTTGAAATAAAGAAAGAGAAAATCTGAGCACAGCCCCAACCGAAGGCATGAACGTGCCAGGCAGACAGCAACACCCCCAGGTAGTGCTCCAACCTGCCGGCAGCACTGCTCCCACACCTTTGTTCCCAGATTGGGATAAAAGCAGCAGCGTCTGTTCCACTGAGGGCACCGGGTAATCCAGCAACGTGGCAGACACATCCAGGATCTGCCTGACGGGTGAGACCTTTGGAATGCAAATGGGGAACGTCTAATTTGTGGACCCTGACACGGCTTTTTGTGAAGCAGATAGTAATTTACTTGGCAGCAGCACAGCTATTGCGCTCCTAATACCAACAAACCCACCAAACTTTAGGCACCTGAGGAATTTTTCTGGCAGGAAATTAAACGCCTAAGGGATTAACTGGTGATTTTGAAGACACGTTTTAGATTGAATTAACTACCACTGTATAAATTTCACTTTAGGAACCCTTAATTTCTTCATATGCATCTGAACTGCCCTGACAATCCTGTAATCCGCATTGTCCCTCCCGGGCAGCTGCTCAGCGCTGTGCTCCTGGTAGGGACCGTCCACCCACATTTCCTTCCCGTGGAAAACCAGGGTGTGAAGAAAACACGGCACACGGTAACGTTCAAATCATTGACTGTTATCTCCTAGAATAGATATCCAACACGGGAAAAGTCCTTTTGTCGGTACTAATTATTGTACAGATTTTCTGATTTTTTTCCACGCAACTGCACGCCCTCCCTTACTGATTCGGTGTGAAATTATGGCACGCTTTAGCCAAATTCAGGTTTTGCACAAACAAGAACAAGGAGCAAGCTTCTTGTTCAGGAAGTAAGTGGCCTGTGCAGATAACACTGAGCTTGGTCCAGTGCAGGACGGAGCCAAAGATCCCACGATCCAGCTGTGCCCGATTCATAGACAAATAAATAAATAAACAAAGCCATCCCCATGTAGAACAGTAGTTTTAATTTTTCATACTCAGACTAACTCTTCATCTTAAAACCGCCGTAGTAAATCTTAACCCCAGATCTTTATTTTTTCATGGTTTCCCCTCAGGGCCTCTTTAGATAGCCGGCAGAAGAGTCACTTCCCCTGTAGGTGCAGTTGGCACGCCTGCAAGTGTACTTAAAGTTTGCGTCTGATCAAGTTATGTGTATTGGATCTGAAACCAGTTAGTCAATTCTTTCAGGTCCCTAAGTGGCGATTTGTGGTAATGTCTACATCAATACTAACAGAGCGGTTTGCTAGCTGGTTTACGTAAAGCAAATGTCTAAAGGATGGAGGGGCTGCCTCCAAGGGTTCTCTCGGTTAATGGAGATGTGGCTGAAAAAGCAGCACACGGACACAAAAGGAGCACCGCTTTTAAAAGGACCAAGCTTCGCGGAAGCGCACAGCCCAGAGGAGACGGCAGGCAAGCAGTGCCCAGACACGGTCACCTTACTCATTAATTATCGTGCTCATCAGGTAGCGGCTTCTGTCACCGAGCCTCCCGACGCAGAGCTCCGCCGCCCCACCTGATCTCTACAGCTCCCTCTGCCTTGGCACCACCAAGTGCAGCTCTCAGGTGTTCATTCACACACACACACACACACACACTTCATTTTACACAACCTTCATCCTTGCCTCCTTTGTTTGCTCACTCCTTGGGCTCCAGCTGGTGCACACAGGCCACAGACTAGAAAAATCAAAGGTACTAAACTAAACTGAAACCAAAAAATAACCAGTTTGAAATCGATTAAACATTTTTTTTATTATTGTGTCTCTAAATATGCAACGAGAATTTCTTTCTTAAACTCGTCATCATTTGCTGGTTGGCCATTTTGCAGTTATTTTTCACCATCTCTCACGTCCACGTTGCGTGCATCTGGAACAAGGGAAATTTCCAAGTCTGCGGCTCCACGGTAGCTTAGCACTTGCAGAGCGCCAGGCAGCGAGACACATCGCTGATTTATGCTGCGCTCACACCTCCGTGGGGCTGGACCAAGGCAGCACAGGGAGCTCCGCTAACAGCCCAGGGGCTCCCCTGGGACAGCCAAGGTGATGGCTCCAACACCCAGCTGCAAGCCGGAGGCTTGCAGAGTAGCTCAAGGGCAGGGAACCCTCCGGTCCTAACCGTGCCTCCTGCGCTGGAAGCGGGTGGGTTCAGTACTGTCACCAACACGCACCAGAAAGCCTCCTCCACGAAGAGTTTCCTGACCTTGCTTCTTTTCAAACTCCCATTGACTTCAGGGGGAGATGAATTCAGGCTTAATAAGACAAGACCGTAAGGAGGATCACAGAAGAGGAAGGGGAGAGAAGGAAAGAGATGTTTATTCAAGAGAAGGTTGTGAGAGTATTTGTTTATGGTAAATACGTTTTAAAAACTATCAGTTTTTGCAGGCATATTAGCATATAGCGTGCATTGTGTTTGTTATTGCTTTTGGGGCTAGCTTTTATTTTATATTCATTTTTGTTGTTCTTTTTAGATCAAATAGTAAGTGATTGGCAGCCATCCTGTAAATCTGAAGGAATGCTTATTTGTTTTCCACATTCTTCTCCTGTATCTTCAGAGATTAGTGCGTGTAATATCTTAATGCTGTGGCATAAATATGAATGAGCGAGCGCAATTATATTTATATACTTGTAGTGTATGCGACAGTGATATCCAAGTGATTAGATGCGAGAGCACGTGGTAAAGTGCATTTAACATGCAAACTTGTGTGGGGGCACGGCCGGCCGGCAGCCTCACGCCAGCGAGATCTGGCAGGCAGGTCTCTGTCACTGACTGCGGGCTGGAACTCTGACCAGTGAAAAGAGAAGTCTGCACTACCCGTGGCTGTGCTACCTTCTCTCTGTCACCGACATCCCAGAAAAAAATAACATTAAGACTAAGAACGTTTTACGGTCAAAAAATTGTTTTAGAGGCATTTAAAAAATTTGGAAAGTCTGATTTAATTTTCAAGTGAAATCCAAGTTGGATTTACTGCTGGTTACACGTCAGTTTTATGAGCCAAAAAGCTACTTTATAAAACACGTTAAATATATGTTAAAATAAGGAAATCATTGAACGGTAACACTGAACTTATGGGAATTAAATTCTGAAGATCTGTCTCCATCACCTTCATGAAGACCACGCAGACATCTGCATACGTGGTAATGGCCTACGTTTTTTTTATTTATTTTTTTAAGACATGAGATGGAAGTAGAAGTGGGATATAGGGGATATCCTCGATCTATATAAGCAAAGAAAATTGAGACGGCATCACTGCAAGAACTGGCACGTATTTGCAGGGTCGGACCCGGAGCCCCCCCTTACAGCCACAGCAAGGGGAAGGCTGGGTGCGCAGCGGCAGGGCCCAACCTTTGGGGCACCCAGAGCAGCGCTCGCAGGACGTGCGGGCTGCCAGCCCCGGCTGCCCTCCATAAAGCTGCGTGTTGCCGAGCCATTTCGTTTCAGAGCTTCCTTTCCCTCCACTGCGCAGACAGAAAACAGGCTGTGCATTTTTAGGGAGCAACAAAACCTTCAGATAATTAATCTCATTCATTATTTAAACACGTACAAATTCACTGTTTCAGGCGTTTTAGCCACACTCCGGTTTTCTCCAGGACACACAACCACAGAATGGAAAAGCCGTTTCATTCCCGAACAAAGACAAGCACCTGCAGGTACTGCTCCCAGCCGCACGGCTCTCAACGCCTCCCGTTTGTACGGTTTGCTTTTTTGCAGGTGCGCAGTCTGAAGCACAGACAAACGCAATTTCAGCTCCCTGCTCACGGCTGCCACCCCAGAAGCACCATTTGTGACGCCGCCTTAGTCCGTGGGCCACAGTGTGCCCGTGGCGCCCCGGGAGCAGCCCGCCCGGCAGGGGCCCAGCCTGCCTCCCCATCGGTTTTCCCAGCTCAGGCCTTCCTTCCTTCCAGAACCATGGGCAAGATTCATTTCAAGAGACAGAAGGACTGAAAGACTGCCCTGAAAAGGAACGATAGAAAAGAACGCTATATACAACAATTAAAGGAAATGCGCTACCAATTAAAAAACGTTTGGTACTTCGCACAACCATCAGAGAGGGCCCATCAATTTTTCTGCATGCACGCGCACGGCAAACGAACCTACGTGGGCCATTTCTTAGTGACGTTCTTGGGTTCTGTTTCTGACAGCCTCGCATCTGTTTGCACCCGTGTGCTCTTACCACAGTCACGATACTGTGCTTAAGGAAAAGTGATGGGCATGCTTCGGCAACGGGAAGGAACGTAACGTCCTCCAAGTAATTACTGCCTGCGACCAAATATTTTGACAAACCAGTGGCTCGGATCTGGGCTGATGGGACGAGCTTCAGTTCTTTCAAAATTTTAGCCCTTCCAGCCATCACTCAGCACCTGGGCAGGAACCAAGTCAAAACAACGTGTCTGATGTGCTTTGACAAACTGCAGCGAGCAGGAACAGAGGGAGAACTCTGAGACCTCGGCGGCCGCTCTGCAGCCTTCGGACTGGAGAAGGGGTGCTGGAGGCGGCTGCAAACATACACACTCATTCTGCCAGACTCGGGAAAGGAAAAATGCACTCATTTACCTATGCTGTGGTGGAAAGCATTGTCTCCTGAATTTTAAAATATATATATTCCTCAACTGATTTCAGAGATGGGTTAAATTGTGAACGGACAAACAACAGAAAAGGAAGAATTGCTCAGGGACTCCTGGTGATGAGGTTCCAAGGGTCCCTTCCACCCGTGTCCTGTCCATCTCCTCAGCCACGTCTCTCTAAGCCCTGGCAGCATTCTGCTCTTCTCACTGGAGATGTGGGTGCTGGGGCAGCCGGAAGAGGGGAGGTCGAGCCTGACCTGCACCAGGTTACCCCATCAGTCCCAGCACAGAACTCACAAGAAGTCCCCGAGCAAGCCAATGCTCTCCTCCTTCCTTCCTTACGGCTCGGTCCGCCTGGGGGCACGCACACAGGTGATCTCTTCCCCCAGAACCAACCCACCATTGCAGGTGTTTGTTGTGAAAAAAGGCAGCTGTGATACAAAAATTAAAAACCAAGCAGAATGACAGCGTAAAAATAAACAGATATACACGGGAACTGGGCCAAACGAAGACAAAGCAAGGTACTTAACCCACCTGGAGAACAAAACAGGCCATCCAGTCCCGGCTAGCCAATCGCCTGGGCTTTGCAGCGGGAGGAAAATCCGCTCGGGCTCATTTGGCTGGAGAGCGTCTCGTAAACGTTTCGGTGCCGCTCCGAGCGCTCCGAGTCTTCCCACGTCCCCTGTCATGCGGTGGAGATTGGCTGCCGGAGAGCGGCAGGGAGGGGGGACTAACCGGGAGATGGTGGGGGTCTGGCTGGGGAGGGGGGCAGAATTGGTGTGTGCCTTTTTTTTTTTAAGCTATATACGTTGAATGAAAAAGCTTCAGTTTATTCCTTTTGGGTCATATGAGGGAGCCACTGGCAAAGATAATAACGTACGAAGCAAGAAAACGAGAGGGAGAAAGAGAGGGAGGGAGGGGAGGGAAGGAGGGAGGAAGGGAGAGAGAGAAGCAAAAGGCTTTCTATTATTCGGGACACTGGTGATGCACACTGAGGCAGTTGGAAGATTAAATTAAGTATTATATCTGCTGACCCCATTGCCATGGTTACCGGACAGCGGAAAATATTAATCAAGCCAAGCCTTTTCAGCCGAACATACCAGAAAAAAAATGCTAAATATAAATATATATGTACACATTCGCTGCTCTGCCACGCTAATGGGGAGTGCCAGCAACCAAACCACCTGATATCACCCAGATAAACAAATTTAAAATACCCTTGCCGCACGGAGAAGGCTGACGTCACGGTGGCGAGCGCAGCGTGGGGAGCAGAGCCTGCAGCGCGCTCGCCTTCTCCTCAGCCGATTAAAAAAAGCATTTGAATGAGGAATCGTGGCATCTCGCAGGACGGCCGAGCCGGGGCGTGCTCGGGGCTCTCCTCCCGTACGGAAGAGGAGCACCGTCTCCCAGCCAAGATGGCATCTCGCAGGGGAAGGCTCAACACACCTGGAGCACCGTGAGGGCGAGGACAGAGAGCACCCATTGTCTGTGGGTTCTGCACATGTCACCTCGGCGCTCTGCCTTCCTGCGAGCGTGCTACAGACCCCGCTTGCTGGAGGCACACACAATGAAACACTAAAAACCAATATTCAGGTGTTTGAGGTGAACAAACGTTACAGGGAAGAGACCACGGCCCTGTAATCATTGTGCCACACCTCAGAGCCATCCTCCCGAGCCCGACTGCGCTGCAGCCCGGCCGTCAGCCCCACGGCGGGGACCTGCAAGTGCAGGAACCACAGGTGGGGATGGCACGGGGTGCTCCGGCATTTGGACAACCAAGTATGTGCTAACGGCAGCTGTACTGCTGATAGCAACCTTCCGTCATTTTTTAAATCCGAGCCTAAACACTGAAGCGAGAGTAGCAAGACGAATTACTTTGTCCCTTCCAATGCACGGAGACACTGACGTGACCAAAAAAGAAATCTAAGCCCCTTATTCTCTGCTTTACCTTCGTATTAAAAGGAGGTGCCCACATGAAGATTTTCTCCCAGTCTTTGTGTCCACTTTTGCTTTGTTGTCTGTTTTTGCCTTTATTTTACGGACAAGTTCATGGAGCTGCTGCTGACTTGCGTCATTTTTCCTAAAGCATTCAGAATGGGTGGAACGCCAAGGTGCCAGGCAGCACATCCTGTGCTGTGATCTATCGATACGCTGAGGTGCTAGAGAAGAGATATTGGAACAAATTGGAAAATAAAGGAATAATAAGTCACTAGACCCAACGAAAAAGACAAGCTTTTTAAAGGAAATTAAGACTGAAGCAATTAATACACGAACAAATGTGTTTGATGCCAGCTGCTCGCACAGCAGTGTACTTGGTACTGGCAGACCTGCTCAGACGGCAAGGAAACTCACACGACGAAATATTTGGGTAAGAGAGAACTGATTAAAATGTTATCTACCTCTCAGCACAGAGAAGCACTCTCCCCGGAGCGCAGCAAAGGCTGACAGAAAGCAGCACAATGCCTTTGTAGCGGAATGCTCGAGGAATTCTGGGCAGAAACACAAACGCACTGAAATCGCCCCAGCTCGCTCAGGGAACCCACCCGGTGAGTGCCCCACGCCTGCACGCAGTCCCACGCGCAGACACGAGTAAACTGGACCCCGAAAACCAGGACGAGCCTGGAGCAGAGCCACGGCCCTGCCTCGCGCACGTACACCCATCCCGTGCCGCCACACCGCACGTACGTAGGCACACGCGCAGCACGCGTAACCACACTCCAGGGCTCTCAGAACGCAGCGGATTGAGACCACCGACAGAAATACGCACAAAATATTTTGTAGATTGTACATTGGTTCATTTACAGTTCTGTAAAGACAAGAGCTAAATTTACTGAAGGCATAAACAAGTACATCTACTTCATTTTTAAAATGTTAATGAAGAAAGAGATTGTTATTTGTTCTTGGTCTATTTTGTGATTTTAGCCAATAGTCCCAGTGATAATTATCAACTGTTTATGTTTAGATAAAAGCAGCCCATATGGCAATAGCAGAACAATCTGATGTTTAGATCCTCAGCTACATGTTTTCTATAAATAATATGATTGAATAACTGTAACAAATTATTTCATTAGTCTAAAAGCAGATACCAATATATAACAACTGAGAATGCCATTTACTCATTATCTACAAATAATAAATACCTACCCAAGTACATTTAACACTTAGGAAAATAAAAAATACAGATAGTAACCAATAAACATTTACGCAATTATCTATCTTAGCATTTAGTCCCTAATTTTCATGAACACGCCCCAAGTACCAGGTGGGGTATGATAATTACAGATCCCGTCTAATTTTGCATCCATAAGCACGGGTTCATAGCTGCTCTTTGCTACGTATCGCTCCCATTCAACGTCCTACCAATTCTGCAGATCTTCTCAGGAAAGCCTCTCCTGAGAGGGACCTTGATTCACGACTTGGGGCCCTGCTCAGCCTTGTCAGGTTTGAAAATATTCGCAGCGATCAAACTAATGTCACTCCCAACGTTACGGCAAAGTCAAACACACCCAGAGAGAAAGCCTTAAGCAAAGGGATTTTCGATCTCGGTAACCTTAACAAGGCTTCCCGGTTGCACAGCCCTCCTTCTCAAACAAAGGAACAAACCCCGAAACGAAGCCAGGACACGAGGCAGCTTGGGCGACTTGCTGCCTGGCCAGCAATCCCTTCCTGGCTGGGAAAATGATTACCCCAGGATGGCCAGCACGGACAGCTTAGGGCAGCTGTGTCATATAAATTGTCAGCAATGACCATAAGCACTCAGAGAAACAATTTAATTCCTCACTCCCGCCATCATGGGCTGATATATTCTTTCAAGGTCATTACCCAAGGCTAGGAGGGTCGCATGATTAACGAGTGACACGTCCAATGAGGGCTGCTGTGCCTGAGCAGGCCTTATATTAATTAGACAGAAGCGCTGAAAAATAAACGGTGCTTTGTAAGGAGGGGCCAAACTCAAGCCTTGACGCCTGCTGCATCTCCCAAAACTCTAAAAATCACCACCCCGTTCCTTCCCCTTACAGAATCTCACCGGTAGGATACAAAAAGACATTTCTTTCCTTGGTTAAATGACTTGGGCTCCCGCTCCTTTGTTTTATGCTTTTCTTCCCCCTTCCCCTAGCTCATTGTCTTACATTGTATGGGATGACAAAAGAAAGCTATTCACAAGTCATTGTGCGTCTGGAGAGCAAAGGAAAAAAAAATAGAAAGAGGAACATCCCGTGGCCTACACAACATGTTTGTGCCGGGCAGGCAGAGACCGAGCGCAACTACCAGAGCGGGCACTGCCCCATCACGGAGCCTTCTGACAACCCAGTCCTGTCCAAAACCAAAGCCAGCCCTTCGGAGCTTGCTTTGCAAGCTGAACATTCTTGGGGTTAACTACCAGGTGGGCATTCCTGACTACATCTCTTGCCTTGTCCCAAAGACAAAAAATCCCATCGCTGCAGCCGTGTTGGCGTTCACACACGTCAGCCAACCGGGGAGGGGACTCTCCATGGAACAGCCAGCAGAACGGTATCACCTCTGAACAGCTTAATGACACACCAGAAAAATTAACAACTCCCCAAATGCTGAAACCAGCTGCTGCTAACATCACTGGAAATGCGAGTCGGTTACCACAAAACCTTTGGGTCTTCAGCAGACGGCCATCTCTCTTAGCCATTGCCTTTAAGAGGAACAAAAGGACTAAGCAGGATATCGCACACACGCCAACAAGAATCTGAGTTCAGGCACACAAATACAAGCAAGAATCCCGTCAGCTAATCCAGTTATTTTTTCTGTATCCACGGTGCCCATCATGAGTAGCAGCTTCCAGGCGAGCAGACCCTCGCACAGTTTTTGAGCCGTGCCAGCCGAGCTGCTAGGAGCTTTCACCTGTTTTGAGTCCACACCGGCTGCCAAGGCCCTGGGTGAGGCAGCGTGCTGCTGTTCCCGGGGGTGCAGGTGGTGCCCCAGCACCAGGGCCTGGCCCCTGCAAGGCGCCTCCTGACCCCCTTCTGGGGGCATCACCCACAGGAACGGTGCCTTGGGGTACCGCAGCGCCAGAGCCAGAACATGGGTGGGAAGTGTCTGGGTGAGCTGGGAAAAGCCAGCTGGGAAGCTTGAGCATCCTAAGGCTTTCATGTTTCGGGAGTTTTTGAGTAGAACAACAACTGGAGAAGAGAGCAGCTCTCCATCTGCCTGAGCTGTCTGAACGCCATCTCACCCTTAGCCCTGCTACACGCTCAGGTCCCCTTCTGCTGCACGTGCTGATGTGCAGGACAGACACCCATCCCAACCCATCCCACCCACCCCAACCCACCCCATCCCACCCCAACCCATCCCATCATCAAAGAGCACACCACGCAGAGCCTGCACTGCAGTGCAACCTCACTTCTTGGCGTTTGTGTTTTCCACAATAAAAGGAATAAAAGCATTCTGAACATTTATCACAATTCTCTGAGGCTGCTTTTAGACATTCTGTAAAAATAGACAAATATTTTGCCATATTGCAGAAGGAGAAATAGAAAACTGAAGATTAACTGGCTTGCCAACGATAAGCAAATAACAAACAATGCTAACGACAATAAATTAGGGCCACACAGCCACCCAGCTCTACAAGCTTCATATTTAAGAAATAAGGGCCCCTCTGATGGCTGCGGCTGTGACCCAGCCACTCTACCATGATGCCCCTCTAAGGAAATGCTGTAAATAGTGCTGCCCACAGCCTGCGATCCTTCCGCTGCCATTTCTTCGGCTGCCCTCCACATTTTATAATCCTGCTTATCCTCAGAGCAAACCAGACGAATTTCTGCCATTTTGCTTCCCCGGCGGTGCGTCCTGCCGGCTCCTTCCCCAGCCGCGGTTTCACGGGGTTTCATTGCTCCCTGACCATGCACTTGTACTTTTGCATGTTTACAGTGCTCCTGCCTCTGCCTCTCTTGTTTGTGAGCAATAACTGGGCTCCCGAGGACTTGAGAGAAGGTCAGGCTTTCTAAAGCAGTAATCCGCCCGCTGATTAATGCGCCCATGACACACGGCACTGTACACACCAGTCGCAATTGGTCTGGGGATATCAAGCCTGCTGCGCCGTGCTGAACTGATTTGATGCTATTAAACCAAGAGAGATGCACTGTCAGCAAAGATGCAGCCCAGGACTATTTATACTTGTTATTTGGAGAAAATGTCTTTGGACATCACCTCAGACTCAGATTTCCTCCCAAAAATCCAGAAATCAGCCTGCTCGCTCCAGACTCTGACCCATTAAACTACGCCTGGTTTGTGCATTCACACAGAAGGGAACACCTGCCTAATTCTCTCCAAACTCAGCTTCTGCTGCCGGGTCTGCCCGGTGTTTCGGAGTTAGGATAAAAACACTTTAAACGAAGACAACGCCCTCAGGATTTACCTGAACAAGAGAGACCTAATTTTCCAAGACCTTAGGCACTCACAGCTTCAAATGAGCTAAACGAAGTCACCTCACCAGTTTTGGTAAATTTCATTCAAACGTTCTTGATACCGAGCTTTTTGTCGAGACCACAGGACCACGATGCCCTCAGACTGCTCGGGTGCAGTATGAGAAACCGCGCGCCCAGCCGCGTTTTACCTGACGGCGTTCGCTCGCCAGCCCCGTCACAGCCAAGTTCTGTTGCACAATCCCCTCCTCGAGCTCACGGCAGAGCCCGAGGCTCAAGCAGCGCACACGGCAGCCGGGGCTGTCGCCCCCCAGCACTCACCTGCGCTCCCCGCAGCACGCAGCAGGCTCCCCTCCCGGCTCCCCTCGCAGCAGCAGGTCCCTGCACACGAGGCTCTGCGAGGACCCGAGGCGCGCGGCACAGCTCCAGGCACAGGTGAGCACGCTCTGCAGTAATCACTGGAAATTAATGATCCTTATCAGCCCGCTGGAATTGGACTTGCTAATTTTTCCAGAACCCCCCATTTTCTAATCTCGACGTATTACAACAGAAAGTAATCGTAAAGAAGTGTAAGAGTTAAATACGAGTTACAGCTGGGTTTTAGGGTGTCGCATAATTGCGCTCATTACTGTTGTTTTCTTCTCGCTACAGAACTGAAAAGGAAAGCAGAAAGAGGAGAGCTCTTTGCCCTGCCTGCAATCTTTTTTCCTGGTTCCTGTGTCTTGTAATCCACCATCAAGGGCTCCAAGACCATTTTAAAATTCCCCCGAATGTCTGTCTGAAACTAAACAGAAAAGCACCAAAACCTGAAGATGGAATTTATCAAAACAGCCAAATATTAACCCATGTTGGATGTGGTCAATTAGCCTCAGAAATTATTTATTTTGGTATCCAAACCAAAGTGTGAACTTTTTTCCTAGCAGCAGAATTCAGACTGATCTTCTTCCCTCTGAAAAAAGCAGCGGCAAGAAATTGTGAAAGCACAAAAGGAAGGGTTGTTGGAAATGGGGAGTATTTTACAGCAGCCCCAGCAGAATACTCTCCCCACCAAATTCCCGTTCCATAACTGTATTTATATTTTTCCACGCTAATTGTCTCCACTGATAAAAGCCCGGGCTGCTTGCTGGCTACAGGTGGTGCTTGCCAGGTTCCTCATCGTAACGCTCACAGCACCAACCCGCAGCACAGCTAAGGACAGCCTCTGTTCCTTCCCAGATCGCCTGCAAAAATCCAAACAAATTTGCACCTGTCCTGATCCAGCTGCACCAGTTGGTCTCACAGCACAGCATCAGCGACCGCAGCCAGGCTACAAATTCCCAGCCAAGCAGACCAAGGGGCGTACGATTTTGGGAGGATACAGACCCCAGAGTCTGGGGGAGCTCTTAGCGACCCCTGAAGAAGAGGAAGGAAGGTGGAAAACAGCAAATATTGTTGTGAGAGAGTAGCATGAACACAGCGTCATGGCAGGAGAGATAAACGCACATACGTAAGCATGTACGCGGGGACAGGGGAAGGGATGGCCAAAGAACTGAGTGCTCTTAGAGTTAAGCCAGCGTGCGTAACCATAGAAGTGAACACCATGTTCAGCTGTGCATGGTGCTGTGCATGCACAACAGGAATCAGTTAACAGGTTTATTTTAATTATAAATAATTAGTATTATTAGTGTTAAAAATAAACATATTATGCATAATGATTCTATCATCAGTAAATAATAATTATTGGCACACCCGTTTCACTACAGGAGTCGCATCTGGGAGCCTTTCCCGGCACCCCTTCTCCTGCCCGCCGGGCTTCTGGCCTTGCCCAGCACCCGAGGCCAGCCCCCTCTCCCCTTCCCCCCACGTCCTTAAAACCATAAACCGCCAGGCAGCACGCGAGCAACGCCCCAGGTCACGATATCAAAAGCAGGAGCTGTTGCAGGTGTCCTCGGCAGCAGAGGCAGCGAAAGGCGGTGGCCCGAGCGGCCTGCCTGACCTCGGCTGCACAGCCACGGCGTGCCGCAGCCAGGCCCCTCACGCCTGCTCCGTCCCAAGCCATGGCAGCGCTCCGTACGCGCGGCAGAGACGTGGCTACTAATGGCAGAAACTCGGCCGAGCAGGATGCTTCTCAGCAGCGCCGGTGAGCACCGGCCAGCGCTCACGAGCCTTGCACCGCCGTGAGAGTGGAGCACGAGGCACACAAACACCAACCCCGACCGCATCGCCCCGACAGCAGCTCCGCATCCCCAGGGCAGCTGCTGCAGGTGCCGGCACGCACACGCAGGTGCAAGCTCTTCAGGGCACCCGCGAGCCCTCCACGTGCACAACGAGCACGCAGCGCCGCCTCGCAGCGTGCCCACGGGAGGCTCACGCAAACCCGGGCGCTCTCCAGCCCTTCGCTCTGGTGTTCTTCCCAAGGGTGACCACTGGCAATTTGCCTTTAAAAATTATTGCTGTTTCCTTTAAAAATTGCCGGTATTTCCTTTAAATAGCCTTGGTTTACCAGAAACACGAAGACTTGGCCATCGCCTCGTTCTCCAGCCTTCTATCTCTATGGTTACTGTCCCTGCAAACATGTACGTTGTGTATGAGCGCTGCATCAGCCCCAACCCCGCTTTATTACGTGGGGTTTTATTACTTGGAGCTGATAATACTGCACTTGATACTTGGCTGTTTCAGAATTACTGCATTTTGTGCCCTTCCAAGGAGGACGCCTCTTCACACCCACGTATTCCACTGGCTTGGAAATCTAGTGGGAAGAAACGGGGCTAAATCCCATTAGTTTTAGCTAGGTACATGCATGGATGATTGAGGGAAGGCTAGAGAAGAGAATTCTTTGCAGGGATAAGTTTCATATGGCTGGAGAGGCTTCTGGAAGCAATAGAGCAGACGTCCTCTTATCTACAGGCTAACTGGGGAAGTCTGCGTGGCTCCTCTTGCCTCTTGTTGTTTCCCAGCCAAAGCCTTCCATCGGTGCTTTATTTCCTGCTCTGTTTCGACCACCCTCACGCACGCCACACTTCCAAGGACGGTAACTTTTTCCCTTTCTGCGCCTTAACCCAGAGGTGAGGCTGCATTGCAGGCACTTCCTCTGTCCTGCTGGAACACTGCTGTCACATCTAGCCCCGCTGTTTCACAACTGTTCTCCCCAAACACGGAGACCGACCTGGACCTAGAATGCGTCACGGCGAAGGCCGAGCAGGCAGCGCTGCACAGACAGCACACACAGCGCGTGCCGTGCACGTGTGGGTCACACACACCACGCGCAGGTCGCTGTACAGCCCCAAACACGTTGCGAGCAGGCGTGCGGCACACAGCGAGCCTTTCCCCGGGCACACTCCGCTGTACGGCCGAACACAACAGAGCTGCTTTGGCAAAATTTATCAGGTGCCTGTGTGCTGAAGACCTACGGGCGCGCTCTGCGCAAGCCTCTGCAAGAGAGGGTGGAAGTCGCCATCTGAACGGCGTCCTCTCGGTGTCGGTGTTATCACGAGCAACGCTCTCTGACGTGACACCAAGCAAAGGCCAACGTGAATGAGAGACGCCAGGAAAGGAAGATTCCTCCCCTCCCCTCGCAGCCCTTCCCTCCCGGTCGCATCCCGCTCCCGCACGTTTAGGAGCAGGGCGGAAATATCGCAGGGCACCGCCAGGTAGGCAGCTCGTGCGAAAAGCTGAATCGCATCCTGTTTTTAATGTGTCCCCCGTGCATTAGAGGAGGATTTACGTTACACCTATTTAAGTGCCTGTGAGTTTGTGTTAATGCCTGCTCGCGTACCGTACAAAAATACACAGAACAGTTAGTCAAATACACGTAAATACAGACAGAACCCTGTTTATCTGGCAGACCACATAAAGGCTAAGAAATGAAAAATGCACTCACGCCCTCTGACACCCTGGCCGAGTGTACGCACGAGAGCTCTCAGTGGTAGGGGCTGGAGGCTGGCTTCTGGCTCCCTCTCTCTCCCTTTTCTGCTCGGCAGACACTTGGAGCGCAGGGACCGCTCACGGTCTGGCCGTGTGCTCCACGCTCGGGAGTTGCAAGACGCCTGCTATTTCTCGCTCTCCCCCAGCTCGAGCTTCCCCCCACCCCGTCTCTCTTGGTCTCATGTTCAGCCATTATTTTAGCTTAATGTGGTGACATCACGGCTCTCTTAGTGAGATAAAGCCCCGGCAGTGAATGCAGCGTACGGCTCCACTGATCACTTTCAGATGATGGGATTTAGCGAGGGCTAATATCTCCGGCTCATCGCGGTGTACGACGCTGCGTCCGGGTGCATCCCGATGCAGTTTTATTGTGCTCTGCCGCAGTGTGTGGGTGATGTGTGGTGTCTCGCTCTGTGTATCGGGAGCGAGATTTGGCAGAGGCGCTTTTAATGAGTTCGCTCGTTTTTAAATAGCGGATGAGACCGGCAGGCACCTGTCTGTTGCAGGGACTGAAATCTGGTGGGGTTTGCACGCAGAGACTCAAAGGGAATGGCTCTTAACTGGGGAGAGGTGGAGTGCTGGAAGACATCTCATTTTTCAGCACCACAGACTAGTCAAAAAAAACCCTCTGTATTTTAAAATGAAAACACTATGTGCATTTTTAAAGTTGCCTAAGAACCCCTAAGAAACAACTTTTCATTTATCTGTAATTCCTCCGCCCTTTTATATCAGATTTGTAATAGCTTCAACGGTTTTCATTTTGTTCTGCGTTCTTCTAAAACGGGAAACAAAGAAATAGCATATGATATTATAAAAACTTCACAATGGACCAGATAAGAAATGCAGCAGGAGAAAAATAATGCAGTCAAATAAGCTTTCCATTATTAACAACTGTGCCCTGAGGTCTACGGGCAGAGTCCCAAAACTGAAATTATCTTAAATCACGAGGTTACCAATAAAGACAGCTTGGGACAGCAGAAGGGGTCCGTGTTTTCAGGGGGGTTTTAGACCAACATCTCTACGATTAAGATTTCCGTGTGAAGGGTTCTTACTTCACTGTAATATTTTCCATCATAACCGAACAGGTAAAACACCCGGCTACCAAACAGAAACCTACCCCTCCGGACGATCAGATCATCACTCGAAGCTAAAATCTGCCTGACCTGCTAGCGACAACCCGAACAGCACCGCGTACGCGCTCCCTTTGCCCCACGCACCGGGCCCAGCCCCTGCCCTCGCACCAAGGCTCAGCACCCGGCCGCCCCCGGGGGACGGGGACGGGGACACCCACTGCCACCGCAGCCCCCGCCAGGCCTCGCTCGGCAGCACCAGGCGGTGGTGCAGGCCCGGCCGCCGAGCCCCGCGGTGCAGACTTGACCCCCGGCCTCTCGCCCGGCCCCCCCGTGCCCCCGTCCCGCGGCGGGCGCTGAATGGCGGTGCGTGACCCCGCGCAGCCGGCAGGGAGCGGGGGAAACGGGGAGAGGGAGAGAAGGGTCCCGGCTTCCTCACAGGTAATTAAAGGGACTGCTTTCAAGGTTGCGTGGGCAAAAGACAATTCGGCCTAATGAAGCATCGATCGGCCGGCACCGAGGTAGAGAGGCGCTGACATTCATCCGAGGTACCTGCAGCTGATGTGAAACGCTGCGCCGGGAATTGTCCCTGCGCTGCTCGTCATTGCCTGTGACCTGCTCGAGGAAAAATGGACTTTGTTTTAAATGGGTATTAATTCCGTAATTACCCCAACTCGTCCGCCGAGCTGCACAAAATTATTAATTAGGGAGGCCCACGGTCCCGCTGGCGGTGCTGGGTTCCGTCTCGGTGCCCTCCCGCGGGGTGGATGCTCTCCGCTGTCCGCGCTGCGACTCCGCCAATCAGCGCCTCAGGTGCGGGACGCAGGAGGTCAGTCACGGAGATGCGGGGAATTACTGGGGATTGGCAGGGACGTTTTTGTCAATTTGTAAGCAAAACCCTGTGTTATGGCGAGGTTTTCATCTTTTCATCACTGTCAGGCTGTGCCAGCGCCGGATAGCTGAACGCAGCGTAACCCTCGGAGGCTGCTGGAAAACTAACGGGGGAAGGCTACAAACATATTGACAATATTTTTGTGTAAAACAGAAATAGGAAATAGGTACTTACACGGAGCAAAATTAAGCCAATTAAACCCCTGGAAGCGCTGACACATAAAGCTTGCTGCTTACCCCAGCCAGGCATCTGCGCTCCCATTCAGACGCCGAGCTGGCTCGGCCGCCGAGCTCTCCGCGCCTGCCAAAACTGCCCTCGCCTCACCCAGCTCTTTCTTGTGTCCTAAATGTTTGCATTTGTAGAACGTCTGAATGGTAATAAAAGGATCAGGAAATGATAGTTGTGCCAAGTAAATTGGGGTGAATGATGGGGGAGGGGAGCGAGTATCGATTGTGAAACAACTCGAGTATTATCTGGAAAGGATTTGCTCACAGTCCTGCACTACTTGGTGTTACAAGAGGCCCCGCGCTCAACAATAGCGTGTCCCCTCGGAGCAGAAGACACAAAGGGAATTTGCTCTGATTCAATCCACACAGTGAGGCCCCTCTGGGGCTAAAGAGGGTCACTTTTACCCTGGCTAAAAATAAAGAAAAAAGATTTTTTTCCCTCTCACACACACGCATGCACGCACACACACGATCCAGTGGGAGAAAGCAGCCTGCCTCCACTTGACAAGATGCTCAGAAATCACCAGCTTCCTCTCTCACGTTTTCCATTCAGACTTCAGGATTTCTCAGAATTTACTTGGAAAAAAAAATTAAATGAGATACGTAGAACGTGATCAAAGAAGGGCAGAGCGGTCTCCTCCTTTGATACTATTTACGTCTGCAGTAAGTGCCTTTGCTGGGGACCGCCGCAGCGCTGGCCCCTAATAACAAAGGAGGTGACACCGTCAGGGCACAATTGTAAACTGAATTTTAAAGGACGTGAGAGCCTAGGCATCGGGTTCTGCTTATTCAGATAGATTTGTTTTCTAATACTTCCGCCTTTTCCGTTCAAAACAGCGGTTGGCGTCCCCCTTCTAAACCCAACGTGCTTTCTTCAAGACCAGGTCAGCAAAGAAAGGCAGTGATTGTGCGCAACACCTGCTGAAATTAAAAAAAAAAAAAAAAAGTTTTCCCTAAAAATTGCTAAAACGTAGCTCAGCAGATTCTATCTGCATTAATTTGGCTGAACAACAAGATATTGCTGGGGACAAACTCTGAATAAAGCAGTCCCGAGTTCCCAGAATTGGCACAGCTCAGCCTAAACAATGGCTGCTTCCTATTCACCTTAACCCAGCTTTTCAAAAGAACATCCCCAGAAACACAAAGCATCAGCGGGAAATGGCAATTTTATGAATCCTAATCAATCAAAGGGCTTATTAACTCAATGTGAAGCCAGATTAAAATCTTTAATTATAAATCGTGCTAAAAGGAAAAACAAAATGTACTTATGGTACATTGAAAATTCCGGATATTAACATAGTTGCCATTATCTCTCGCAATATTAAATTTCCCCTCCCTGCCCTGCAACATGCTCACCTTTTTCTGTTCCTAAAGAACAGAACTGTACAGCAAACTCATTTTTCTCCTTTCCGGGCTTATTAAAACGTATTCCTGCTGCCCGCCACCCCCCGTTTGCAGGAGCGGGGTGGGGACGGGGGGGTCAGGAAACCCCATTACGGCGGCACAGGCAGAGGCGAGGGCAGCGCTTGTTTATTAAGTGGGCCGAGCCGGAGTTGCAGATTATTTTTTGGGGCCACAGTCGAACGTGAAGCATTTCTGCTAATGAAAGCGGCATGCATGTCTGTGCAACGCGCGTGATTGGCAGGGCTGCAGATTGCTAGCCACAGGAAGGGTCCTCGCTTTAAGCTGCGGTGTGAGGAAGGCTATGGGTGCTTTTTTATCAGCAGACGTTTGGGAAATGACCACAGCAAATGTAATCACAGTTGGACGGGGAGGGTGGGGGCGGGGGCAAGGGAGAGCAGAGAATGAGATTCGCATGTTTTATTTATTTGTTCAAAGTCACGGTCATCCCATTGTGTGTCCCTCTCCCGTTCTGTCACTCCTGGCCCCTCCAGCCCACCCCCTACCCTGTCCCCATTGTTAAGGCAGGAGGCAGAATATGACTGCGGCGGATAATAAAACACACCTAACTTCTCCAAACGTTCAGCTGAAAAGCGCTTATTTTCTGTTTAAAATATTAGCATTGTCCAAACACAGCCTAACTATTTCGTTACGAGATGTGCCTCCTGGGTAACAGCGCAGCCACCTAGCTGGCAGGTTACTTGCCACGGTTCTCTGGCCTCACGTATTTCCCCTCTGCACTACATGGGTTTTACATTTGAAATTCAGGATTTTTGCCCCAAATTAATTTTTTCAAAGGAGAGGGAAATTTCCTTTGGAAGAACAAACGGCAGGACGAGCTCTCATTATGATTCTGGGTTGCTCCATTTTTCTAATACAGAATTCCTGTCTTCCTTTTCATCCCTTTTCTCTTAATACATTGCTTCCTCAGGATTTATTTCTTTAGCATCCCAAAACGAAGAGCAGCTTTCTCTGAATTGGGGTTTTTCAGATTTGCTCTCAGTTTTGTGACTTCATTTGAAACCCTGTAACACGGTTCCCTTCTGTAAAACTTAGGGAAAACATAGCTGGTTAATTTGAAATATAGATTTTTTGAAATACAGTTTTAATTAAATTATTTTTTTTAAAAGTGATTTTAATTTTATGTTTTATAAATGACTGGTTGGCTCCAAAACGCTTGCAGAAGCAAATTTCACACCTTGCAGAAGGGAATCACCTTCCCTGTTCTCTAATTGCTGCCCGATAGTTCTGTACTCATCCTGAATTTCTACGGCCGTCCACAGATGCTCAGGATTGCATGACATGCTATTTTCAAACACCCTACAACGGGAAGAAAGCGAGTTTGTGTGTGTTCGTCCAGTCCCTGTGTTCCTCGGACAGGGTGAATAATTACCAGCGCTGCCTTTCAAAATACCACCAGCACCTGTCTGTAAATCTTGCACAGCAAAGCGTAAGCGGAAGAGCTTTTGAATGTGGAAACGAGAATTTTAAAAATATACCAGCTCTGGTACTGAATCGTTTTTGCTGAATATGCGTTTCTCATTTTCCCTTTTCCCCCACAAACACACATTGCACATACGTACGCTCCGCGTATCTGTTCTTGCACTGAATATTTATGCTACATGCTGTACACCGAACACAGAGTGCCGGGTTATTTTTTGCAGATAAATACTACATATGCTTATTGGCTCAAAACACTAACATTTGTAGAATTCTTCTAAAACCTTAAATGCCACCTAACTGTGCTATTCCTTTGAAGATGATCATTAGACCTAATAAACAGGATACCGGAGGCACAGATCTTGTCCTCTTTAGCTCCTGCCACTGCCTTTCAGTAAATTCAGAAAAGATCCTTTGTGCCTAACTGGGTTTTCATTTCATTGCTTTTAAATTTGTTAAGCTTGACTTTTGACACTTTAGAAGCTTAGCCTTTTTTAAGTACAATAATATAATAAATATTTGTGTTGCCAAAGAAAAAGTGGATCTGTTGTTAGTGTTATATAAAGCATGATCTCTTTTTCATCCGTTTGTTATAAATAATTCACACAACTATGTGCATTTTATAAACATAATCTTTAGGAAACCGATACTATCAAACATTTCTGAGGCGACACTCAGAAGCATATACATACGTACAAAGTATTTACTATAGCGCATTTGAATCTGTAAACAACAAAATTGTTAATAAAAGCAGAAAAATAAAGATATTCTATGTAAATAATTATGTTAATACGATGTGTTTTCAGACTTATTTATACAAATTAGTCATCTGAATGACAAAAAGCTTTGACAAACTACAAACACCCATCAAAAATCATACCATTTGGATCATTTTCCCTTGCAATTTCCATCCTTAGCTTGCCTTGAAAAGAGAAGACACACTCAGAAAGTCCCTTGCTATCTGCCCATACAGGAGGAACAAGCCCCTCAGACGCTCTTTTCCTTACACACGTGTTAAAAAGTATTTTAGTGCTTTTCTGTAAAGTATGTGAAGAAATTGATTTCTTAAAGAATTTAAAAATTAAACAAGATGAAAAAATTAAACAAGTGTATTTTAATCCAAAATTATTTCCCTAAAATACTTATGTGCAGCATGTTTGCTTCAATTAGGAAAAAAATAATATTTTCAAAATTATCAAGTAACAATTTAATATACTGAAAATCTCTTCTGATTTTTCAGCACAAAACACATTACAAATGGTTCAGCAAAGAAACGATATATTTAGGATGAAAAGGAAAAACACCGTGCAAGAACTACCGGAAGCTTCGCATGTTCATTTGTACACATTTCGCTAATTTCAGGCAGTACAGAACTCCTCTTTCATTAGTCGGTCCTTCAGATAAACGTCTAAAGAGAAACTGCTAATGAAATGAGATATTCTTGGACTGTTAGAGATTACAATTTGGAAAGACTTTTTATAAATTCAAATCACAAAATTCCCAACCAACCGTTCGTACTATTTCAAATGCTCTCTTTTCTGTGGGGGGTTTCTTGCCGTCTGGATTTGCAGCACCGACGTGACCACACAAACGCCGTTGTTCTGCAGAACAGCAGCACCCCATTTGTATTAACAGACGCTCCCGCACACGGCAGCGTGGCCGGGGATAAACGGGCACCGCAGCGAACGCGGCTCCCAGCCATTTAATCCGGATTAACCTAGCGCTGCACTTGCTCCACAAGCCCAACTTTCCCGGAAGGCGACGGGCAAAACGCGGCCTCACGAGGCTCCGCGGGACCCCGAGAGCTTCCTCACCTCGCCCTCCGTCGGCAGCAGCCCCTCCGCCCGCATGGAACCATTTATCTCCATCACCCGGGAGCTGGTCAGACGGGGGGCGAGGCGATTGTTTCCCGAGTTGTCAGAGGGCATTGATCAGCCCTTCCCTCGGCCGGCCGCGAGGTGAGGGCAGCTCCCTCAGGAGCGCTCGGGGCTCGGCCATGTCAGGGGAAGCGGTATTGAGTCATGAGCCAAATGACTGCTCATTGAGGGAAACGGGTATTGGCGTCCGAATCATTCCGAGACACCCTCGGTAACGCTTAAACAAGTCCACTCTGTTAATGTCAGGTCACGGGGGACACATTTAGCCCTCTCTGCTGACCATTAGACCCTTTGATGGAGTGGACGATAAACCTGACAGGACAGGCTGGACGGTGCTGGTGGCTGTGCCGGCGCTGTCAGCGTGCTCGGGCCGCCCGTGGGCGCCGCAGGCTGACGGACACACGGACACCACGGCCACCGCGCCGCCAAGGGCGACAACGCGGGGCACCACGGCGGCACTGGGGATGGCCGGGGGAAAGGCTGTCCCTCGCAGGTGTGCCTTCGCCGCTTCCTGCTAAGCGCCCTCTCCACCAACGGGACGTTTGGAAACCCATTTCTTAATCACCGCCTATGAGAAAGATCTCGGTATCCCTCTGGAATGAAGGGAATGGTACGCAATTAACTGCAACCTGGTTACGGCGCTCGCGAGGTAGTTCCTCAGAAGGGCTGACATCATGCCACGCTTCTAAAAGCGGTCAAAAAAGGAAAAGAATAAAATCTACTGCCCTTCTGCGTCAGGACAACAATGCTCAGGGAGAAGAATCAACTTTCAAAGTATTGATTTTGCATTCATCGATCAAATATAAAAAATTAATACGAGATTCGACCTCATCTGTTTTGAGAGAAAGTGTTGATAATTGCATTTACACTGTTTGAGGGAATTATACTTAAATCCTTCGCTACATGTGAGCTTACTACTATTTACTTTCCTAAGTTTCTGCCAGTAAAAGGGGCCTGGGTTTGACAGAACAAATTTCCCAGCATTTGGAAGCTTTTAGCCCAATTTTAACACCTTATCTCTTTTCCTCCAGAGAATTAACCGATATTGCATTAAAACAGAAGATGATGTAGAATTTTAAACAGTCCACACAACTGGAAAACTGACAGATCCTTGAAAAGCCCCACTGCAAAGAAACTTCAACCTCAACATTTCATTTTTTATGTACAGTAAATAAGCATACACATATACATATGCTCATATAAAAAGCAATTTTACGACAGCCAAATAAGTATTTTAAATATTGGAATATTAAGTACTGTATCAATATAAAAAATAAACTGCTGAGATTTTCTTTTAACATAATAGCCAATACAAAGTGACACAACCGAAGACTATCAGCGTAATCCAGATTACTCAGGTACGATCTGTATTTTCAGTCAAGCCTTAAAAGCCTTTAATAAAAGAAACATTTTTTTTTTTTCAGTAATGTATTTCCTAATCTTAACTTGCTCAAATATAAAAATATTTAAAAAAAAAACGTTTAAAATGCCACAACAGTTCTGTGATCCGTTTCTTACTAACTCCGTTAACGCTGCGTCAGATACACCCGGAGACAAAAGGCTGTTTTTTGCCAGCCATGTGATGGCATTTGTTGAACGATTCTCTTATTTATCCGGACCCTGCCTGTCTCACACCTAAACTGAAAGCTGCCCTCCTAGAACACGGGTGACAAGATTTCTGGATTTTATTTCTTCATAATGATTAAAATAATATATAAAATTAAGGGCAACGCCGACTATTATTTTTCCCTGTAGGTCCTGTTGCTTTAAGGCGATACACACTGCCCGATCTCCCCCACGAGTGCACGCTCTCAGGGCGTGAGAGCACACAGACTCCAGGTAAGTAATAATTTAGTACACCAAAGGTGAAAAGAAAATGCGGAGGAAAAAAAGTCCTCTTTCTGCAGAAAGCCTTCTCCAGCAATTCAATGCACCTGCCCTTGTTTATCGCACCTGCAGCGTGGGTTTTCCCCGGGCCTGAGGACACCGAACCCGTGAGGCAGGGGCGTCGGAGCCCCCCGCACCTCCGCATTTCCATTTCCAGTGACCGCAGGGATGGCAGCACAGATCGATTTCAACATCTAAGATTTAGTAAATACAACATCTGTATATTTCATGTAAATATTTTCATTAAAACTCCATTTAGCAGAACACCGCCTCTCAAATCGGAGACTCCAAAGCTCCTAAATATCAAGCCCCAGCCAGTAATCTCGCCCTCCAACTCACAAAGTTTCCCCCAAGCTTCCAGGGAAGTTCTGACCACGCATTATTCAAATAGCTCGCTGACTTCTGCATAAAGCAATTCTTGACCTGGAAGCATTGGTGAGCGCCGCAAGTTGTCACGGCACAAGACAGCATTTCCTTCCAGGCAGCTTACGCAAGGAGCCGAGCCCCTGCTCTTGCCATGGGACCCAATAACGCAGAACACGGCCCCGTCCAACATCAGCTGTACCTGACGAGGCCCACTTAGGTAGCCACTCGGTGACAAAAATGGAAAAAAAGGAAAAAAAAGGCTGAACCCAGCACTGACTGCCAGTCATGCATGTTACAGAAGAACTCTGCACAACTGGGGCAGCTGTGCGGAGCTGTCCCTTCTGTGCACACAGATTTACGTAGGCCCTGGGCTCTGTGGCTTGCTCTCCTGTTCCTCCTGCTGCAGGCACAGCGCTCGACGCCGCCTCGGTTTTCTGAGCAGAGCCCCCCTGTGCTGCGTGACGCAAGCTGCAGAACTCACAGCCACGAGGGGCCCGGTGCTCGGCGCCTACCTCCGGGAACACCGAGGGTCAAAATCGGATTTTGTGTTCGAGTACACACCAGCCCTAAATTACCTCCGTTACTTCCATGACATAACGATGAGGACAAAATTTGCAAATTTATCTGGAGATAACTGAACTCTTACTTTTGAAACTACACAGAAAATATATTACAGTATATTACAGCAGCCACTTTGGTCTCTCTGTAATAGACATTATCTATATTATAAAACATACAACTTAAAAAAAAAAAAAAAAAAAAAAGAGATCCTGTGAAAAAAGCACAACTCCCAAGGTCTCTAACCACTTAATTTAGAAGGAGCACAAAGAAAAAATGTTTTTAAGCACATAATAAAATCCTGGAAGTTACACCAACACTTTGCTGACCACCTGACATCTCACAGAGGAACCCCTGCCCTGCCCGCTGGAAAGCCACCTGCCATGCCCAGAAGCGGGGCTCGTGAGAAGCCACGAAGGATAAAACACTGGGTGATGGCTAAGGGCAAAACTTCCTAACGTCCTCCCAGCCCTGCACCCCGAGGACTGCCCAAAGGTTGCTAATACCTCAATGTCCGTTTCCTCCGTTTTTTTTCCCTACCTTTTCACACAGTGTCCAAAATGCTATACGACCCCTCCATTGTTTTTAATTGCAAAATTAATTAAACGTACTAGACGTGCTTACATTCGCTGCTTTTTGATTTTGACTTTTGCAAATCACCTGCACAGTCATCTGTTCTCATTTTTGCTGGACATTTTCATGCTAACCAGCAAGGTCACTGCAAAACTCGTATTGATTTTCCCCCTAAATACCCGGCTATACAAATACGTATTTTACCACCGGTCCTGAAGTCAGCCCTGAGAGCTAATGTAAACACAAGGCAATGCAGCTGCGAGAGCCTCTGGAACATGGAGTCACAAATGGACTTCTGCAGATTCCTACTGGAAAAAAAGCAGCCGGTTAACCCTTTGTTGGCCGAGTGGGGAAGTCATTCCGCAGCGAGGCAGCCCTGGCGATGGACTGGGCACCGCCGCTCCTCGTGGCCGGGATAATGGGCTGGCCACCCCGGAGAGCGGTCGCGGCAGCCTGCGCAGCAGCGTGACATTTATCTTCCAAATACAGCGCATTTTGTGGGGGTGATTGATTTCAGCATTCAGACGTATCTTTCACTATTTCAACCCAGAGACGTTCAATATCTTTACTTTGAAATATATCAAATGTAAATTTTCTGAGCGCGTCACGCAAAACTAGAATCTTTTAGCAATCAAGATAAATATCTGTAATCTCCTCCGCATTGGCAGGGAGCTCAGTGGGGCTCACAGCCCGGCCCGGCGCCTCTCGTGCTCACCACAGAGTTTAAATACCAGGCCTGGAGTTCACCAGAACGCGCTGCTAAGTCAAGAATTTCACGTTGCTAAATGATTTTTCCTTTTTTACCAAGAATGACGGGGTCCTTTTTGCAGCTGAGCAAAGACCGGCTCCCTCCCTGAGGTCGGGACTAGGAGAGATCCAAGGTAAAACCAGATTTCCCTTTTTTCCTGGCTTGGCCACCATCTAGGTGCTGATCATTTAAATCAGGGTGACAAGAAAAAAAACACACCAAACAAACCGCGTGGATGGCTAGAAAAAAACGATCAAGTGTGGGACTGGGATGCAGACATTTATAAGAAACCAACTCCGAATCACTGTGCCAGATGCAGTCCCAGGCAAAAATGTATGCAGGCAACAGGGAGTTAAGTAAATAATTTTTTTCTTTTCTTTGTCGATGTGTTTAGTTCTCTTCCTGCCAAGACTCATTTCACTCTGCTATCTTGTGAGAGACACATATGGTGCAGTGAAATTGCCATCCAAGAAAGCATGTCCCAGCCTGTTGAGACATCATCAAATAAGATTAAAGCAAAGTAAAAATAAAAAGATAGAACGATTTTTTTTTCTTTTTCTTGTACAGGGAACATCTGATGAAAGTCACTGAGGTACTTGAATGCTTCTAAAGGTTTTGCAACCATTTCTTTACTTTGCCTGGTTAAGAAAAAGGCAGAAATAACAAGCCAATATCTCCTTTTTCTTCTTCAAGTTAGTGAAAAAATGTGTTTCATAATAAAGCTGATGTATATGAATAAAACACAATATCGCCTTCTGCGCTTCTGTGGAAACAGCACTTAAATGCACAAAAATACCGCTGGCTTTCTATTCTGGTTGCCTCTCCACCTCCTCTGACTCCTGCTCGCAAAAACATCTTTTGGGGCCAGGACAAAAAAATTATTTTATTAATCCATCCTCAAAAAGATCCAAGTCACCTCCCAGCCGGCCTGTTTAGGCGTGCCTCTGGTTACCAACTGCCGCACCAAATATCAAAACTGTATTTAAACAAGTGTGAAAGAAACTGAAAATTGTTGCCCGTTTGCCTAACGATGAAGGAAGCAGATTTTACGGGCTCTTCCTCTACAAGGCCTCCTCAGTTCCCACACTTAGAAAAAAGGACAGGTGAAGGAGTCACGGCTGATCCCCACGTGCTTTTGTCCGTGGTACTTACAGCAAGACTGGGGACGGGCTGGGTTGTACCGCTACATCAACAGGAGCTGCTGAGGAGCAACTCGTCAGCTCCTCTTAACTGCTCTGGAGTCCAGCTCTACAGCTATTGCAGAACTCTGCCCGCGTGATGCCAGGAAAGCACAGCTACCGCAACGCCGCGGCACGCTCCCGCTTCACCTGCACGAACTTCACGTACAGCAGTCTGCTCAGGGCCAAAAAGAAGCCGCGAGGGCTAAGAGGAAGCCAAGATCAAATTAGCATTGTCGATCATGATAAAAGTAAGCTGAGGGGTGGGGGGCATCTGAGACGTACAAAATGATCTGCCAATGGAGTCCAGCTTCAGAAACAGGAACGCGTTTTGTGCGTCTCTGCGGTACCCGCTCCAGCCGGGCACCGCGCGTTGGCAGGGGCTTGTTTCCAACGCACAGCCGTAGCTGGACTGCAGGAAAGCAACAATGCATCAGTGGCAGAGATTATCCCTGGCCTTAATAAGCTGTTGTTGGCTTTCATAACAACTGCAGCCTAGGACGAGTCACACCGAGCTCAAAGACAATCTTACCAATAGCCTGGAGCAAGGATTATAGAAACAAGAATCCAAGGGGGGGTGGGAGGGAGCAAAAATCCCAAGAAACAGGGGCTAATGTAAAATCGTTTACATATTAACCTTCTTCCCTTCTGACAGTGGTCAAGTTCTGATTCAAAATACAAATTATCTCCAATTACTTCAAAAGAGGCAGTCACAGAGCTGTCACTTAACCTTCACCATCTGTTTGGCTCAAAAGAAAGCTGTACAGCCTGCCACTTTGACCTCATCTTTCTCTGTCCTCACTGGACAGGCACCAAAAGAAGAGACGATGGCTTATTGTTCTCCAGAGAAAACCCCGTCCGCGGCGGAGCTGGGGCCGAGGACGCGCGGAGGGGAGGGCAGACTCGAGAGGTGACTTAATTTAACTGCTGGGGGCTGCTCGGCGAGGATGAGTCCGCAGACCTTCCTCGCTCGTTGTGCCCGGCGTCTCCGGAGATGAGGTCTGCGCAGCCTGCCTGCGAGGAGCAGTCACCGGCTAAACAACGGGGTGGGCGAAAAAGGCAGCAGCTGATTCACAGCGGATTCAGGCTTATAGATTTTTGTGGATTTTTCCACCTAGCAGACAGACGTACACAGAAAAACATCAGCTGAGATGTCAAAGGGAAAATAAATCCAGGAAATGAAATCGCTTTCTAGGAAAGAGAGCAGCACAAAATGATTGGGGGAAACAAAACAAAACAGAACAGAACAAAACGCAGGAAGGTGCACGCTCTGGGCAAGCAAAACTTGAAGTTCTAAAATATGGTCTTATTGTAAGATAAATCAGAGCTCAGCCCCGCTTTCAGCTGCACAGATAAGACCAAAGCTTCTCTCAAACCGCTTATTAACCGCTGTGCATCCCAGCCCTTTCCACGGCTTCAGGGGAAGGCAGGGAGTTTATGGCTCAAACTCAGCCTAGGAAAGTGGCAGCAGCAAAGCAAGTACAAACCCCCACCAGTGGCCAGCGAGGGACAAGCAGGCTGCCAAAGAATCGGGTCCTAAACCCAAGTGGGAGTGCAGAGGTGCTGGGGAGAAAAAAACGTCAGAGAAAAGAGAGGGGGGGGGCTGCAGGGCACAGTAACAGGGAGCAAATTTTTGAATGCCTCGTGGTTTATGGGCAGTTTCTAATGCTTCTGCCGAGAAACATTACAGCATTTCCACCGGCTCTGATCTTTATTTTCAGTTTTATTACCTGCTGCATAACACGTTTCTCCAAGAGAGAAAGAAAGAAAGCAGAGCCCTCTGTAAACAGGAGCAACTCCAACTCCGAAGCGTCTCACGTGGCGATGTGGTGCCGCAGGAGGATGATTCTGTACGTGGAAGCAGCTCTGAAAACAAACACTGCTGTAGCTGTGCATGCTACATGACACTTCTGGCATCGTTTGGCATGTGGAGGCAGAACCCGTTCTCTTGTCTCAGTAGTTAATCCAAGGAGAGCACACCACAAGGCACGCAGCCAGATGACAGGGGCTGCAAACTTTCCATTTCCACAGCAGATGGGAACAAATCAATTAAGCACACGGCGCTACAGTGCTGCTAATAACAAGCGCTCGACATACAGTACTGAGCATTCTGCTCGGTGGGGGAAAGGAAAGGCTGCCGCAGAAGGTGCTGAATCAAATAATGATCTCAAGCAAATCGCCTTCTACTCCGCAGAACCTGAATTCCTCTGCTGCCGCTTTTAAAACGCAAACAGAATCTCGAGCTCCGTGTGCAGCTCAGGGGGGGCAGAAAAGCTCCCTGCGCTCGCGGCGCTGGAATAGCCTGACAACAGCTGCAGCCACACTGAAATGTTTAATTTTACTTAAAACATTCTCTCAGGCCTATGCATTATTTGAAGTATAACGTACGGAATTATCTAATGAATTCTCAAATCAAATACTCTCATTTTGCTGCGGGCCATTTCCCGAGAACAAACTAAAGGCACACAGGCTTCTTTCTGTGCCTGGATGTTGAATTTAAACAGATGTCCAGTGGACATCAGCTTCTTTCAGATTGCCTCTCCCATTCATTCTTCTGCATCTCTGGCCAGCGCAAACCCCCTCAAATTAAAAACAAACAGAGAATCAAGATAACAAAAAATATGGCAGGACTCCCAAGAACAAAAAGGTCTGTCGCGAATCCCGGCCGTCCTCCGCTGCGGTGACAGTGAGAAAGTTGCCTAGGAACAGCATCTGGCTCTGATTAGGTAACAAGCGGCAGCATCTGCAAACTTGTCAGTGCTCAGCCCACAACAAAGTCCGGCCAGCAGAGCGGTGTTTCAAATGGGAACTGGCTGTTAGGTTTTATAAGACAAACATTATCTGTTCCCATTGCGGGGAGCCTTTTCATTAAAAGCTGGCTGTAAGAGGAGAAATTAAACGTGCTTGTTACGTTTTGCTTTTCATCTCAAAGAAAAAGCCATCCAGTTTTGTCTGTCAGAAGCCTTTTTATTTGTCTTTCCTCTGTGAAATGGTTGTAAGATAACAGTAGTGATTTCACAGCCCACAGTAAGCAGCCACTGTGAGCCCTGGGTGCTCTCGGGGGCTTTCACCGCATTTCGCTCTAAGTACAAAAACGAAGTAAAACTTGGAGGCGCGCAGCAAGCCCCGCGGGCCAGGACCCCAGCCCCAAACGCACGGGGGGGCACACCACATCTCGGCACAGAACGCGCTTCTCAACTGACCTTTACTTGCTTGGTTCGATCTCACAACACGTGAATTAAAATTCACTCATCTCCAAGTATTTATTTATTTACTTCGGCTGTGCATTTGACTAAGGCAGCTCCCACAATTCGCTGTTTTTTCTCCCCTTCTTTTCCTGGTGTGTTGGAGTTGATCTTTTTCTATGCTCTGTGTTACTGAATGACAGCTACAGCCCTCGACGCCTCCGCGGTGAGCTGAAATGCATTTATACTGCTCTCTTGAAAAATGGAAAGAGAATTAGACCAGAGTCCAACACAACCGAGGAAGAACTGAAGAATTATTAAACCTGAAAAGTTCAATTTCTGTCCAACCTGAGCGATTTTCAGACATCTAAGCAAACACACCGATAAGCACTTCCAAAAAACATTTTCCTTCAAAACTAAGCATTAGTCAAATCAGTACTAGAGACCTGGATAGCATTCGCCCCTCCATGCAATTTTTGAAAACCGACAGAAAATCCTGTAATTCCACAATTACTCACTCTGAGTACTTTGCTTTTGAAAACACTTACCTCGATGCCCCAGCCTGCCTGGGGACCAGCCTGCGTAAGCTTTAAACACGGCTAGCAGTCTGCTGGTGCTTGTCACAGCAAGCGCAGAAATCCTTGAATGGGCAGAAATGAGAAAACAGCCACCGTCCCTCCACGGGGTCTGGGCAGAATGGGAAAATGCTATTTTCCCAAAGCCCAGGAAAATGCAGAATCCAAAATAAGGACTTCAGGGGGAAAATATAGGTATTACAGGACCTTGCATTTTTGTATTTCTTTTTTACCTTGCTATGAAATCTGGCCTATTTATTAGTTGTGAAATACACGGCACGTTATCAACAATCTTAAGGAAATGGATTGATGTTAAGTGATACTTCAGAATCCGCCCCGTAGCAAAGCTACTGCACCATTACGGAAAGATAAGCAGAAAATCCTTCCTGCAAATAAAGGAGACCTCCCTGATATCCTATAAACCACGCGGCTCAGTTTTAAAAGCCACTGACACAACGTACTGGCCTGGCAATGTCCCGCTGCAGGGCAGCGTGCCGGCCCTCCTATAAAACTGGGGAGCGGTTCCTGACGGAGGTCACTGCCCCGCAACACCGCTGCAGAAGCCCCATTGCAGTGGTTGTGCGGCTCACAGAGGAATCCCGGCCGCAGGGCTGAGCCCTCCCAGGGCAAAGAACTGGCCGGGGCTCGGCTCCCATCGGGCCCGGCCTTGGCCCAGCCCCGGGTGCGCAGCGGCCCCCACACGAAGCCCCGCGCAGCGCCGCGAGCGGCCCCGCAGCCCCCAAGCAGGATGGGGACTGCAGAATTTGGATTGTTTGTTTTCCTTCCTTGGAAAAATGGTATAGGATGTAAGAAGCGAGGGGCTCCAGGCCCTTCCGCTGCTGCGGGAGCGCTGAGCGGGAGGCGCGAGGAGGAGCGGTGTGTGCTGAACAAAACCACCCAGAAATTGATCAGGCAGCAGAGCCAAGGCCCCGCTCCAGACGCGCTCCCACCTCAGGCCATTACCTTGCGCCGGCGTCAGGGCCCTGTGGGACGCGAAGCCCCTTCCTCTCCTCTCCTCCCCACGGAGCCAGGAGGAACGTGGCAGCTCGTCCTGGCCGCAGGCGCTTTGACGCCCTCACAGCGCCGGGCCTGGCCGCATGCCTGCTGCCGGCCTCGTGCGTGGCTGGCGCCCACGGGGAGGCCAAGGGGCGAGGCCTGGCCCTTTATCCTCTTAGCACTGGGCTTCCACCACCCCGCTTCTCGCTTCGGCCCAAAGCAGCGGCTCTTAAAATTCTTACGTCCTCTCAGTGTTACAGCTTTATTTTACCAAGTGTGACTGCCATTAAAAACCGATGGAGCCAGCATTCCCCTAAACCCATTTTAAGTCCTCGACAAAAGGCCGTGCATTTTAAAAGCGACACGGTTTGTCCATTATTCTGATTTATTATTATTTGTATTACAGTAGTACCCAGAGGCCCCTGCCAGGTTCCTTTGTCCAGGGCATTGTACAGAATGCACAGCAACACACTGATCTAAAAAACTTAAATTCAGCCTGAAAGGTTCCAGACCCGTTCCCCGTAGGTATTTCCTCACTGCATGCGTTAATCATTTTCATCATGCTAGGGGCATTTCCCAAACTCTAATCGTTTTCTGTTTTTTTCGCCCACAGAATTAGCATTTGCCCGGCACCTCCAGCTCCAGGTACACCACCGCGATCAGCCCAGCAACAGGCCAGGAGCCATCGGCGCAAAACTCAGGGCAGGTTTTAAAAAGTATTTTGTGTCCAAGGAAATGCAAGGGTAATTAAAAGCCTCGAGATAATATTAACTGGGCCGCACCAAACTAACAAATAGTCAAGAGGAGACGACTGTTTGCTTTATGTGATTCTCTCTTAACTGAAAAAATAAATAAATAAAAAACAGCTGCTCTGAGAAAAAAAACTCAAACATGGTAAAGAAATACAGCAGCTGGATAGGGATATGCAATGTTCGTATAAAAACAAAGGAAAGGTGTGCGGATTGCACACATCATCCTTGAAAGCAAGAGTGAGAATAGCCTCTCCCATCTCTAAAAGCAGCTGGGGATGATTCGCAGTAGATTTTTCTATAATAAAATTCCCTTACGTTTCTTTAGTTGGAAAACTCAGTTTATAGGTCAGTTAACAAGTATTAAAACCACAAGAGAACATGAAACGCACCACCTTTTCCTTTTGATCCTTTTCCCTTTTGGATGAATGTTTTGAAGTTTTGAATATAAAATCCCTGAATTTTTGTTATGTTTTATGCCTCCGTGAAGGCATTAAAACAAAAGTTTGTGGGCTGAAGAAATATCCCCTAACTAGCAGGGAATTAAAGAAAGCTGTCCTGCGCCCGCACACCTGTGTGCCAGGTGTGCTGCTGCCCAAGCTCCCAAATGGAACACCTCATTTACAAAACAAATCTGTCCAGAAAATTACCTGCCTCCCTTGATTGCTGCAAATGGTTTTCATCAACCTGCACTGAACTGTACTGTGTTCTCTCCAAATTTACAGCATTGGGTATAAGAGTCATTGTAGGAGGGAAAGGAATAGAAGCAATGTTTAAAAGCCATTAAATAAATAGAGGGTCCCCGTCGAGCGTGGTCAGTGCCTTGGGTGTCCATTCGTTAAGGTAGTTCCCTGCTGAGCACGCTGCATAACCCACCACCAAGCACAGAATTGGCTTGGCTTAAAGGTTTTAAAGGCCCTGTTCTCTTGCAGGATGCTTCGGTTTTGAAATCTATCAAAGGAATCTCAAAACAAATTACATGGTAAATTATTATCTCTGTTCTGGCCTCCTCTCTACACCCCACTGTTCAGCATGAATGACGATGGGAGAGCCGCTTGTGAAAGCCTGCAAGATAAGCAGATTACAGAATGTCAGGTGCCTCGGGCTACTCTAAATTTCACAGCCAAACTTCGCTGGCCGAATCAGTTCATCTCACTAATATGGGTCACAGGCTATTTCAATTAATGCACCTCTAATGACTAACATTTGTTCCTTAATGTGAAAGGAATAAATACGGAGATACACAAAGCAGCAAAATCAAGCCAAATCCCCCCCATGCCTCTCATCAGTACCACTGCGTTTAGTTTCTCTAACCAACTAACAGGAATGGAGAAAACAGGCTCGCAAGGAATACAGAATTTCTTTCAGAAAGAAACCTTTTATGTAGCTTTCCTATCGTTACCAACTGCATTTCTGGCAGCTTTCAGTGTCCTCTACTTCCCTGTGTACTGAATAACAAGACCTGATATGAAAACAGAATGCAGAAAACAAATTAGCATTTTGAAAATAAAAAGCATGGCTTTTAATCCTATTAAGATCGTGGCTTTTTTTTTTTTTTTTTTTTTTTTTAAGTTCCCTGAACGATATACCGATGTTTCCATTAACATAAATGCTGAAATCAGCATTTCCTTTGAAAGAAGTTGTTAATATTTGGAAATGGTAGGATTTCCAATCCTAGATTTGATTGTTATTCTATGCTACCCTGCAAGTGCCAAGGTCATGGGGAGATTCACCTGCACACTGAGCTAAATGAATGCACTCGGCCACAATACATGTATAATTTAACATTCTCCTCTCAAGTACCACCATGCATCCCTAAAAATATTTTATTACAATAACAAATTGGTTTCAAAATCATGCATTATGTATTCTGAAATTAGGTCTGCCAATGAAACCTGTATATACAAACATACAAGCAACCATGCAGGACAGCATGAACACAGAAATTATAGGTTCTAGAAGAGCTGAAAGGAACAATTAATTCCTCCTGCAACTCCAGAAAGTCCCTTTTTATTACTTTAGCCTGTGTACTTAAAAAGAAGAAAACAATCGGTTGCTGTGAAATGTATTTAGTAATCAAATGGCACGTCTCTTCCTATGGCTTTATAGAAATAAAATGTTTAACTGCAAAGTGCACGGTATGTTAAAACATACATCGAGGAGATCATTTCTTACTGGTAGGGTTATTAATAAAATAATAAAATGCTTCTCAAATATTTAAAAGAGTATTAGTGAAATTTCAAAACTTCACCATCATTAGATTTTTAATGTTTGTTGGTTTTGCATTGATTTTTTTTCCTTCAGATCAAGCTCCTCCAATATTTAACGGGAATTTATGAAAAAACTTCTGGTAAAATCTTGACAAATAAAAGTAGTCCTTTGCAATTGCTTTTTCAGTTATTTAGCCAGAGAGTTAAAAAATTCATAATATTGCTGAATTTTCAGTAGCAAATGCTGTAACGTTAATGCACTTTCATGACAGATGGTTGTTTCTGATTTGTGAGCTTCATTTTAAGTTAAATATACATTGATAAAGCATCCTTTTACAGCCCAAATATTCTTTTTTCTCATGCAAAATAAGCATGTTTCTTGGTCAACTGACATTTTGTTAAAATGGACTTGAGGTAGCTATTTATGAATAATTAAGATTAAAATGTTTCTATGATTCTCTCAATGCTTTTTTTTATTTTAAAACATTTATATCATGTCAAAAAGGACTTATTCTTCCAAAGGTAACTTTCCATTAAAATAATGGAGAAAATGACATTTCTAATTTTGATAATAGCCCTGAGTTCTTAACTGAAGTCAAAGCCTTTTCCTGAAGAAGCATGACATTTTTTAGGATTGATACCATTATGTGAATTCCTTGTAATGGTGTTAAAATACTTGAAGTATTTAAAACATGACAAATAAGATCAACTAAATTCCTATTTAAAAACAGCAGCCCTGACTAAGCCTCTCAAAGTATATTTTGCGCTATGCATTTCACTCTAATATTTATTTGTTTTTCTGCTATTTACGGTAAGAAAAAGGGGCTGACAGATATTACCGTTAATTGTACTTCGTTCAGTTTTAAACTTCAAGAAACATTCTCAATCATATCTTGCAAATGCATGTCCAGATTGGACATTTGTTATTTCATTTTTATATCAAGAAGCAAACATGCAAAATATTCTGAAATCTGTGTTTTGCAGCAGGAAAGCCAGATGAGATCGAAGACTTTAAATTACTTCTGGGAGTTTTTAATTCAGTAAATATTTCATAAAATTAAAACCTTTCCACTCTCCTTTTTGAATGCAACTGCAAACGTTGCACTCAGAAAGCATTTCTCTGTGATTTCGTTTGGATGTTCTGATATGACTAGACATACAGCTTTTTCAGTAGCAAAATTATGAGAAATAATTATCTCTAATCTAATCAGTATTTTCTGGAAATGGTAAACGTTAGCAGCTTAATTTGTGAGTTCTTAAAAAGCCTTTTGTATCACTATTTAGACTGACACATTGAAGCTTTGCTTTTAAAGCAATAATTAAGAAATTGTTGACAGAAATTAAATGTCACTGACAATTTTAAACAATTGTAAATGTTCTTCCCCCTTTCTTTCCCGAGGTTGAGAATGACAAAAAGGGAAATCTAAACTGCCACTTAGAGAGGGGAACAAGAGTTTCTGGATTTTTTTATTATTATTATTTTTTTTTATTTTTGGTAACAAAGATGTGATTCATACAAGTAATAAGCAAACCCCACGCTATGGATTTTTAAATGCCCTGGCTTGTAATCTAGAGGTTAAATGATTAAACCCATTCCTGCTCTTTTCAGTTTAACTGCAGATATGTTTCCTTGAATTTAGCTGTGGGCAATTTTAAGCTGAATACGAACTGCTCTTTTATTTGTTATTAAAGTCCGTTGCTATCTTTCAGAACTGTTTGTTACACGTATCTGAACACATAGGCGTATTTAGAAAATACACTGAAATAAAATCAAGATTATCAAAATTAGACGTTCTGTATTAAAAATCAGCATTCATTACTGCAAGGTAATTTGCTTAACGAAAATTATAAGTGGCAATACATTCGTACACCGTTAAATACAATCGTTATTTTTCCTGCTGCATTTTAAGTACTGAACCAAACAAAACATTTTCCAAACATTGCATGGAACCATCAAAACCCCAGGAACTTCAAAGGCAGCGGCTGGGGGCTGTCCGCTCAGAGCAGCAGGATGAGCAAAGCGAACGCTTCCTGACGAGGGGCAGCCAAGTGGGCAGGGACGGGGCTGCCGGCCTCGGCCAGGAGCACAGCCTCGGGACTGGGAGAGCCTTTCAAAGCCACCCGCACGTGGGAAGGCACGGATGTAGGAAGTTTGAAAAAGCATGCAGGAGATAAAAGATGCACTACAGCTTTCCTTCTCGATCGCTAATTACTGCTCATCAGAAAGGTAGGGCTGCCTGGACAGGAGTATCACCGCTGTCCTCTGCTGCGCTGCTCACTGTGAATGTTTGCTTATTTTGAATTCAATAATTCAGGTTAAAAGGCAACAGATACTGGATCAGGTTGCAGATCCTCTGTACAGCTTACTGGCTGGCAAAAACAAAACAAAACAAAAAAAAACTGAAAGCCACAATGAAAGGAGGTTTCTACATATTTTTCCCATTCAGGCTCCTGGAACTGGCTGGCGAGCTGTACGACACTGAACAAAAACGTACGGGCTCGTAGCAGGATTAAAGACAGGGGAAGAAAACACAAATCAAAAGCACACTGGTGTTTTCCAGCCCCGTTTTGTTGTGCTGGCCACGTAGCTGCACCCCGCGCGATGCACCGCCGCGCTCAGCAGGCCCCCATGCGCAGCACCCACCGGCCCAGCACCGCCGCTGGGCTTGGCCAGATCCTCCCTCACACTGGAGGGGAGTTCTCACCCCTGAGAACTTCACTTCACTAATTTCACTATTAGAAATTCGGTCCGTGGAGGTTGGTAGCGGACAGAGGCTCTCCGAGCTGGCCTCCCTCACGTGTCCGGTTCGCAGGACACTGCTTTCCTACGGCACCCGAAGTCCCTCGGCTGCCTTGGGCTGCCGCACATCGTCACAGGGCAGGTAGCGAAACCTGTGCTGACGTTATTTGGAAGCCAAAGCCAATTCCCCCTGAAACAGACTGCAGTAACACAGACTGCCGACCAGCTGTCGGGGCTGCACTGTCCAGAAGGGCAATGCCAGTTCGCCCGCTTCACCGCACAACGTACAGCCAACAGCGTGAGACCAAAAGCCCCGCACGCGTATACGCGTCCTTCGTGCAAACACCCGGATTGCACCAAAAGAAAATCAGACCATGACCCCCACCAGGAACACCCGACACAACCAAAACAGCTCAAGCAAGATGTCAGCTTTCGCCACGTGAAGCCCCAACGATCACGCAGGGCAGGCCCGATGCCGAGCACAAACGCGTCCTGCAACCCACCCCGAGAGCCATCGGGTGCTCCTGCCCGAGCCCTCAGCAGGGGAAGCAGGAGAAGGCCCGGCGGCCGTGCTGGTCAGCGTGGCAGCTCGTCTGAGACCTTCAGGAAAAGTCCTGTTGGCAGCAGCCCCCTTCCAAGCTGCATCCAGACTAAGATCGATTTACGATTTTGGGTATTCGGAGTAGCAAGGAGGTGCAATTCCATCCAAGTGCCCACCTACCCCAAACGCATCACGGAAGGGATATCAGACCGGCATTACGACGGTCAGAGCTCTACAAATAAATCAGTTAAAAGCAAATCTATTCATTTGTTACAAATCTACTTTTTTTGTAGCAGCATGTGAAAATAAAAAAAGCTTAAAGCATGTTTTTGAGAGATAAGATTCACTAAGATAAGAACGTGAAAGTGTGATCCCTAAAGAAGTTACTGGAAGAGGTGGCCATAGGAAGGGTTCGTCCTGTGTTCAAAATGCTTTAGTTTCCTCAAAATTTAGTAAATCATTTAAACCATGCTAATTCCTTCTTGCTGTCATTTCGGCCTTACCTTCCCGCTCCCCTACCACTAGAAAACAATCTGCTGTTTAATACTTAGCCGTTCATTTATATTTTAACTTTTATTCACGGCTACATGATTTTTTTAAAACGTTTTTGCTCCCATGAACGTTCTTCCAACAAACAAAATAAGCAAGTGCGATCCATTATCTGTGTACTAACAGTAATGAGGAAGCAGGAAGGTTTCTTGTCGCACGTTTTTACACGAACCTTACACAACGGCTGGCAGGACAAACAACCTCAAGGGGCTGGAGTCCCCTCCAGTCACACTGAAGGAGGTGCAGAAGTTTCCTGCTGTTTGACACGGTTTTCATCTCCAGACCATCTCTGGAAACTTCTTTCTCAGGAAGAGTTGAGGAAAGTTTGCTTCCTTCTTTTCATTTCAGAACCACCGGCTCTTGTGTTTGATGTGTTTTGGGTGAAATGTCAGGCAATTATGGTGATGTACTTGCTTTTATATTACCCTCTCTCTTCCCTTGATGGCTTTTAAAAACACACGTATCCCTTATTTTCTCCCCTGCCCTTGTGCGAGCAGGAGATCACCTCTGGCACAGGTGAATGGAGGGCAGACGCAGCCGTATCTCATCCTCCCAAAGAGACTCCATGGCTACAGTAAATCCAAAGTGCAGTAATTCGGAAAATGATCACATGCATTTTAAATAGCAATTTAGAGTGATTCTGCTGCACATCCCTCAGTAGGACCCACACCAAATTACTTTCGTGTTACTGTTTCTTTTATATGTTTATTGGGGTTGATTCATGACACAGCACAGAGTCTATAGGAACAAGCCATTTTTCAGCATAACAGGTTTACAGTAAAATTAGATTATAGTTTTATAAATCCCTAGGAAAAAAAAAAAAAAATTCCATATGTGCAGGAAAGGAATATATTGCCCATTGTCCTTCTTTATAAGGGATAGCTACTGTTTGCGATCCGCCTTTCTTCAGCAGCACAGCTGAAGAGCCTTTTTGCTGACAAACTATTGGCGTGTGGTTGCCATTACATCCTCCTTTGTCCTCTTCAGTGTATTTATTTAGTCCCCTGAGGTCCTTTCCTCTTCCGAAAAGGAAGGCCTGAGAGACTTGATTAGATGCTGCTGCTATTGTCCAGGACAATCTATGGGCTAGCAGACAGATGTTTCTGCTGGTCGTGATCTCCATCATCTCTGGGCCTGGAACCCAGATACCCCATTTCCTACGGCCAAGATGCAGGACAGCAGAGCTGGAGTGAAGGACAGCATGAGTCTAGTCTGAAAAGAACACTTTTAGACTGAGTGAGGTACACCACCCACAGAGACAGGGAGAACAAGACCTTGGGAAACCACGGTTCTTCTTTTTTCCCCCGATTTAAAGAAACACGGTGTTTTCTCTTGGCGTTGTTAAAAAACAATTCCCATTTAAGCAGTGACAGGCAGGGCTCTGTAATCTGTACATACAATTTAATCCTTCAAAGAATCAGCAGAACCCACATCAATCAAGCCTTCATCAACTTGTAAAAACAATATTTTGATTCAATCAGATTCAAAGCCCCGAAATTCCCAGCTAATTAATGCAGGGTCACTCAGAGGCTGCGAAGCAATGGCTAGCGGAGTGGTCAAATATTTACCCCTCAACACAGTAGACATTAAGACAACCAAAGGACCTGAGGAGTGGGCAAGAATAGATAATGCGACTGTCGCTGCAGCAGGTTTCATTCACTGCAAGTATTTGGATAAAGAATTATTACAAAGCAGAGAAAAAAAGAAACTGAAGCCTCTGCCATAAGCAGCATTCTCACATCCTGCTTAAGGGCTGTTAAATGGGCAGTGACCCAGGCAACATCCTTCTCATTTTTTGGTTTTTAACATGCATGTCTCCAGACAGTTGAGTTGTTTTGGTTACAGCCCTTCCTTAGAGCGTTCACAATAAATTACGTTATCAGAACACAGACAGCAAAAAATTACTGAAGAGCCCAAGCCAGAAGGACCTCTTGGCCTACTTCGTATTCCTAGAAATGCGTCTCGAACTCCGTTTGTTCCTCTAAGTATTCCTGAAACACCACCCGGCCGTTCGGAGGACCTTCCCAAAGCACCCCGGGGCCCCTCACGCGCCGGAGGCCTGTCTCGAGGTGGTTGTTTGCAATTCCTCTGATACGGTTTTCAGCTCTGCCTTACAAAAATATTTGTGTATGTTCCACTCCAAAGCTAAAATTTCACTGATTCCTTTAAAATGCATTCATTAAAACAGTCATAACCTGTTAATGCATAATATATATAATCACACACATACGCGTGCATGGGGCCTGCGTGCAGCTGAGTGCATTCTTTGACCTCGCGTGTGTGTAACGACATAATATACACCCACTGTGTGCGTGCGTGACAGACGCTGAAAGACTGCGTGTCAGGGAGAAATAAGAACGTATCTGAGTGCAGGGTCTCCATGACACCTGATCACTTAAAAAAACAAATCTTTCTGGAGAGAGGTTTTTACGTTTCTTGGCAGAGAGGGATTCGGAAAAGCAGCTCCTGCAAGCGCTGCACGCTCACACCCATCTATCCACCGCTAACGGCAGCTTCACTGGAAATGCTTCCTGTCACACACTGAATCGTATCTTTACAGGACACAACCACTGGAACAGACACTCCAAAAATACGCAGGCATATGGCTTGCTGCAAAAAACAATGGAGCAGATTTCGCCTTGCCTTTCCACATTCCTTGTGGGTTACCGTGCTTTTTTCATAGTTACGTGTTTTTGCATGGATGGATCATATTTTGCATTATGTTGCTATGGCTTTTGCTTCTGTGTTCAAATTCATTATACAGAGGTTCATATTCCAGATAGATAGACTTTTGATTAATGACTATGCAATTAAAATGTGCTCTTCCTTCCATAAGAAACTTTTCAAGAAGTTTAAGAGCAACTATTTAATAATTCACAATTTTTACATTGCCTGTGTTTTGACACAGCTTGGGAAGGCCTTACAGACCCCGGTGAATTATTAAAAAGCCATTTCGTGGAACCCACGCCGATCGGTGCCTGGGTACACCACCATGTATTTTAGAAGGATGCCCTCTCCAAGACCACTGTGATACCAGTAAGTAGTAATAATACCAGTGATAATTAGAAACAAAAAGACAGAGATCTGGATAATGCCTCCTGAAAATAACGTTTCAAGAAATCATCACTAATCTTTCCCTGATCTTACTGTCACCTGCATAGGAAAGACCAGACCAATAACCCTGGGCTGGAGGAGGAGGTACCTGTTTGCAGACAGATGTCTTCAAATGGAGAGAGAAAAATCATCACGCGCACTTAAAACATTAAGCATAAAAACCAAGATTAAAGCATCTCCTCTCTGCATTACATTATTACTACTACTCCACATCATAAACCAGTGTGTGAAATGTTATTTGCTTTCCTGGACTACTGTGATTTCCTGGGCTACCGCTCTGATTCTAAAGCGCTGCTACAGGCTTGGAGCGTGGGGGATCCTAAATTTATTCAGACCTTAAACCTTGTGACCACATATGTCATTCTTGCACTGGGCTGACCTTTTCAGCAGACAGGTCATTCTGACACAGAAAGAAAAAAGAAACAGCCACCTGCTCCATACCAGGGACCGGGGGCTGCACGCGCTATATTGGAGATAATAAAAAAAATAAATGAACGCAGAAATGAATGCCTTGCTAAAAAACTGCATTGTTATCAGTTTCCCTCTATATTCAACCTGGAAAAAATGCAAACTGCTCAATTTACTGGAGACAGAGAAATTCTGGGATAGAAGCAGTATCCCATTTATTTTTTCGAAGAACAAACCCTGTGGAATCCTGCCTGTGCCCAGCGCTTACACCGCCGGGTATTTTCTGGCTGAAGGGTTACTGCAGGCTCTAGGTCGGGGTACCCCTCGTGTTCCCCGTCCGGCTTCCCAGGCTATGTGGCTGACAGGGATTTTCAAAGGAGGTGCCGCAGCTGTAAATTCAGCCGGTGACAGGCAAGCACGAGACGAATGCTTTCTGTGCATCCACCTTTACAGCTTGCACTCTACAGGTCTCCTTCAGTCGGGTATTTGAATAGGAAAATTATAAAAACATTTCCTAAATCTCTGTGCCACGGAGGAAAGATAAGAAACTAAGGAAAACCGCTCTGAAAAAAATCAGTACAAAACCGAGAGCCTTATTTTGTCTCCTTTAATTTGCCAAATTGCAGAACTGCAGCTGGTAACAGAAGAAAGCCCTGATTAGGGTTGGAGGCTCCATCCCCACACTAGTGATTCTTTGTTGGTCGCTGTTTTGGTTTGTTTTGGGACAAAGAAATGATAAACACGCTAATGCACGGAAAGCCTGTTGTACGGACAGAAAAATAAATTATTTTATCTGCTGGTAGCCACAACGTGCACCAGCCTACCCAGCTCTTCAGGTCACTGCTAAAGCTCCGGACACAATCCATCACCATGCGCAGGGGTGCTCTGAAACAGCTTATAAAACGTCTGAACATCGTACATACTTCTTTTATCATTCTTCTCTTTGGATTTCACTTACATTCCCTTTTGCTATCAGACTGGGGGTGATAAATGGAGGATGAAAAAGTGCACGTTTCACCGTGTCTTTTAAAAAGCACTTGAATAAATACTACCCATGCAGCCAAGTGCGTCCTGCATCTGAATAGGTGCAAAGCAGTAGGGACATCACCAGAAACATCTGCCCTCTAGCTATTAACGCCAATGCAGTCAGTACACTAAACAACGATTTTCACGTTGAAAGCCATTTTTCACGTTGAAACTAACAGTCCTTTTTGAAAACTTTCGGTTTCACCTTAGGTACTAATCTAGCATCCAACCCGTAATTGTTGCTAAATATGCACATCTGGGGGATTATTCTTCGATGTGTTCCAAGATCTTTCTTTCCCTTTGCAGTATTACTGCAGCAATTCTCCGCACCAACCTGAAACGCTCCACGAGGTAGTGCAGAGGGATGAAGCTATTTTTAAGCTTTAAAAGATGACAAACATTAACAATAAATCACCAATCAATTTACCGAGTGTCCTGGGTATTAATGGAAATATCACCCCACAAAGAGAAGTTCTGTCTAACAGTTCTACAACTAGTATTTTAACATAGCAAGTAACAGAAATCAAGGAAGTCCAAAACTTCTGCTGGTAAAATACGTTCCTGCAAGAAAAAGCTTTCTACATCATAGTTCAATGCAAAGTCTGCTGCTAACATCAGCCCCTTTTCAATCCCTCTTTTTTTTTTTTTCTTCTTTTTTTTTCCTTTCCCAAAGCTTTTGTAAAAGAGCAGGATGACCGATACAGTACCCAAAAAACCTCTCATCCTCACGTCCCTGAGCTATATCAGCTCCTACTCTTTTCTGCACGGCTCTACAACAGTATTTGTACGATTTTGGTCACCTGGCCTTGGATCTGCCTTGGATTTGGTCACCAAATCTGTCTTCCCATTCGGACACTCAGGCGTCACACTGATACAATGCCCTACTTCCCCCCTCGGATGGGTCACCTCACACGTTTACCTAGGGTTAGTATTTCTATCACCTCGCCTTGTGCCACTGCCACCTCAGTTGCCACCTTGCCCTCCGAAGCAGTCCTTGTACCTCTCCACACAGCCCATGTCACCAGCCATTGCGTTTCCCTCCCCATCCTGCCTCTACAATCAGCATTTCACTTCGTCTTTATTCCCAGTGACATCCTCCGTGAGTTTAGGATCAGAAATTCAGGGAAATTATTTTCTTCTCACTGTCTACAAGAACTGATTTTTTTTCCTCACAACAGAAATGAAGAGCTCAAAAGAAGCAGCAAGATACACACAGGCCAAGTCCAGTAACCCATTACTGTAGGGGCTAACTCATTTTTCTCTTTATGATCCTCTCCATATATCTAAAACCAGACTGTAAGCTCTCTGGAGCAGGGCTGGGGTTTTCTATATGCTCCAGTGAAACAAATTACATAATAAAAATAACTGATGTTTGAAATGTAATTGGTCACAAGAATTTGCAAATCAGTAAGATAAAACTAGAGCAGCTCCGTAAATCAGGAGATGATGAATTGACCCGGAGTAAAATAAGCTGAGCAGTTGCTGTCAATATGTCACACCGTACGTGTATTTACAGTTCAGAGGCACTCTGCCTTCTTAGTACAATTTGCAGATTTCTGATTCTAATCTCCGAAAGCAAAAGGCTCGGCACAGAACAACAGCAGCTGGATTATCAGCGAAGGGTATCTAGGAAGCACTTGCACACCTGCTTTGGGAGGTTAACGTCTGATTTCTCTATTGTACGGTCATCTTTGACTGAAGGAGTCAATACACAAAATGAATTCCTAGTTTTTAACATTACCTTTTCAGCTGAAACTACAAAAATAATTTGTTGTTCAAAGCAAGTAAGCAAACAAGCTAAGTATTACCACTGCCACAACTAAAATTTGAAAATGATATCAAATACCTGTGGTAAAATAACATCCCCCAAATCAAAAAAAAACTTACGTAAAAATTAACTTTTCCTCTACTGCAATGAACTCGCCATTAAGCACCAGGTTTAAAGCTTTTGCAGTATACCAGATGTCTCTGGCGCTTTTGGTCACAAGATGCTGATGATTCCATAACCTGAAGAACTGGACTGTGAAAAGACCCTTTAGGATTTAAGCCAGTCAGCAGGGATAAGCCATGACTTTTTTTTTTGTCCTTTCCTTCTTGAGTCTAAGAGCAGTCAGGCTTCAGGTTTTCCAACCGGAGCGTTTGGTTGGAAAAAGAAAGGATTACAGTCAGAAAAAGGGTGGCGAGGAGAGAACACTAACTCATAACTCACCTCTCACACTGGTTTGTTAAGACCCACTTCAGCTGGTCTAAAGTGTGGCCCTTCTTTCGTGATCAATTAAAAAAATAGTTTATTACTGAGAGGTGGGATCTGTATAGCATGTGCCTGGAATTCTGTTTGCAGGACTGCAAAAGATGGTTTCACAGGTCCAGGCCCTTCACCAACACGCTGATGATGCTTACATTCAGCGATGGTTATTTATCAGCCGGTTATTTTAAGCTTTAATTAACACAGGGAAAGTTTTACCACGGAATCCAACTTCCCATCTTGGATATAGCTGTATCAAAGCCATTCATGCAGTAACAGCAGCAGTATCAAAAACATTCTCTAGGCTAATACACAGTATACAGAAAAAAGATGTTCGGGATTTGCACCTGGAGTTCTTCCAGTGAATGTGTTATTTTTGACATCTCCAGTGTCCAATATATGCATTGTGGCTGCATTCAAAGACAGACTTCAAACCATTTCGTTTCTCTTTATTGTTGTCTGAGCAAGACCTCCTTCAGCTTCTCTTTCCTGCTTTTCAATATAGGCTTTGAACAGCCATACACGGAATTGTTCTCAGGCCATTTTTAGAGAGATCAGTGAAAGCCTTTATACTAATCATTCTAACAAATTAACCTATGCAAATAATAATAATAATAATAATAAAATTCAAGCAACCTATTCTTTATCCTCATTCAATAACAATGTTTCCCCCCAAGACCACATTTCTTTGTTCTTTATGGATAGAAATGAGCAGAAAGTATTTCAATTTTCTCTCAAATCCTCTTTTCTGCCTATACTGAGACAGGTAAAAGGATGGATCGCCAGTGCCAGCTTCCATGCATGTCAAGGTGATCCGAACCTTGAGAGCAGCATGGGAACCAGACGCAGGGTTGCTCTGACTCAACCCAAGGGCACGTGGTAGGCACGTGGCAGGTCCTGACTTGAAGTGTTTTGCAGAACTTCAAGCGATTTAGGTTACCGTGTGCTGGAACTGCTCTCTGTGAAGGCTAAGATAAAAGTAGCTGCAGCGAGGAATCGGTGCTTTCAGCAGTGTTACCACAGCCTGGGCTCTCCACGGAGCCTAAATGAAACCATGCTCTCTTTGCATCTCATCTATAACACAAAACGGGTGAGAAGTCTAGAAACGACGAATTAAGACTAAATGCGTTAAGTCAAACATCTTCAGCAATGAAGGAGTCTATCTTATGATCCGGTAACAGCCTTAGGAAGTGCAGGTTTGTATAGCGCAGGGGCAGGAAACGGAACGGAGAGGTGCGGCAGGCGCTTGGGCTCAGCAGGGCAGCGCCGTGCGTGGCACCGGGCACCACAGCGCTGCCTCCCCTCCCGCTGCCCTCATCGCTGCCGGCTTCGCTAACTGCATCTGAAACAATCTGGGTTCTAGTCTTCATTTCTTGTATCTCTACTGATGTCCGAAGTGGAGAAAAAGAAGTATTTTCCGCAGTGAACTGTAAACCCAACTACCTTACAGAGACCCCAAATTCTGATCCTAGCTGCATTACTGTCTGCTGTGCAAAGAACAGCCAGCCCGCTTCCGAGATGCTTATTTACCTAATAGACTATAAAAGGTATCGAGGGAGTCATTCCCTTCAATTGGGTCAATCTTAGGTATGTAAATATGTATTTAAATTTGGTAAATATGTACAGTATTTAGAGCACGATTCTTGTGTGGAATGAGGCACCTATTTCAAAAAGGTTTACACTCCTCCAGGTAAATTAAACTCCTTTACATGCCAATAATGAAAGCTGAAATGTGCTGGAGAAGAGATGCCCTCCTTTGTTAACTGACGTGAGTAAACATTGCAGGGCTTTGCAGCATCCTAATTGCGGTTATTAATTAAATGTATTTCAGTAAGATAAACTTAGAGGATTTGATATAATATCTAATTTTAATGGTACAGAAAACATTCAGTTTCACTTTGGATGTGATTCATTGCTGAAAACAATTTCATTATTTAAGGAGTGTACACGTTTGCCTACGTATATGAACCCTAAGTATAGAAAAAATTACATACACATGCTGTTTTTCTTTCCCTTGCCCTTAAAATGCAAAAATTTCCTAAAAATAAAGTTATTGTTAACATTTTCCCATTTGTCCACGGGAAAAAAAAAAAATCTCGATACCTTCATCAGCCTTCTAGCAGGAACACTTCATAGGAGAATAAATCTGTTGACAGCAAATTACTATCCCTACTGCTGTGCATCCCGGATCTGTTGTGCAACTTGGTTAAGCAGATCTCTTTTAAAGAAACAGTTTTCTTAAGGAGTTCTCCAGGAAAAACATCAGACTGCTAAATACATACTTGTTGGAACTCCGAAGAGAACAGCTCTGATACGAGTATGGTTTTGAGGCACTTGTGTCAGCACTTGTTTTTGTGGGAGCAGCTCTGCCACCAGCCAGCGCCTTCCCACGGCAGAGCGGAGCGGGGGCACGGCGTACTTCTCAGCTCAGTCCGAAGCAGTCTTCAGCTGTGGCAAACGCTCTGGAGGTTTCATTTAACAGAAAACTCCTCTCTAGCCCAAGTTCACACCTCACATGGTTGGTATCAAAGCGCTATGCGATGAGAAACACGTTAGACTGCACTTATTTATATTACACTCTAAACAGCAAGTGTAAATAATTTAGGATTCCTACAGCTTGAGGGGGCGGGGGGAAGGACAGTTAGTTACCATTTTTTAATCTGAAAACGTGTGCTGCTTGGCCTCTCCGAGCCATCCGCTTCCCTTCAGTGGATGGCACGGTAGGCAGAAGAAAATAGAGAAGTTTTCTGTCACCCTAATGCTCAGAGTTCCTGTGGCGGGGGGTGGGGAGGAAAGCAAGGGAAGAGGGGCGAGCAGTTTGGCTCCTGCCTCAACTTTCCTTAGCAAAAGTACAGAGGGGCTGCACAGGTAACACCTGTGGCTGGGACACGGACCAGTGACGGCCAGAAAGCCTCGCGTTCGGCCTGGTGCTCAGGTCCCACGGTGCCCGCACACACGAGCTTCAGAGCATTCCTTTGTTTCCTGCAATTTACCAACACGTAGCAAATGGCATTTCATCACTCCCCCCTTTAAAAAGGGAAAGCAGCATGCCAGAAATGCCCACCCTTTTCGGAATACCCAGGTACACGGTATTTCTGGAGCTCAACATTCAGAACATTTGTGTGTTACCTGTAGTGTGCTTATAAACATACCGGTTGTAACACATACATACCTCAATAAAAGGTATTTTAAAAACATTTTTGAAAGCAAATAGCATGCTTACTTTTATTAAAGGTAAGCTATACTGATACATTTCGTAATTTTAAAATCTTAATTTCTGTCTTCACATAGACTTGTGAAAACCAAGTAGCTGTATAACCTGGATTTTCATGTGCCTGACCCCAACAACTACATGCAGCCTCCCATTAATAATCAGATAACTGACGGGTGATGTAAAGAAACAGAGGGAACAGGAGATAATCCGCATGAATTAGGGAATTCACCTAACAACTAAAACTCACCAAAAGCGTGAACAATTTTCTCATCGCTACATTTTCTTATCCCCTTAACATAACAATGGAAAACAGACTGATCACAGCGAAACCTGGGAGGGGTTGCAGAACACTTTCCTGAGTTCTTGTGCCAATTGTGTCTTACCCTTAAGCAACAGAGAACCAGCTTAGGAGAAACCCATTTCCTATCTGAGGTCTAACGCTGTGGATCCGAGAGGTTCAGAGGGTGCACGGCGAAGCAGCTGAACTTTCCTCCAACACACACTGGTACTTTCCCACTCCGATTGCTCCCGACAAGCGAGTTCTCCATTTCTGCAAGGAGCGAGGTGTGAGGGTGTACGCAGGTTTAGGTCCAGCCCTCATCACCGGGCCCCGTGTTTACTCCGCTTGTGCCTGACGTGTAAGCAATACTGCTCATTCATTTCATAGCTCCCCGCCCTGCCAGTGTGGAGAGAATGTGGGTCGCCTAATATTAGTATCATAATAAAATCAGCTTTTGCAATCAGTCCCGACACCTTCGGCTGACTGCTGCTTTCCATTAGAATCTTCTCTTAGATCAAGTTATACAATGAAATTCAGCTTTCTGCTGCCTCCATTTTCAACAGATTATAATGAACAACATCTTACGTTTGCATAATACCTTTAGTAGCGTGTCAGAAAGGAATAAAGTACTCTTTCTAACAAAAGCCTGGTAAGAGTAGAAGACAGAGAAATCAAGAAAAAAAATCTTATGAACTGGCATTGAATTTCAACATTCTGCCTGCTTATCATACAGTATAAATAATTCAGGCTTTAAAATCTTATTTTCAGAAATGTTTACTGACACAGCAAAAACCCATGTGAGAGGTTACTGACGAGGCATGTAAACGCACACCCGAAAAGACAGGAGTGCTCACCAAAAGGGTTGAGGAAGGAATTCATCTGAGTAGAACATCAGCTAAGGAAAAAAAAAGTCATGAATAAACTACCCTGTAATTAACAGCCCAGGCACTGAAGTCTCTCTTTCAAATCTGCCTGCTAGTAAACATGCTCCAAAATACCAGCTTGTGGTAGAGGCTTATTCCTCTTCCAGTACTTCCAGTCTTTGATCTAGTTCATATTTAGATTTGAAAGCTCTGAAGAAAAAATTACTAAGAAAAATCTGCCAGGATGGGGAGACAAAATGTTGTTCAGGTCTTTCTACTTTATCCTACTGAAACGAGCTTCATGGTTTTAAAATCATGAAGCAATCCGACAAGAAGCGAACAGAGCAGCTGGGGCAGGGTGGTTGGTGGTGGGTAATGGCCCAATGGTGAGGACCAGGACGACGACGGAGACCTGGGACAGCAGGAACTGCTCGCAGGGGCTGCACCCAGGGACCCGGAGGGGCCCGCAGCGGGGGCACGAGCGGCAGCACTGACCTGCGCCACCGCCTGCATGAACCCGCTCGCTCAGCCGTGGAAGGCAAGAGTCCCCACGTGAAAGGTCTGAAGACACGAATTTCTGTAAGTCTTGGGTAAAAGAAACCTAACAATGAGCTTTTTTTTTATTTTTTTATTTTTAAATAATTAAATCTGTTGCATTTAAATTTGCACACTAAAACGGCTGTTCTAGAGCAAAAATGTTAAAAACTGCATCTCAGAAATGGAGTGACATTACCTCACAGCTCTCCCTCAGCTAAACACCGGATTTAAAAGGCCCTTAGCTCCAACACTCAGCAAAGGTGACTGAGGGAGGACAAGAAGAGGCTGCTTAGGGGGAGGTGGGAGCGGAGTCCTCAGAGAAATGTGGGCAGTAGTAAAATCCAGAAGACGGTACCTGAAGTGCTTGACAAAACTGAGACAACGCAGAGCTGCAACTTTACTCAGCACCCCAGAAGTACAAGACAGGCATCCTTGGGCTTTCTTTCCTGCGTACCGTTTACCATAGTAACTTAAATATTTTTAGCAACTATTACACCTTTTAAGTGGAAAAAAAAAAGCGTTGAGTGAAAAGGTTTGTTACTTAATATAAAAACGGTTCGGGGAAAGACACAAAAGCTACATGAAATTTTAAATGCAATTATCTTAGATTAGAATATTTGGCTTGAAAGATCTGCAGGGTATTGTTTCTGATAAGACAGAGCCACTTGACAAGGCCTGTCACCACTCCAGGTCTCTCTGTTGTCAACTAAAGATGAAAGGACATCACAAAGAATTAACTTCAGCTTTTAAACATTTTGAAAATGTCAAAGAGGTCATAGCTGATCTGTTTCCTTATACAGCATATTCACTTGATGAAATTTGTGGTAACAATGTGTTTTTACTTTTCATTCAAATTGGTCTAAAATCCCGGTAATTGATCACAGCCTAATGAGAGCTGACAAGGAACCAGTGCGATTGGCTGAGCTTTGTATCAATCACAGCTGCTGCAGGTCCACGCTGTGCATATTAGACTTTCTAATGGCACTAATTGGTGACTACAGAAAAAACCTGCTAAATCTCCTAGTGTAGTTTCCAGAACCATTTATTTGGTTTCCAGTTACACTAAAGCCAATTTAAGCCCTTTTATAACTAACACCTTCCTACATATAGGACCTATTGTTCGTGCTTTCTCACAAGCCGTCTAAATAGTCCTTAAAATATTCAGTGAGATGACTCCAAATTAAAAATTGGACCAATCTGTGAAACAGCACAAGTAAAAGTAGAAGCAAAATATTTGTATTGACCTTTTAGGAGCATTAGCCAAGTCAGTGAAATATCTTAAAGCCATCTTGTTATGCACTGGGAGACTAAAATTTTAAATCTCATTTAAAATAACACGCGACTGTGTTTGCTAGAATATGATTTTATATTTCCAGAACATACTAGCAGCGCTAAATATGGAAGTTATCACTTAAAACAAGTTGGAACTGTTGTATCATGCTAATTCTGTCGTGTCGCTCCCCCCCAGCCCCCAGTGTGATTTGGAAAGAAAGGTCAAGTCTGCTGTCACTTCCCTCTAACTGATGCTCAGAGACCGTGTGCACCGAGCATGATACATTTAAAAGAAACCAAGCAATCGGCCATTTTCTGCATCAACTGTATTAATCATAAACCCTCCATCTTGAGCTAAAACAAGAGATTAGGTGCACGCGAAGACAGACCAAGTTTTCTCTTTGCTCAAAGCTGGAGATTCCTTTTCCATTTTGGACACGTTCCTTACATTGTGGAAAAGGGTAATAATATTAACTATAATTTGTAAGAGAGACTGCCAAGGAAACAGGCATTTAGCTGCAGATGAAACTGTACGACTGAAACCTGTGTTCAGGACAAACAACAGGTTGATATATATAGCAAATGCAGTGAACACCGGTGCAAAGACAGGGACTGAGAGCGCCGCTGCACGCCTCAGCTTTTCCTGCGTACTCGCTCATTTTTTCTACACGCACACACGTAAGAATGCATATTAAACTTGTTAACAACATGGGACTTACGTATACATATATACACACCTGTATATACACAGGGAGCCAATGAGAGCATATGGAAGCTGGAAAGTGGCACTGGGCAATCTGAAATATTTTGTATTTCAAACCATATCAATAAAAAGAACAAGCATACAGAGAGGAACCTTAGCACTTTGTTTCTGAACTTGAGAACAAACATTCCTAGTTACGGTGTTTGTTCTCCAGTCTCTAACAAAACCAACCCTGAACACGTTAGCAGGCCCGTTCAGTAACTTCATTTACTCCACTAAGCAATTTTTATTTGCTTCGTGGAAATGGCTTAGGAGAACCTCCTTCCACCCATGTTTCTCTTGTGTTTTAAAACAGGCGGAACGTGCAGGGAAGCGTATTTTAATAAAGCTACAGGATGCATTTGCAATTGCATGCTAAAAATGAAATAATTTTCTGTACAATTACAGAATTACTTAAATATATTTTCTTTAAAGACACTGTTACCCCCCAGGTACATTTGACCCCAATTCAATTAATCAGTGGCATCAGTTGTACTTCAGCTCATAATTATACACAAACGTTATCTCAGTTCTTTGCCAAACAAAGCCATCAGAAGCACACGTTTTAGCACTCTGGTCACCCTGTTAACCGGTAAGTTCCTTACACAAATTACGAAGTAGTCTATCCAAGGGTATTTTCATAATCTGTTTGTGAGGTACACATTCCCCATTCTCACCCCTGTTTAATTGATATGTAAATGCAGATCTGAGAAGTCACGCAGTTGAGCCCACAAGGAGCAAATAGTGGATTAGCAAATGGGAGAAGCGTGGTGCAAGATTTTCAGGGTACCAAAATCCAATTGCACCAATACACTGACCCCCTTCAACAACAGCCTGTGCAAGGTAAGAAGAGAAACGCAGAAATGGAAGTTTTATCTTAAAGTTGCTGGTAAGTATTTTAGCTAAAGTTAACACATGAGCCTTACTTTACCAAGCTACATATACTGAGAGCTTAGATTTACAGGCATGGTAACGATTCCCCCCAACACCACGTGCATTGGAGCTAACAAAATACAAGGCAGTTTATCCACCTTCCTCTCTCTCTCTGGGCAGTTTTATAATAAGAAAAGGAAAATATAACCATGGATGCTTGGCTGGTCATCACCTACTTAGAGCTTACTGGCGAACTGTGAAGTTATTCTGCACGTACACGTGGAAAGGAGATTTTGTGAAAAGAAATGAACAGCCCTTGCCCAAGCAGCCTCGGTCAGGAGCAAGGAGCTCCTCCCAAATGCCAGCAGAAGCATTTTTAAGTGACTTGAGAATTTCTACCAGGGTCTCAGGTAAAGATAAAAATTGTTGTTGAATAACAACAACAACAAACCCTCCTAACACTCAAAGCATGTTGGAAAAGAACAAGCTTCTGCAATAAGCAGCGAGGTCCCCTTTAGCTTTCTCTCTATTTTTTTTAGGCCTAAATGTATTGCACCGACCTTGCAAGCATTTTGGCGTAGCAACTTCTAAAAAAAGAGGAAGAAAGTCCTTGAAAAATATCATTTCTTCATCAAATTATATGTAATGACAATAATATGCATTATCTATTTTCAGTCCTAGAATAAAAAGTCAGGGAAAATAATGTAAAGGCATTTCACATACTGCAGGTGCAGCCCCTATTTTCTAATTAAAAGGGTTTGAGGTTAATCAGTTTAGAATCACACTGATTTATGTAACCATTTTGATTCAATGAGGGAATAAATTGAAATTAATTAGGTACATCTTTTACATGAGTTACAGGTTCTATTTCGACACTTGTTCAAGGTTTGGGTATAGAAATAAGGCGCACCCAGTTTTTCCAGTATTCGGGAGAAGCACCCGGGATGCGTGACCCATCGGGGGGGATTCCCAGGAGCCCCCAGCACGGCCACGGCAGGCACAGCGGCTGTCTGCACCAACACGTGGAGCAAAGAAAGGTGCGAAAGAAAAGCTGAATTTAACAGTTAATAGGATTTTGAAAATATTAATAACGTACCCAGATTGTGTTGGTTTGTTGATGATCCTGTAGCATTCAGTACAGCAACAGGATTACTACGGCACCAAGCCAACAAAGCATGAGATTGCTACCTGGAGCAACCACCGCACTGTTCCCTTCTCCTTTGTTCTCCTCACCTTCACACTTTGCTCATGTCTCATCAAAACACAAACTGCAATTCCAGATCCTTTTTGTGGTTGCACAGGTACGTGAACGCACACGCGTCCACACGCACAACGGGTTAAATTGCTCCTTGAGGCAGAGATTGGGCACTTTGGGAATATTTGGCCACGCATGCAAATACTTAGGAGACAGTACAGCAGGGCTCCAGCTCCTGAGTGCAACCCCTGGCTTGGGGGCTACCACTACAGATAAAACAGCAGCACGATACCCGTGAGATAATCTAGCCACTCAAACGTGAAGTAGACATTCTGGTTTTAATTACGTTCTACCATCATCTTCCTTCCACAATCTTGATATTCAGAGATCCTCCCTTTTTCTTTTTTGAGCACAAGTTATCTTGAGGTAACCAAAGTCCCATTTAAAGGCTGATTTTAATCAACTGCTTTGCTAAGTTGAGAGGAATTTAATTAAAGCATTCAAATCTGCTCTACATTATCAGCCTTCATAATCGATTTTCACCTCCTCAAGTTTCCTGGACATACCAGCTCCCAGGAATCCTAACTGCTGGAAGCCTGACACAGAATTTGTTATTATCAACATGATCCTTTCTTGTTTACAACGTATAATACCCAAAGGGCTATAACAGACTCTGGCCACAAGGCAGCGAGTGATACACAAATAAATAAAGCCACAGGGCAGATTATTTGCTGCTATACGCCACTATTGCTTCCCTGGCTTCAACAGAGTTGTTTGTACCAGTTTACTAGCAAAGACTTTCTCCCAGAACAATAACGCGGTGATGATTGTGCTCACAGAGCTCCATCCCTGTGAATTCTCAGGAACGTTTCTGGGTATTCGTTAATTAGTTCTTCAAAAACTTTGTGTTAGCAATGTGCAATCACAGAATGGCCAACAGTGCTTCTGTACAATAAAATGCAGATACTTCTGGTACTGGAGACGAATGTTTTAGGGAAGAAGACACTGTACTGTTTTTATCCAATGTCACTTACGGAAGCACCAAAGTCTTCTGCAGAAATCTTTGACCAGCACTGATCTGGCAGAAGCGTGCTTATTTTCAGGATCCGAGCAGGATGAAACGCTGCTGCTAGGCCATCCGTCACGGCCGAGATGAAAGCACGGACAGTCCCTTCCCTGAAACGAGACCCTGCGCTCCTGCACCCAACAGGAGCAGCTCAGGCTGCAAAGGCTTCGGTTTCAAAAAGCAGAGCACTTCTTGTGCACTTAAATATCACCCCAGCACAGTAAATCCTGAAACATTCATTTATTTGGAATTAACGCTAATTGCATTTGAAGACGAAGACTTTAAAGATTATGAAGGAAAAAAAAAAAAAAGGCAGGCAAGTAAAAATCTGTCAGACACGCTGTGCCTGTTGTAAAAGGCCCGTGTTTTCCATACGCCTCATCGTTGCATCTCCTTACACAACTGTGGCAGAGATTTAAAGTTCTAGAGTTGACTTTAGCTTTCAGTCTTTTTTCCCAATCTGCTTTTCTTTTTATATCAGACTGGAAAGATTCTCGAACAGACACAAACACGAGTAAACCCTGTAAGCTCCCAACCCCTAACGCACAAGGCGCCGGCCATTCAGGCCGGGCAAGACCCTCCCGCTGACAATGCAGCAGCTCCTCTGCGCGCACAACTGGCTTTACGCTCTCACAAAGGAGACAGTTGGCATTAAAATGACTTGTCGGAAAAGCATCTTATATTTTTAAAGTGCAACATATTTTTTTCCTCTAATTCAAAACTGCGAATGTTAAACTTAAAGACTCTTCCCAGCACATGTTAGTGACAGGCAGAGCTCCCAGAGGGGTGACTGCCTTCAAAGACAGGTAAATGAGGGCCCATATAAAACAGCCAAGTATTGATGTTGTAGTAAAATTCAAGAAAAACACATTGGCAGACAAGTAAATTTGTCACTAATAATTTAATGTAATTTCCCTAAAATGGAGGTAATAGGTACTCAGGGAATACACCTCCAGGGTTTACATCAAATGTGAGTGTGGAAAATTGTGAAATAATATTTTTTTTTTGAATGTAGATGCTTTGGCTGACATGTTAGTTTATGATGAAAATCACTCTCCTGAAATGATAAAGGGGAGGGAAAAATATAAGCCTCCAAACATACACAACTTGTATCTTCTAAAACCATCCCCAAAATGACAACTCAGCTACAGAGACTGCTGAATGCCGAGATCATTTGTTTGTGTTTTAGCTTCCCCTTTAAAATGATGGACTGCAATTACCAAATAGTAATGAACCAATCATGTTGCAAACACTATTTCCTGTGTCATTCTGAGTTATAGAATCTAATATCAAGCTCATTTAAAATATTCCAAAATTGCATATTTTTCTCGGCAGTGAAGTGACAGCTCAAATTGTGTTTAGTTGCAACCATATGACCATGAGCAAATCAAGTATAAAAATTTCATTTTCTCTAAGTGCTAATGCAATATTTTTAGCTCAACTCCTACAATGGTTCACTTTGCACCGCACAGGATGGTGCTGGATGCTGCTAAAGTACCGTTATCAATTATAACGTGGTTTCTGTAAATTTTAAACAATGCTCATACATGACTCATGCAGGTGAGATTCAGAGAACAAAAAAGAAAAAAGCAAAAATACCCTCCGCTTCTTCAAGCAGCTAGGGCTATTTTCAGCTATCAATTGAAATTTCGCTCTGCAAGCTTAATACAAAAAAGGCCTGCATTTTTCTAGGGCAATAAGAAAGTATGAAAAAAAAAAATGAAAAAAAAAAGGAAAACTGCAGCTGCCACGAGTTCAGATACTGGACAGGGGAGGAAATGGAATCCAGCAAAATGAGTATAAATTGATATGAAAAAAGAACTATAGACACTACATCATATTATATAAAATTAAGATAAGCAGTCCGCAATAAAAATATGTAATCTGCAAATACTGCAGTCTGCTGTCACATCTGTCTGTGCACAGGCATTTCGCCACTGCTGGGGGAAAACCTGACCCAATCTTACAGCAGGGCACGGTCAGACACCCCTGGCTGTGGCCGCACATCTTACCAACCTGCTGTTCCCTAGCACCAATGTGTGGTGCGATGCTCGTGCTCTCTGCTCCAATTCACATGTCTTTGGTGCACAAACAGGCGCACTCTGAGTTGTTACCTGGAGTACAGACTCGTGAAATAGCCGATTACTTGTGTTGCTAGACCCACATAAGGAACGGTACACGAAAGAAGCCTGCAAAATTCCTCATTGTTAATTGCCAAAAACTCCTCGCCATTGGACCGAATCCTAGAAACGGGGACAGCCACGTGTCCCACTGAATAACACGGATTCACATCCATGAAAATACAAGTGGCTTTGGAAGGGCGCACTGAGAAAAGCAGCAGGGCAGGTCTGGTGCTCGCTGCTTGGCGTGGCAACACCACACTTTTGGGAACGAGCAAGACCGTGTCTCTGCTAACATTCACACGTAACTTTTATGCATGGTTTTCAGAATTGTATCACAAGATACTTCACAAAGGACGTTAGTACAATTACCCTGCAATTACCCTACTTAAGAGTTACCCTGAATCTCCTGAGGTATAAGGCGGTGCAATGCTTTGCACGAGGTAATGTGGCTGGCCAACAGCAGAGGCAGAATCAGACCTCATGTCCTCTCGGTCTACACCCAGTGCTCTACACATGTATGCATTTCTTTTATTTTCATAGCAAACACTGAAGAAATTTCAATATTTGCTTTAGTATTTTTCCTTAGTTGGATCTTCATTTTTTTTCCTTGTTCTGGGTCTCAACAGTTGGGCTGCACACAGAATTCCCATCTAAAGTTACATGAAAATGTTCTAATAGGAAGCTAAAATACGAAATGTACATTTAACTTCTGAAGTTAGGGTTGCTGGAAAATTAAGGAACAGCAGTTATGCCCCCCAGCTCCTTAGCAATGCTGAGATCTTATTTGCCTTTTTCTAAAGCGTAGATTTATTCGACGCGATTCCTGAAATTAGCAGAATGTTATTGGATCCTAAATTTTGTCAAACAGAAAAAAGCAATAGAGAAGATAAGGTAGCACAGGACGCGTCTTAATATTTGAAGGGACATAACAATTAGGCTCTGAATCGCTCAGACTGTTTCATTGTTGTTGTTTTCCAGTGGGATCACCGTAAAATAACATCAGGGGTTCAAATTCTGGAGTAGAATCTGTGACTAAAGTCTGAAAGAGCAGATTTATAGCGTTACAGTATTACCAAAACAAACAAACAGGAAAAAACCACACCACCGTCTGTAGCTTTTCCTCAACATTAAGAACACAAGAAATATCACAGTTATCCTGCTTACAGTCAGTAAAAATGCCATTAGAGTGGATAGCGATGGCTATTGCTGTCATTACCACGTATACACAGACATATATTTGTTAGCTGGATTTTAGATAGCATACATACCACAAAAGAAAAATCAGTGTCATGAAAAATCAATATGTATTTAAATCTTTCTATCCCATTTGCTGTCAGTGAATATAACACTGCTTGTGCTTATCTGTGCATTTGTTTGCAAGCACACAAGGTACTCGGACACCTCTACAAACACTGAGCACCCACAAATAAGTAAACCTCCAGAAAAACATCTCAAGTTTTCTCTGCTCCTTCCTGGTCTGTCTCTGTGCCGTTAGAACAACAAACAGAATACAGAAAGATGTTACCAGCACCTTCAGTCAGAGCAGGTAAGCCAAACACCCAGACTCAAAGAGTTTACTTCTTCTACGAGAAAACATTTCTTTCAAATTGCATTACTGGCGTTTATGATTCCTTCCACAAACAGTAAGACTTCTACATATAAATCTGAAATTCAGTCAAGATATTTTGAGATTAATAAAAATAAAGGCACCCCATTTTTTAAAGCAATAAAGAAAGACGGACCTGCCACAAGCCTGACCACTAAAAAAAAGGAGGAATATATTAACCAAATAAAGGTCAAAACTGGGGAAAAATATGAATTTATATATACATATATATAGATATATATATATATCATCTATCACATCTTACTGAAAGTTGCACATAAGGCAATGAATTTAAAACAAACAACAAAAAAGCTGTAATTTTTCCTCCTCCCAGCTGGGAGAGTCTGGGAAGCAGCAAGAGAGGAGAGATTTGGCAGACCTCAACAGAAGCAAGGCACGCAGCCGAAGTGTCCGTTTGCCACACAAAGGCTACTGGGCAACAACCCCCATCTAGTGAAGAAGTGCAATTCCAGCGTTCTGTAAGCTTTCAGGAAATATTTTAGTTTTGTTTCTGCAAGGACAAATTAACTAGTGTTAAACCTGACCTTCACTCCTGACCTTCCACTTGCTAATGTTTGCTGCTCTCCAGCATCCCTTTTCAGAAGTTACCTGAGCGTTTTTAGCACCACCACCCTTCCTAGCACGCTTCTGCCATTCCCTCGGCAGCGTGAGGTCGGGGCAAGCCCTGCACCAGGCAGCGGAAGGCAGGTCCCTTCTTCAACAAGACAGGGAAACACACCACGATGCTGCAACTTATAACAACTAAAAGGAAAAATATCCACACAAACAAAATCATAAGCTACAATTTTAAATAAATCCACCGCAAGTGATGAGCATTTCACTAATAATACTTCAGAATCTAAATTTTGTCTCTCGTTCAACGGAACATTGAGGTGATTTTAGACAGATGCGGACCTTTGCAGAATATTTAATTTCTGCTCCTGGCTGTTCTGTAGTTTTCTACAATACGTTGTGTACAAATCCTTTCCAGAAGGGAAAATTGTATAATGGCAGCATTGTGAAACAGGCTGACAACAGCCAGGAAATTGAAAGTTCAGGCTGAGGCTTCATCCTCAATTTACACCACTGAGAGGGGGAAAGCAGAGACACCGAGTTAAGGACAGCGAAGGGCTTAACTTTTAATTTCCTGGATGTTATCATTTTAAACAGGAGCCTTGCTATTATTTAAATCTGAGAGGGAAAAGGGAGGTAGGAAAAAGAAATTAATATTATTTCTTTGAGCAACAGGAGCTGAGTGGTATAAGCAATTTGCTTCAAAACAGAAGAGAAAAAGAAACAGAAAAAGAAACAGAAAAAGAAACAGAAACAGAAACAGAAACAGAAACAGAAACAGAAAAAGAAACAGAAAAAGAAACAGAAAAACAAAGCAGAAGAGCCAAGGTGCACAAGACTAGAATTTTGCTGGATCATGTCAGGCAGCATCTGCAGCCACGCCGAGGTGAAGCCATGCATGCCGTCACTCATATGCTACCATTCACAGACTTTAAGCTACAGGAGACAGTCAAGGGCCTGAGTAACACGGCATCAAAAGCAGCACTGGTTTGTGAATCCAGCTGACTCCCTGGGGACAAGTCCAACTCCAGCTTTGTGGTATGCGCCGGCTCTGACAAGGGCTGTGCCTTGCTGCTCTCCCAGCTGAGGTCGTAGTTAGCTCTCCTCATGACCTAGGATGAAAGCTTTCATTCGGGTAGCACACCAGGCTGCAGTGTGACAATCCGCAACCATATTCTGTTGTCAAGCAGTCCCTCACCTTGCCGGTATTTTGCAAAGAGATGTGGAAAATAAACTCACAAAGAACGTTGCATTGTGTTCACGTTCTCTTTATGTACTTCTGAAGCCAGTGGACAGATTCTGGAGTTGTGTGCTCGCTGCTTTTCCACCACTGTCAGTGCTGTGCCCCCGAGGACGCAGCCCGCAGACCCAATTCCCCGCACAGCGCTCCCAGGCGCTGCCAGCCGATGGTCTTAGCCCGTGGCCCAGCACTTGCAAAATGTTGTCAGCAGTGTTCAAAAATCCTTCTTGTTCGGGGTTGTGTGTCAGAGCCTGCAACACATCTGCGCACAACAATGCACAGAAATCACGCACTGAACTTTCCTACTACCTGCACACACCTTTCGGAGAGCTGTAACACCCACATCGTACTGAACTGTACTTGGATCTGGGGTCCACTTCAGATTGGTCATCATCCATGGTTCTGGAATCAGCACACTGAAAATCCATTTCACTTATTTAAAACAAAATAGGATCTTAAAGGCATGAAAATGTTACAGATGGCAACTGGACCTTCCTAACAGCAAAGCTGTGCTGTAAACCAGAAGATTGTTACGGTCACTCAAAAAAAAAAAAAAAATCATGTCTGTAAACACCAAACTTGTTGATATTTCATTCCCAGCTAAGATACTTCGGGATTCTACTCAGTTTATGCACAAAACCAGCTAGTTGATGCCCAGCGATTTGTAGTGTCATTGTCTGGAACAGAGCTAAAAGCACTCGCATGAAAATGAAATTAAAAGAAAGGTAATTCTAAAGTTTGATGAGTTCTTATAAACTATTTCCATACCTCTGTCTCGCATGAGAATGACATTCATTTTGAGAGAAAAAATGTTTTGAAAATTGATTCTGAAAAAGATAAAAGATTTGTAAGAAAATTTTGGATTTGATTACTTCATTAAAAACATTAAATTACAGAAGTAGAAAAATGGGCGGAAAAAGCCCTAACAATTTTTCACAAACTTCCCAGTAACTGCAGCGGATGAAAAGGGATTTCAGAGGTGCCAGCGCAGGGAGAACAGTTCGGGCATGCCTCTCATTCGTCTCCCTCTGCTGCACAGAAGTGCTGACATACATCTCGAGGCGCGTTTTGACATATCAGTGTATGCTACACCATTTACTCCATAGGTAATTGTACAATTTCCACTAGAAGACAATTCTCAGGTCTGTTGAAAGAATCCTTTTAGTAATGGATGACACCTGAAGAATTAATTATTCCTCACCGTTCTACCAGCCTCAGACTCAGGAGTTAGTTTCTGTTCTTCTCCCAACATTACTTTGTACTTTTTGGTGCTCGTCTTTTGTTATCGAGTTGGATTTCTAGGTCTTAAAGCTTAAATTTCATCTTTCAGAGGCCAAGAACATTTCTTGTCCTAAATCATGGGAACGTGGAACAGCCCGCAGTTTCTACATTGAATCAACTTTCAGATATGTCATTGCTCTGTGCTAGCTGAAATAATCTGGTTTGAATGCTGAAGCTACCCCAGGATTCATATGAACTTGTCAGTAAGGATCCAATTACTATTAAATCACTAATATTTTAATCAATAACATACAATCAATAAGATAAAACAATTGACAATATAATCAACTCCTGAGCTTTTATCTAGACCTTTGTGGATCCTAAATTGGCATCACCTATGAAGAAGTTTTACTAATTACTGGATTTATGTATGCTATTGCTAATTTATAGGAACACGAAGCAGTCCATTAACAGAAGGCAACCTCCTCCCCCACCAATAAGATGTTGGAACGAGAGACAACATATTGGTGGAAGAGAACGAGCAATGCCATGAGAATGTCCAAGCAAGATTTTCTGACACTTCTTTGTCTTGCCAAGAGAGGACAAGGAAAGGTGCGCTGTTCCACTGCTGCCAAACGCTGGGTCCACACAGCTGGTTCAGCCTTTGGGCTGGGGAACCACAAGGGAGTACAAAACATTAGGAATAAAATTAAAATAAAATAAAAAACCAGCAAGCCTGTGGTCAGTGGTCTGAGATTTGCAATGTGGGGGTTCACAGCTCAACTGTAAACTGTTAGAGGATTCACCAACTGAAGAAAAATCCAGCAAAAAGCAAAACTGTTGGTCAAGCTCTTGCCATCGCACTACAATATCTCCCATGCTGCATTTTTACCGAATTCCTGGCATTTTAGTGAACTGCCCATGTAAAATTGCGCTGCACTGGCTAGAACACGCTGCCCATTCCCCAGTCTGAGGTCTTAGAAGAATCCTAAAGCCTGTGGATGGGGGGAAGACTTCCCCTTTCAAGCAGCGAACAATGGAATCAGTACTTCTTTCCTTTTTCTTTTGATTTTAATAACTCATCCTGTATATTTTTCAGCAACACCTTTAGAACAAGCAGCTACTTATTACTTCCTAAGGCTTATACCGAGCGCTTACTCGGAAGCACAGCTACCACCCCATTAACATTTCTAAAAATCTGCAATTTTTTATTTTGTGGATTCCTGCCTGCATTGACCAATGCTGTACCAGCAGAATTTGTCATCTTTACTGCCTGTTTTAAAAGACATGAGAAATTAAAGACTCCTAGTTTCTTCAGACAGAACCAACTGTTATAATATTGTCTTGTGCATAATTTTGGACAGAGCAACTCATGTAATAATTTCTGCATCAAGCCCATACTTCTACTTCAGCAATTACATTGCAAGGGAAGGACTTGAAATCAAAGCATTTGGTGACAGGGAATCCACACGATCTGTTTTAACAGATGTCTACACATGCTGCTAAAAAACATACAACCTGTATTTATTGGTATTATACACAAGGTTTTTTCCATTTTCCTACTGGATATTAGCCTTCTTAGAGAGCCAAGGATTACAATTGCTTCTTTAACTACAGCGCAAGACTAGATTCTCCTGTTCACTATTAATCTATCCTAATCACTCGCTCTTCTTCAGAGGCTTTTTTTTGATGCTTTCCTGATTGTAGTTCAACACCTTGCAATCACAACTTAGGCTGTCTTTTATTTTTGTGGTTTGATTTTTTTGTTGTTATTGTAGTTGTTTGGGTTGTTGGTTTTTGTGTTTGTTTTTTTTTTGGTTGGTTTGTTTGTTTTAAAGGAGCAACTTCACATTGTCCAATGTTAAAATGTACATTAATGATAAAAATGACCTTTAAATTATTTGGATTTGGTATTAAAAGGGACCTGCACCCATCGTTATTATTTGACATTAATTTTATGATTATCTACAAATTTGCACTGCAACTGCTTCATACTTCTATGCTTAATGTGTTAACCCTTACTTAAGTGCAGCCAGGCCAGGAACGTGACTTGTGTTGCATCTCCTTTCCCTAGCTGGATGTGTTTTCCCAATGATCTGCAAACTTTAGGAACAAAGAATTAGTTTTAAAATTAGCAATGCAGAGCCTAGTATTAAAGAAACTGGGGAACGATCAAAACGAAAAGGATCACAAGATAAAATTCGGATCCTATCGGAATTAGTTCTGTTCACTCCTTTAAGGTCACGGTACCACCCCAGAATTCATTCTTTCCATTTCGTTCAGTGTTACGACATCATCCCTAGAAAACCTACAGGACTGTGCTTCTGACACTGCTAACTTCGTGCTCAGTTTGGCCAGGAGCAGCCGCCGTGTATTCCAGAGGCAGAAAGGGAAGACGGGCACTCTAAGGCTTTGCTAAAATCTGTTCAGTACCACAAATGTTACAGTGATGCTCAACTCTTTAACTGTTCCCATTTTTTGCACTCATACCAACCAAATTACTTGTCCTGAGGAAAGAGCAATGTAAGTCATGTGTAAGACTTCAGCTCTTGCTGCCTGCATTAGTACATTACATTGATTTCTGTGTTTTAATGAAAAAAGTCCCCTCCCTGCGTTCATTTTTGGCTTAAAGTTTTGTTCTAACATGAAAAGAATATTCCTGCACACCCAACAGGCAAGCACCGAGAAAACTGCTAAGGCAAAGACAAAATGCTTCTGGTATAGTAGGAATTTACAAAAATAGGATCACAAAGAAAATTCTTTTGTAACCAATTTAATTGATATTACCCTTGTTGCTCTCAGAAATAACAGCGCTGATCGTCACAGTATTAGCTGCGGTCACCAACGAATTCTCAAGATACCCAAACAGGTCTGCCACAAAGGGGAAATATATGCGTGGTTTTTAAAGGACTCTATCTGCATGTGTATCAAGCACATCTACCTACAAGTACTTTCTATATGTATAAAGAAGAACTGCTTTAAAAAAAAAAAGGCACTGTTTTTTCTTTCTGACAAACGGGCATGAAATAACAGGCTGACATCTGCCTCTGCAGGTCATTCCAGTCAGGCTGCTGCATGTCAGAATTCAAACTGCTCCATCCATCAATGGCAGACCAAAAATTAACGTAGCTTGGAAACTCTGCAGCAAGACAGTAACAGCCCAATTTAAAGTCTGACCTTCGGAGAACGGTGGGGTAAGATGGAAAAATTATTTCATGCCCTGTACCAAAGCCAACAACACAGTTCAGAGGGATTTTCAGTTAATTTATATAGAGAGAGAGATATGAAATAGTTTGCCAGAACACAGACATTAAACTGTTATGTCAGATAAGAAAGCTGTTATAAAAGCTTTTAATTTATAAGGCGATATCAATTATGTTTACAGAGCTGCAATTTTACGACATTTAGAATTTTCATTTCTCTAAACTTCTGATTAGTGCAAAACAAGCAAATAAAAAGCCGCTCCACGGCGTATTCATAATCAACACTACTTCCTTAGTGCTCGGCTGGGTAAAACCTGCACTTCATCAACCTGAAAAACTGGATTGCAGGAACCTGGACTTCTTGCCAGATACACAACTTCTGGTCAAAGCAAACAAACAACCATAAGCCAACTGCTCGCACTTGCTCCCACATGATTTTATGAAAGAATTTGATCAAATCAGTAATTTGATAATCACAGAGGCATACACATGAACGATGCACACCAGAAGCCTGAGGTGCCTTTAGCCTTCTAGACTCTACACCAGCAGGTAACAGTTCAGAATCCATTTGTTAAATCAGCCACTAACACGCTTGTTAATTGCTCAATAAGCTAATTTAAGTAGAAGCCTAATAACGTATAATTGATATCTTCCATTTGCTGTTGTAAATAGAAATACCACACAGTTCAAAATTTCAACTAGTACAATAAAATCAAATGAGTTCACAGTAAAATTCAAATAATTCAATGAAATGGCCAGATCACATCTGAAACGTACACCCCAAACCTGAGAAAGTCATTTATTTTTCCCAAGCTTTTCTCTGGAGGTGATCTAAAAAGCTGATTTACAGTTCTCTTTCCTTACTTTTTTTTTTTTTTTTTCTAATGTGCAAAACATTTTCCGTTTTTAAACAGCCAGTTTGCTTTGCAGTGGAATCAGAGACACCAAGTGATGCTTCCCAGCCTGGATGGGACTGCTGATGGGACTTGTGGAGACACAAGCTCGGGGAATGGCAAAGGCTGTGTGAAACCAGCGGTCTCATGGTTCAGCACGGTACGAGCTACCTGCAAAACGGGACCGGTGGGGATGGTACGCACTTTTCAGTATTGCAATACAAAAGAATTACACCTAGAATAAAGAGACAGAGGATTTCAGAACCAGGAAGACAACTCTGTAATGTGGAGACCCTAACACTCTGTCGGAACAAGGAATGGGAAAGGGATTTCGTGCCTAGATGCGGTATTGATGAGACCAATATAGGAATACTGCACACACCGCTACGTCCAGCACCAAAAGCCAACTGACAAACTGAAAAACACAGTTAACTAACTAATAGCCAACCCCTATGTAGCTTATCAAAGAGAAAAGAGAGGTATAAAGGTACTTCCATGGTCTCTATCCAGGTCTCTATCTTGTCGAAAAGGTCCAGAACAAGGACCAGCAAATGGAAGCCGAAGCTAAGCGAACGCAAACAAAAAGGCGTACAATTCAATAATTCAAAGATCGAATAGTAAGGAAATGACAGAATCTTCCTGTCTTGAAATATCCATATGAAGGCAAATTGAAACAGCACAGTATATACGCTGCTTAAACACAAGTTTATAGGCTTAATACAGAATTAACTCGGCTAATTTTAATAGCATATGTTATACAGGACGTAATATGATTTAATGCTCCCTTCTGGCCTTAAAATCTATAATCAATGAAATAATCCATTAGCTGCATTTTATAGAGTTTCTTACATGTTCTGTGAAGTATCTGGCGCAGCCCTCTGCCAAGGACAAGCTCGCAGAGCGCTCGTTCTTGGTTTGATGCAGTAGGGAACTGAAACGCTGCACTCTAATTACCGCCGAGAGAATATATTAGGTTGCCGAATGGAACCATAATGATTTTATGGCCAAATATGCACGCTAGCAAAAGTGTTGTAAGCTATTAAGAACTCTGAAAATTTCAAGCAGTTATAGGCCATCTGACCAGGGTAAGGAATTATTTTCCACATTTTATCTTCTACGGCAAATTATTGTGTTTTAAGTATAAAAAGCAAACATACAAAAACCACAATAATTGTTGCAATAATTTTAACATTAATTTTAATTACTGGTGACTATGTAGAACTGAAAAACACTTATTTTAATAAATATTGTGGTTTACACTAGTAGTAACCATATATAGTTCTTTACAGTATCCCAGTATTTTATTCTCCAAACAAACATATAATTATTACACACCAGAGAAGCCGTGCCATTACCCCGTTATTTCCATTAGACTAATGGAAATTATTTACTTTTGTTTGTTTGTTTTGCCCAGAATTAATGCACATGGTACACAGAAACGGGGAACTGATGAATTATTTTTTTACTAGTCCCGGGACTTCACAGTTTACAATCAGTTCACAGCTTTCTTGCCAATGAATTGTACTTAATTAATGCAATTATTTTAAGGAGAAGAAAAGCATTTATCTATTAACATTAATCATCACATTAAGTGAAGTTATATGCGATATCCTCCACTTATCTGGCAGTAATCAAAGCTGTAGTCAGTATCCTTTTAAAGGCAACTGTGGAAACTTTAACAAATCTCTGAGTGCAACTATGCTGAAAAAAGAAACTGCTTTGCTTTTCTGCACTGAAATGGGTCAAGTCTGAGAAGAACGCATAATCAAGGTGGCGGTAAGAATTTACTAGATTGACTTTATTTACAGAACTGTTTGGATGATAACAAAAAGTCAATTGGCAAATTAAAACACCACATGTTATTGTTATTCTCCTGTGCATTTCCAAATGACAGAGAGGCACTTTGTAAAACACTCGGATGCTTCGCGCTCCTTCAGTGGCTGTCAACATGCAGCGCTCCGGACTCCTGAGCGGTTTTGGTACTACTGAAGGGACGGTTCCTTCTTTTGGAGAGCCCCATTTAAAGTAACTGAGACAAGTCACAATGATTTCTAGGACAGGGAAAAGTCGTAAATTTTCTATATTATCAACATTTCTTTGATTCAGGGCAAAGCGGGATTTTAACCTATTACACGGATACGGTAGGTGTAACTAAGTGCAACCTTCAGAAGAATGTTATTTGCAGATACGAAGACGTACTGGTTTATTTTCAAGGAGAGCAACATGACCAGGACCCGCAGCCTTCCCCCGGGCAGCGTCAGACCCGCGTCCCGCTGCAGGGGCGCCACAAGGTGACCGCTCGCTGCCGGGCTTGCGGCCGGCATACTTTAGTAGCAGTTTCTTCTAATTTTCTTTAAATGTCGGAATACTTAAAATACTTCCCTGAGCATCCTGACAACCGCAAGTGCTTCCAGTATTTCATAGGTAAGATTGCATTTTTAAAATAGCCTCCAGCCATGTCGTCAGCGGACACTCATTGCCCAAATGCTGCTGCTTTGCATTCTCCCTCTTCACCCACTTTTTCCCACTTCTTCCTCGTGTTTCTTGTTCCACATTTCTTTCTGTCCCCCAGGCAAATACCAGCACTGTACCACAGGACTCGTGGTGGCAGAATGAACCGCCTCACTTTCCTTCCTTCTCCTCTCAGTGGCAATTCCATTGTGTTCTTTTTGAAAATCTAGGCTCAGCAACAAAAATTCCTTTAATTCCTTTTCTGTGTGCTACAGCTACAACAAAGGACATGCTTTGTATCGTTCCAAAGTTAATATGCTTATGAGTTATGGCTGGGAGACACCAGAAATGAAGACAATTGAAAGACAATCAGTTGAAACTGAAAGACAATCTGACCCTTCTCCATAAGCTCCCCGTTCACCTTCTGCTATCGAGTGCGGTTTGCAAGCTTCTCTGACAGACATTTAAAACCATTTCATTTCTTTATAAAATAGCATTTCCTAATGCAACTAACAAATTAATGTATTATAAATATGAGTGCAAATATTTAGAAGTGAACCTAACGTGTAAAACACAGAAGGCAGATGCCTAAAACCTCAGTTTAAAAGAAGAGCGCATGACCGACCGTGCCTGGCTGCATGGGGTGTCTCGGCACCTCCACAGACACTGACAGCAGAGAACAACTCTGGGTACTGCATTAAAGGATTCATGTTTGGAAACACGTTGTTTGCGCTGAATTATTTCAACTCTCATCCTTTAAATTATTAATGTAATAACAAGGTTGTGTTTTTAAGAGCAAGTCCACTCTCCAGGAACAACGGCAGAATTAGCCACGGAAGAGCAGGGAGCAAAAAGAAAATTATTAAATAAAACTGTATATACAGTAACCGACATTTATATGCATCTTCCCCAGAACTTAGGACTACATATGCACTAACAGTTAGTAGTACCGTCACTAGAAACGCGTTTCCCAAATTTTACTTTTATATACGTATACACACAGCAGCAGTTTTGTGTCAGAAGCCAAGGGGAGGAACAGAACGCTCAGCTCTTGCTTAGAGGAAAACTACCAGAGAGGTAGCAGACTGTGCGAAATCGCACAATTGGCATTCAGGGGTAGAAACACAACGATTCCATTTCTCCTGCAGGAACTTAGGCACACCTGTAACCCAGTCCCTTCTTTCTCTTCCCTCCCGTCCCAGTCACAGAAGTACTTAACTCTGTACGAGAGAGGGAACAGCCTCCTCTGTTGAACGGACAAACTCCTCTAACAGACACGTAACCCACACAGTTACACTGTAAGTGCTCAGAACATGACTGGATTACTACTTGGAAAATACCAGCAGAGCGGGAGGTTAAGAACAGGCGAGGACAACTGAGGCCGTTGCAGACTAGCACTACAAGAGGAAGCACAACTCTTCTTAGGACCTGCTGATGCTGAACTAAAACTTCCCAATGTTTGCCTGCTGCAGAGCCCGCTCCGCTCTACCAAATTCTTCCTCTGTACTGGGGCTGGCATTAACAAACTGCTGCAGTTCCAACCAAGCGCATGTACACATAGAGACCACCAAAGAAAAATGGGAAGTTCCATAAATTTGTTATGTACAGGCGCATCTTCTCGGCTGCTACGTTTACCTATGTGGAACGGCCACATTTGTGCGTTTGCATGTCTGCTGTGAACGTGCATCATGCATCTCTACTGCCACGGAGCAGCCACGCATGACGCGCGTGATGTGCAAACCGCATTTACAAGGGCTGAGGTATTTCAGTATTTGATGCTTGTTCTTGACAGAGAGCAGTACTTCCATTGAAAGCTCATTTAATAAAAATAATGCAATGCAAATGAACCTGAATCAGAAAAATTAGATTGATGGAAGTAGCTCGGTCGCTGTAATTACACAAGGTGTATTATTTCCTAAATTCTCTTTGCATTAAATATATACCATACATTTATCAAACATAATTAGCAGTTTAGGTGACAAGGATTTGATTTTTCTCCTGCAATAAAAATCCCTCTACGCTGGTATGTACATCTAAAATGTATTATGAACATTTTCTTACTATCGCTGTTTATTTCTCTAAAAAAATAAATCACAGGATCAAAGAATCGGAGGGGGAACACCATTTGGGACTTACAACGCAGAAGATGAGGAAGATGGCTAGGTCAGCCTTCCGTGGATTTCATAAGCAAAAATAAAATTAAATCAGTCAAAGCTTTTAGGGTTGTTAGTCAAATAAATCATATTTGAAAGCAAAATAATTGATGATACCCCATTACATCTTTATTTCCTTTATAATCAGCATTTCATTTTTTAAAATACAGAAATAAATTGATGGAAAACAGCAATAGAAACAGAAGTTAAAAAATAAGCTGTTACAAAGTCAAAAGTGGTCTATAGGCATTCTAGCGAAAGGAATGGGTTTTCGGGCAGACAGACTAAGCATATTCAACTGAAATGTTGTTTTTATGTAGCTCTACCTTTTCCTTGCCTTTTGATAATTTACCTCTGACTAAACCTAATTTAAAAAATAGCCTGGAGAATCTATTTTAAACCACACACACAAAAAAAGTAAGGTGATGCTACACTGAGCTGCAGCATAAAACTAATATTAACGCGCTATTCTCAAGCCTTAACTGATACTCTTCAATCTGACTTTCTGATTGACAGCCTGTCTTACATTTGAATCTCCTGTCTTCAATTTCCATTTCAACTTAATATTATTGCAACATGCTTTCTAAGTGAACCCTGTGTTGTATAAGAGGCACAGTTCCCTTTTTTTTTTTTTTTTTACCCAGGACGATAACAGCCAGTACTGTGGGGCATAACTTCCAAACTGCTCCAAAGGTGAGTTAAATCTTTGAGACTTCTTAGACAAGCTGTGCTGGTTCTCAAATCTAGCCAAGATCACAGTAGTGATGACCAAAAATGCCCTGCTCATTGCACAATGTGCAAAAGCAGCCCCTTAGATTGTAGGGGCGTGGAGAAAGTCTAAATGCCCCAAATGGGATGCACTCCTACGTGTTTCTATAAATAACATTTACTGTAACATTAAAATACTAAACAATTACACTTTTCAGGACTAATTATCTAATTGTGGCTCATCTCACACCTTCCATGTAAGGTGTGGCAAGCGGTTCTCTGTTGGCGCAGCCAATGAAGCCCGCGTTGCACAGCTCACACAGACCTTCGCACTGCAATGCTGCCGGTTCCTTTCTGCTGCTGTCCCCACCAGCTGCATTCAGCAGAACCGAGTGTCCAGTCACCGCCACAAAAACAGCCGTTTTACCTTTACAAAACAACGACCCAGCTCGGTATCAGCACTTCGATCCCATTTACTCTCTGCTGTATGCCACGGGGCACTACAAGCTTCCTGCCTTACACATTCAAGCCTTGATATTCCCAGATACCAGCCAACAGGGCACGGGGCAGTTTTGCTTATGCTGAATTTTCAGCACGGTTTCATGGAGTGCTCTTTTTCACGAGGCTCTTTTCACAACTGCGAGACACAAAATACGTGAACGGAACTGCCGGGCTCTAGCGGAGCAGGGCTGGCTGCAGCTCTCCCTTCAGGAAGGGCTGAGGGGTCCCCAGCCTCAGAGCAAGGAGCCCCAGCCAGCCACTATTCGCAGGCTATGATGCAATTTATGGAACAGAGGCACGTTAAAACCTATTAAACATGTTTAAGAAATTTCATTAACAAACAATTATGAAACGCTTCTGTTTCTTTCTGAAATTAAATGCAGTGACATCAGCTTCTGAGCCCCCCGCAGCCACACGAAAACATTCCCAGCACGGCTCAGACAAAGAAGTTGTTTCCCCTTCTCTCTGCACATGTGGGCGGACACAGGGGTTTCGTTTGGTTTTTGGGTTGTGTTTTTTGTGTGCTCTGCTTTGTTTTATAGTTTCACAGATAACAACTATATAAAAATAATGGCAGAAAGCACTTTCAGGTTTTCTCTTAAAATCCCCTAGGATTATATGGGGACCTCAAGTCAAAAACCTTCACTTTAGAACAATAAATAAATAAACCTGCTAAAGCCCTCCCAAGGCTGGCCAACTGTAGCATAAGTAATGCAAGAGGCTGAGAGATGCCAGATAAATTTGATTACTATAAAAGATGGGAATATGTTTCTTTCCTCAGAGAATTCACAAAAAGGGGTCAAAAACAAAGCAGCACTGGAAGCGAACAACTTCATTTCAGCGCCAACTCAAGGCGACAATACAATACAGTTTTGTGGGAATGTTTTATCACGTTGGTGCAGAGACCTCCTAATCCTCTATTTCTGAAAAAGGGAAATAGGAAAGAGTCCAAGCAAAATGGGACTCCTCTGGCCTTTTGGGGAAGTTGTCCTGATTAGTATATCAATTCAGTGAAGAGTTCAAGAGCTGTTTTCTCCGTACACCTTCTACCAATCTAATAGAATCTCAAGCATGTTGCATTAGAAAAAAACATCATCTTTCACTTCATGTTATTCTTCCTATTTGTCAGATTACGAAACCATCTGTATCGAACACATTTGGAGAGCATCATTAGGAGAAATGACCTACCATACTTTCCTTGATAAGGAAAAAAAAGTGTTGACTCGCTGCTAATTGTTACAGCCCCGGGAAATGATGAGATGCAGAGATGCTCTGAGCACGATTCCCCAGCTCGAAGGCAGTGCTGATTTCACACTGCTACATTTTTCCTCCATGAACAGATGAGCTCTTACAGTAGCTATCACAATGGCACTAGTGTTTTGCTGACCTCTCTGGAATTACTTTTCCTTCACACATCCCCAGGTTGCCTAATGCATCGCGCTGGTGACTGGCAGTCACGCCGTCAGCTAACACACCCTCATCCCTAGCCAATGGAATACCTCCAGCCACCAGCAGAAGTAACTAGAACCTATTAGGTTTTGCCTAATTTTCATCATTTCTTCAGAGTCAACCAGTTCTTCCCATTTAATAGCCCAAATTTTCACTCTTATCAGTGTCTCACAGCGCTGGGTCTTCAGCCCAATTTCAGTAAATCTACAAGTGATTTTCGCAGAAGGCTTACAAATAAGTATAAAATGTTGATCTTTGAGGGAAAAGTAACTTCCATCCAGTCTGACAAGTTCCTTTTCAGCACACAAAAACTCTTTACTCCCATCACACTTCTTGTACAAACTTCATTTGGATCCAAGCAGAAAGGAAGCAGCAGACTACTTCTCTCTTTCCGTTTCAGTTAAAAAAACGTAAGGATTTCAGCGTTGCCATAGGCAGTTCTGAAGCCTCTTCTGAGAAGCTCAGCTAAATGACAGTAATATGAAGCAATCTATTTGCTATCGCTGAGAATGAAACTTTTCCTTTACAGACAGTACTTTTTCATGCTAGAAAATTAAAATCCCAATTCCTAGTGCTATTGGGTCCTCAGAGATGAGCATACGCAACCAGATTTGGTCAGAACCTGGTCAGGATCGAGTATTAGATGCTCTGCAGTAACTAAGCAAGCCTTTTGTGTCAAATAATTTCAGAAAGGAAACAAGCCCAGTATCTGTTCTATTCATGCTGTTGCTGCTGGCTTTACCAGTCTCCTGTGCAATTGCCATGCGACTCTTACTTCTCTTTTGCAGTACATTCATTTCATGGTGGCCCCTAGAAACTAAGAAAACCCATAGAATCGTGGAAGCATTAAGGTAGGAAAAAACCTCCGTGATCACCTCCATTGCCCACCAAAACGTTGTGCAGTACCACCCCACCCTTTCTCTGCGCACCTCCAGGGACAGAGACGCCGCCACTTCCCAAGGCCTGAGCGCTCTGTCCAGGAAAAACCTTTTCGTAATACGCAACCTGGAAAAGGGCAGCACCGGCTATCATGAGAACAAACAAATTATATGCTGGCTTTAAAAGTCATCTATGTGCCGCCTTCTTTTAACCTCTTTCTCTTTCTAGCCAGGTTGCTTGCATGAACGCAGTGGAACAGCAAAGCTGTTGGGCACTACGTATTTTCAGAGAACGGAAACACAATGTAGGAATATGAATTAAGATAAATAACAACGCAGGATTTGTGAAAGTGCATCAATTTCTTCAGATGCTATTTTCTCCTTTCTAAGGAACCTAAATTACTTTGCTTTCAATGTTAATTGTTTTCAGTATTAACGGCAAAAATCCTGACCACCAGCAATTTACAAACACAACAAAATTACACGGCAAGAGGGCTACAGACATACATATGCAAATACTCAGTGCAGAAAGGGTACCGTAACCTGCTTGCTTTGCTCAAGAGATCACTTTTGGAATGCCTATAAAGCTAAGGCACAAGAGTCTTCTGGAGTTAATATCTTTGTACTTCAGTGGCATAATTCGTTGATTTTTTTTACACCAAGGGGTTATTGATAAAACGGATGAATCCTGCAGAAGGATGCTCCTGCACAGAGCAGTGACTGATGGGCAGCTCTTTGACTGACGAGACGAACAAAGGGCTCCTGTGGATTTTAATAACACTGATCCACTTATGAATCATAAATGATACAGAAACCCTTTTGCATCTTTGAGATTTTCAAAGATTTCAGGGAGGGAGAGTGTTCCCGTCCAGCAAAACAATACTCATCGTTAGGGTGTTGGTTTTTGGTTTTTGTTTGTCATTAAGAATACCACTGCATTCGGTGCTGACGTGGATGTACTCTCAGAGCCAAATGTTTAGATTTTTTTGCCATAGCTGAACTATGTGGAAGTGGGAAGCACAGCAGGTTTTTAATGCCCTTTCACAACTATCTGAAATACTTCATAGGAAAAACAAAAACAGACTCAACAGTAAGGCAGCATCCAGATGACCAGTAAGACCACTAATGAAGAGACCGTGAAACTGGCTGATATTAGACCGGCATTTCTCATGGTTTTAAAGAATTTTAATGGATTCTTTTTAATTTAGATAAAAATAGTTCATATTGTTTCTGCTTTAACCACAAGCCTATAATGAACTGTAAATAGATGTAGCTAGAAGGTAAGATTAACATATATTTTTTAAAAAGCAGAAGCTAATGTTTCAGAAAAAAAACCTAAGCAGCATTTGATTTTGGGGCTCCAGGATGTCACAAGAAAACATTTCTCCAAGCAAAGTAACTTCCAGCTTTCTCTTCCTGAACATACCAAATACTTTTATCAGAACACCACCTTCTTATCTAGGCACAGTTCTTGCACTGAGTCCTAAAACCATGTACACGTAACTGTATTTTGTATGTGTGTAGTTTCCTATGCACATATTCCTTAGATAAACTTTCAAAATTACATTTTCAGACGCAGACACAAATGCTAGGAAACATGGTAAAACTCAAATGCTTGGAAATACAAATACAAAACTTACTAGGACAATGTTATTTTGGATCCTTGTATGTAACTTTTAATTTAAATCTCATTTTCCTACAGGAGATGTCTGTCAACAAATACAGGGGAGTACAACAAATACTATCCCCCTCAAACACAACTTCACTGGACTTCTGATCTCACATCCTGTCACGTAGCTTTTAGAATTTCCATTTTACGCAAGTTGACATCATTTTCAACACCATATCAATACGTAACACTGTAACGTAACGTTCTTCAGGCTCAGACAGAACCGTACCAAAACCTAGAGAACCTCCTTAGGACATTGAGCGATGCAGCATCATTTCTAACATTATTTTGTTTCTGTTAAAGACATACTTCTTTCAAACGCAAGCATGAGAGTTTTTTAAAAAATTAAAAGTTGGCATGTCTGAGATAGCATTAGACCAAATAACCTCTCGCAGCAGTGACTGCACAGACCGCCAAGGCTGCACTCATCCTGTGCATGACAGGAATTTTTCATTTCATACATCATTTACAACTTGCTGCAGTGATTCCACAAATCTGCCTATGCTATTAGCGTAAAGTTTTTCCCTCCCAAGAAATTCAACTGGGGATAAATATTATTGGTTATTTTGGCCAGCATTAATTTCACCAAAATTCAACTGTGCAACAAGGTCACCACAGCACTGAGAGCAGAGAAGCATGCTTAGTACTAGGTAACGAAGACAATCTTATATTCTCACGCACAATATAGCATATTTGAATACATCAAAATAGAATTATGCTGTCTACATCATAAGCCAACTTACTGCAGAAGCAATAATACAGCACAAGAAGTCAGCTAATGCACACACTTGTTTCAACATTTTTAAATGTAGGTTTGCATTTATATCCCATGTTTTCAGAAATTACTATTTCAGGACAGTGAGAGACCTGACACAAAGCTTCTCCTTGCAAAAACACATTTAGGTAGAACACACCTCTTTCTTTGTCCCAGAAAAACGATGAGGATTATCATTACTGGTAAAACTATCATTGTTGGCATAGTCTTTAAAAATGCTTGAACATCGCACTCCGTTCTGAAACCACGTAAATTCACTGAACTAGGCGCTATAGACTTAAACTCACACGGTGGCCGCAATTCACACACCTTCAAACTGTGTTTGACTGAAAGCTGAAAATCTGGACAGCTTTTACATAAAATTCATTTAAATATTGCTAAACACTTGGACTTAGAACTCAGCTTGGAAACAAAAAGGAAAGGTTTTTCTTACCGTAAAATGAAGGACTCCTGGGCTGGAGGAGTGCGTAGCACAGGACAGATGGATCACTTGCTGGGCGTTAATTCCACCTCTTGTTCACGATAAATCCAGAAAGTATCTAGCACAAAAAAATGAAAAACACAGATTTAGCAGGGCTTGGGCGTCTTGTCTACTTGGCAGACAAATTCTCCCATGGTCTTCCTTTCTAGTCTAAAAGCAAAGGTGTGTATGAGGGAGGAAGCCGCAGCACCGGTTTTGTCCCACACCGGGGTGTGCTGGCACTGGCACCGGAACACATCCAGCGTCAGAGCGCTGGGACTGCAGCCGCGGTGCCGCCTGGCCCCAGCTCGTGGGCAGCGTGTGAAGAACAGCCCCGTGCCTGCTCTTCTGCACCCCAGAGCTCACACGGTCACTGCTACAGGGGCCTGACCTACTCCCCTCGGCACTTCTGCGCGTGGAAAACAATGGCAAGCGACCGGGCAAACACAGCTCTTCCTTCTGCGCCCTAATACACAGATACGGGCATTGAAAAGGAGGCACCAAGCTGTAACATGACTGCAGATGGAGGAATAACTCGGAAGAAAGCGCCAGTTTCTGTTTTCAGAAAGATAAGGCCCCAGAGCCAATCATTATCAAACATATGAAAAAGGAACTAAATATAGATTATATCAATCTCCTCCTTTTGTGTGTCAAAGCCATATTTTAATTTTGTTTTTAAATCTGCCAATCAGGACATAACTGATCACCCAAAAAATTGTTTTAACTTTCAAACATCTGTCACGTTAAAATAACCCATGTCAAACAGACATACCAGAGGAAAACTTGAGGGGTACACAGACAAGCTTTCACAGATTCATCACATTTCTGGCCTCCAAAACGTACTCTTAAAATATTCAGATACTATTAAGAACTGAAACTTCCAGCCAGCAAATTTCTTCTTTCTGGAAAAGATTTTGGGGAGGAAAAGAAGCTTCTAGCAGTAGCAGACGCATTACGTTTCTTTCTAGAAGAGCGGAGAAGAGACTGCAGGGTTTGCAAGATAAGATGGCCTAAAGCAGGTCCTGGAGTCAGCCATGCAATTTTAAGCAGACCAAACACGTCTTGTCATCTCTAAACACTGAACTATATTACGTTTTAATCTCAGTTCACATCCAGAATTATTTCTAACACTAAGAACTGACATAACAGATCTCTGCTCCAGAGCAAAGAGCTCTCTGCTCCGGGCTGGATGCCTGGCATTCCCCTACTCCTCTGACCTTAGCTGTAAAAAACATCGTTATTCTTCACTGATGTTTCCTGAGCTGCAGGAGAGAAAAGTACAGCAAGAGAAAGAGGTCACTTCGAACGAGAGGCGATTCCATCAGTCAGGTAGCAACACAGAAACGGGCAGGGATCCGCACACACGACTCTCAGGCCATCCCTAAGCTGGCACAGGCGGGTCTGAACCGCTAACATCATGCTGAGGAGTCCTCATAGCCACAGCAATCACGGCACTGAAGAGAAAAGGAGTCCCTTGCAAACAAACCAAAACCCAGCAAGATGACTGATCGGAGAAGTCTAAACAGGCTATCACAATATAAGCAAAAATCTAATCCCCAGAAGTGGCTGAGAAAAAAGCAGACAGGAAAAAATGTGCTTTCAGAAAGTGTCAGCAACTGCTAGGACTGTACACAGCTATAGCCCTTCTTCTCAGGGACTACCAAAACATTCAAGTGTTGTGTCCCTGAAAAAAATAAAATCCATTTTACATAAATTAAAGGATAATCTACAACAATAATTTTAACATTTTTATTATTTTTAACATGACAGAGCATATTTAAGTCATCAAAATGGGGTAAGACGCGAACCAAACAGTTCTGGGTTACGATAACTTCTGTGAATAGCAGCACAGGAAAGGTTGTGAAACCTAAGACCATTGAATGACAGCTTTGGAAAGCTTCCCAAATTTGTCCACCTGCAATGAAGCAACCGGGTACATGATGAGATACTTTGCTAAATATGAAATAAATACAATTGGCTATCTAGCTACATTTATGCAGCAAGCGTGTAAGACTGCTTGTCTACATTCACAGCAAAGCTTCTCGAGAAAACAGCCTTAGATCCAAGCTATGGCCGTTACAGCTTTGTCAGCTGAAAACTTACAGGGAACTTACTTGTACTGACGAGCGCTGCCTAATAAAAGAGAGACAGTCACAAAAAAAGGAGACAACCACCTCTATAGATCCCTCCGGCAGATGCTCCATTCCACAAGTTCTCCCACATTAAGGACTCTGCTGTCAATGCCATTTGGCATCACAAAACAAGTTCATCCAAACCACAACAGCATCGACAGCTCACAAAGACGTCTGCAACCCCAGCCTGCCGCGTTCCTCGCCGTGCGCTTCCGCCACCGCTGCCTCACTGCCGGCATTAACACAGGGACAAGATCTGGTCTTAACACATCAGAACTACCGAACCAGCAGACGCGACGTAACAGCACGCCCATTACAGGATTCTGCAGCCGCCTACGCAACTTCTGCCGTGGTCCTGTCTGCATAACCTTGAATTGCAAATGCTTACCTGAACGGAGCGAGCAAGCACGTCAATGCAGACCGTGCAGTGAAGATCTATAGCTCTAAACTGTTCCACCTTCATTGTGAACTTCTCAACTCACAAATCAATAAGATATTGAGTAATAAACGAGCCAGAAATATTCTTGGGGAAAGAAAAAAAAAGATTCAGAATTGTGAATCATGGAGCCTACACATTTCTGACATAAATTCATTAAATAAAAATCTCATTAAAGCTTTAGCCAAAATTTCTAACTCATCAAAGGCCCACGTTCTGAATACCAATGAATTTCATGAAAAAGAAGCGATTTTTACTTGTCTGCATGTCTGTAAAATATCTCTTAGGTTACAAAACCAAATCTGATGACACTGAAAAGTCTTTCACGAACAAAGACAGACGGGTAAAACAACCACCAGATCTCTTTAATTCCATGCAAAAGTGTCAACAGCAAAATCGCTGCATCTTTTCCATAGCGGAATATTAAACAGTTCATTAATATCCATTTTCCCTTCTTCTCTTTTCAGAGGCTACTGAAATTGTTTCTGTTTGATTTTACATGAGTGAAACTCCTCCCAAATGAAACAGGTACAAGTGTCTTGAAAGAACATTCAAGTGTACATCATTCAAGACCTTGGCAGTCCCTATCTCTGTGAAACAACAATAGCATCCCACTAACAATGACTTGCTTAACTATTCATTTTTGTAAATAATGGAACTGAAAATTATCTAGTGATGGATTTACACTTTTACAATGCATCTCAGGGATGAACATGAATAGGGATGCAGAAATTATGTATATTACAATGGGTGACACACAGAACTTAAGATTCTAGCTAGCTCCACAGAAGAACACAAGCTGGAAACACACAGCACTACAATTTTTAGCATTTTACCTTTGTCTAATATTGCTGTGAGATATCCTATATGTATTATTTGTATTATACTAGCATTTAAAGACTCCAATTAAAATCCAAACACCATTATATTAGGGAGAAATAGTATGAAAATTACAATAGGTGTCATAGCCATTTTAATTCCAAACAACCACAATAAACTGTATTTCTCAGATGTGCCTTCCTTTATACTGCAGTTACCCACACAATTTAACAGATTAGTTCTTATATTCAGGGGGAGTGTCGAAAGGATTGCCCAGGTAGTCTTCTCAGACTTTTTTTTATTATTATTGTTTGAAAGCTGCATTAATATTTCCAGCAGAGGTGCACAGCCTACAGAGTGAAAGCCTACTGACACAAAGCTTGCTTCCCTTAATCACCTTTCCTGAGAAGAAGCCCGTGGAACTGCAAGACCCTGCGGACCTCCAAATAAAAAACCTGCTCCCCTGAGGCACGAGACTGCAATTTTACAGAAAATTCACACGTCTAGATTTTCTTCCTGCTACTCCTCTTTTTAGTGATTTTTTCTTTTATTTTTGCATAAGCACTGACTTACTCGATATACCAGTTCACTCCCATGGAGGCTCTCATCTTACTGTTAATTTACTTGCACGTTGTACACCTTAGGTCTGGGAAGTAGCTATGATTAACAGAAAGCTAATCTGAAATATAGATGCATTTTGCACGTCTTGCCAGTCAGATAATTCAGTAACATTGACCTGAAGAAGAGGACACCTTAAATTAACAGATATTGAAAAATAAGATCATTTGGAGGCAGGGAACTGACAAAAATGGCAACTTTTCTGGTAATAGCAACCACCACTAAGTTTCCATACAGAAGAAAGTTGATAAAGACTACTTTGGGATTAAGTAACAAACGGCAAGCGTTTACACTGTGACTATTAGTCCTTTAGCTGGGTGTTTATTATAAACAGTATTTCAAACAGAGGACCTTAGGAGACAATATATAAATATTTTAAATGGTAAAATATAGGTGTTGGCTTTTTTTGTACTGTGTCCAGAAAATCTGCACAAACACATCAAATACTCCACCTAGGGAATTTACTTTATTGTTACGTTTGCATTTAAAACAAATGTCCATGACCTATTTTGGGCCTAATATAACTAAAAGGAACCTATTTGTTGTTTATTATTTATAGAAGATTCACTTCAGATTAGGCCTTTTGCAGACGTGTGTATCTGTGTGGCATCATAAAGCGTCTCCAGATATCCCCCAGCACTAAAACAGACGAGAAAATGACAAGTTAGGATGTATCCCCGTACGCACGGTATTTTATAAAAGCAAAGATTAAAAGCTGTTTTTTCCTCTTCAGAAAGGCCACATGAAAGAGCCAGTACCATGGCTAATGCATTGACCTTCTGTGTCTGATAATGACAAGTTCAAGTTCCTAGAGTTGGATAAGATGTGGAACTAAAGTAAGTGCACTCAAGCAATGAGTTCTCCTGCTCTGTTAGAATCCCGCTCACAAAACTAGCCATCTAGAAAGAACGAATAAAACAGTTTAATTTTTTTTTATATTTAACCAAGGAGTTTTTCTACACCATCAGCATGTCTCGTATCTACTTTCTTCAGTCTAAGGCACCAATGGTTTCTTTCGCTTTTTAATAGTAAACTTGAAATGATTTCATGTGAGTAAAAGATGCTAAATTTGTGAAAGATGAGAGATGTAAAATTGCTGCTTGTGTCTGCAGTTTCTTATTTTCAGCTTTTTTCTTGTAAATGGAGAAAGAGTAAAACACAGTAAAATCATATATATCATATAAGAGAGACAACAGCTCTTTACAAATAACCAGCAAATCAGAAATGCATTTTTACACAACAAGCAGGCTTCCGAAAGTGAATTCCTCTGGCATATGACTTTTGTTTTTAAAGGAGGACAGCAATAGTACATCAAGCATTTCTTCCTATCATCAACCAAGAAGAAAACAGAAGCAGTTGACCTAAAGACTTTCTTCCCATCAGTCATCAACTCTGTCCAATTTTGCAGGTTGCAGTACCTGGAACTCGTTAGGGGCAGAGTAAAACCCCCTCACAGTGCTGCTGGCATGACTGAGGCACCGAACGGAAAGTTATCATCATCACACTGGGCACCAACAGCAAAAGCTTACATAGATACAGCAAACAGATGATTAAGGAACGTAATTAAACAGCTTTTTTTTTTTTTTTCCTAAGTTAGTACTACAAATAATACACGACTGTGTTTTAGCACCTTTTGTATTGTCAAGTATATATTTCAAATTACATATTGATATCATAACTGTTCCGTCTCCGTTTAATTTATGTTAGAGAAATAATAAAGTGTACAAGAAATGCTGGGACTCCAGTTGTTGCAAACCAACACACGCATCACCAGGTTTAACCATCAAATCACACCCAGTGTTTTACATGAAATGATCCCTGCCGCAGCCAGTCAGTGTAGGCTATGACCACAAAGGAACAATATAACTCCAAAAGATTCCCTTTTAAATGCGGCTCCTAAACCAGCATTTTTATTTTCCTCACCATCCCCATTTGAACTCATCTTAGAAAGTCATTTATTTAGAAAGAAAAATTAATTTTAAGCATGTCCAAAGTCTTGGGGCATTCTATTCCAGTAAATTCTTATAGGCAAAAATTACTATATTTTAGAGAAACATGGTGATACTAAGTACAAAAAATGTGTATTAAAAGAACACTTACATTTCTAAATGCATGTGTGCAGCCCAGAAAGTCAAACATATCTTGGGCTGCATCAAAAGAAGCATGGCCAGCTGTTCGAGAGGTGATTCTCCCCTCTACTCTGCTTTTGCGTGACCCCACCGGCATTCAGATCTGCGGACCCCAACACAACAAGGCCATGGATGTATTCAAATGAGTCCAGAGGAGGGCCACAAAGATGACCAAGGGTCATTCCTACAAAGACAGGCTGAGGGAGCTGGCGTTGTTCAGCCTGGAGAAGGCTCCAGGCAGACCTTACAGCAGCCTGCCAGTACCTAGAGGGGGCTACAGGAGAACTGGGGAGGGACTCTTTGTCAGGGCGTGCAGTGACAGGACAAGGCAATGGCTTTAAACTCAAGGAGGCTAGGTTTAGATTAGAAATAAGAAATTCTTACTCAGAAGGTGGTGAGGCACTGGAACGGGTTTATCAGAGAAGCTGTGGATGCCCCAGCCCTGGAATTGTTTAAGGACAGGCTGCGTGGGGCTTTGGGCCACCTGGTTTGGTGGGAGGGGTCCCTGCCCATGGCAGAGGGGTTGGAATTAGATGATTTTTAAGGTCCCTTCCAAGCCAAACCGTTCTATGATTCTATGAAACCAGAGCTCGAACTGAAGTTAAGAAATTGCCATAATTAAACTTGCCCAGGAAGACAGATGAAGGTCAAATATGTCTATTAATTTTGGGTAAACCACCTTAGACTTGATTTTTTTTTTCTAAGCACAGCATTTCATAACATTTATGCTGTTCCTGGAATCATTTTTACCAGCTCCCGCTGCAGCTGTGATTTTCCACCACTGCTGCCAAGTGAACACCACGCGCCGAGGCTGAGCGCAGGAAGCGCCACCCGCGCAGCAGCGCCGAGGTGGGCGACGCGAGGGACTCGGCCAGCTCCAAGCCTAGCTTTTTAAAGAGGTCTTTGCCTTCTTTACTCAGAATCCATGCCCACCTGCGACCGGTGACAGGGCTGTGCTGCGGGGCCTGGCGGTCCCTGTGCTGAGGAGACGCAGCAGGGCGCTACCACGCCCCCTGCTTCGAGTCCTGTCATGGGGGGTGCGGGCAGGCCCAAGTGGCCTCACCCGGTGGTGTAAAGTAAGGGAGACAAAATACAACAGTGTCACTGAATATCTGTGCTCGACCCCAGCTGAGGTGCTGAGGGCAGGGCACGGTGGCAGCCCAAGCTCTGCCAAAGGCCGTGCCCGGCGTCAGCACCCACGGCCTGCCCCGGCCTCGCTGCGCCTGGCCACCTGGGCGAGCTCGCTGTGCTGCCGGCCACGGCTGCGCTGGGGACTCTGCTGTGTGGGAAACGGCACGCTGTCGAAATAAAAGATGCATTTGCACTTTGTAACACGTTTTCATGGGGTTTTGATACATCCCTCGCTAATTCTAATTATCAAAGAGACTTTCTTTTTAAACAAAGGCTGCTGCTTCTTCATCCAAGAACGACGTTACGATGCTAAATGAGGTATACGATCAGAGTGCCTTGCCAAACAAAAGGATAAGTCAAACGCAGACACTTGTGATTTCTCTGCTGGATCAAGCGGAGGGAAAGGAGCTACAGAGAAGAAAGCCGAGATTTCAAACAGATGTTTCCATCATCAACAGTTACTGCGTGCAAGGTTCAGAAAATTACAGGGAAAACAAATTCTGTAAATATTCCTTGTTTTCTTCTTTAAGGTGATTGTATTTATTTATTTATTGTACATCAGCCTTTAGCTTTTCTTATTCATTTTAAGTTAGAAAAAGGAAAAGAAAAAACTATCCTGGAATTTTAAAAAAATTGACACAATAAATTTCAAAGAGTTCCTTTGGAGATGCTACAGTCTATCATTTAGCATCTTTATTTAGATAAATTCTAAAGTGTTTCCTATATACTCACAAGCCAGAGAATGATTTCTGCTATTAAGAAAAGATATTTTTCCTAAGACATTAGTTATTTGTAAACATGCCTACATACTCATTATGTGAATACACAGTCTTTTAAATGCTTGTTTTCTCAATAAATTGTGTATTGAAGGAAGAATCTGTATGCTGTATTAAATAAATAGTTATTTGGACAATTTAAAAGTTAATGTCTAAAATACAAATAGTAACAATCTTTGTAGAAGTAGTTCCTTCCTATCTTTAGCACTGCGTTCGATTCAGCCTCCTCAGAATTTTTGTTTCTACCAAACGAATGCACCTTTTCCATCACCGTGTCTTCTGATCCACGCAGCGAGTTTCTGAACACTCAGCAACACTGCGAGAGGGAAGATGAGAATTCTGTTCATTCAGTATCCCTCTGTTCTTCACACTTAAATTTCCAATGCAGCGTCTGTCAAACAACATCAAAATATTTTTCTGTCCCTCTCCTCCCTGTATAAATACCCTGCTCTTAGTGCCATCACATTTCTCTGCATGCAGTTTGAGTACAAAACCCCTGATGTGTAACTTCAGTTTACAAATAAGCATCTGCGGTATACAAAGCTTAAACCATGTTAGCTGAACATGATTAAAGCTGAATGCTTTAATCTGGATAACATGGAAACAACGCAAATATATTATTTGTCTTATTTATTAATAGCCATTTGCCATTCCAATGGAAGAGGGTTACCTGTATTCCTTTCTCTAAGTTTTTTATAGAGATGTCAGGTTTTCAAGTTACAGGGTATTTTTAAGTTCTATAATATATATTTTAAAGTTGCATACTCCTCCACATCTTTGTGATATGAGAAATTGTTTAGAAACAATTTTACTAGTTTCATTTATTTCAGAGGGTGCCTAAACACATTTATTTTGAATCAGGTTCTTCTTTGCTTTCAATGGTACTACAAAAATAAATATAAGGTTTGACATGTTGCCTTAAACTGAGCGTGGTAAAATCCAGGCGATGGCCTTTAAGGCCGCACACTAAACTTGCACATTTTCTTTCTGTGCCCGTACACAAATTCCAAGCAATTGCAGATTTTTTCTGTTTTTTATTTTATAACTCAGGACAGTGAATAAGCAATTTACGTGAACAGTTGCTAAATTTTCACAAGCGGATCACGTTCAAAAGGCAGCTACTGAACCTACGTCACTTTCATAAAGGTATCTTTTATGAAAATTCGCAAGTCCTCGCCTGACACGTGGCTTTAAAACACCTACGAGCCAGCTGCACAAAGTGGAGCACCAACACAGTTTTACTGCCAGAGGATCTCAGGTCAGAGATGGCTTCTGTTGTCAGGTCAGTCACCGACTACCTCAGTTGCCTTTGGCAAATCAGTTACCTTTCTGTGTTAAGGTTTTCCTGCCTGTAGAATACTTCATCAAATTGGGAGGAGTTTAGCTTATTAATTAATAAAAATAACTACTAGAATGCTACAGGTTTAATTCCAATGTCCACCTGCTCTACAGAAACTCAAGAACACTGCATAGATGGAAATGAATTGTTTCTCTACAGCCGAGTGCTATTTCAGACCGCATTTCTACCCTACGTACCTTAATGGCTACGCAAATGAGGAAGGAGAACGAGGCTTGCGCTTTTCTTGCAACTTGTGAACAACAGCAACAAAAAGCAGCAGCAGCCTTTGTCTCGAGCTGACAGTTGGTATGCTTTGGAATACTTCCGTAAGTTTTAATGAGCTAAATTATTTAAAAATATATATTGTGAAAATTCTCTTGATCTGCAGCCTTACATGCCATGTTTCAGATTAAAACCAAATTTTACTGCCTAGATATAAACCCCTGGAAAACAGAGTTTATAATGAAAATACTGACAGAACATTAGCTACACTGGAGTGTGCTAACGGGTACCTCCATAATACAGTCTATTCCAGAATAATTTTTCTTTTTATTATTTCATTAAGTTGTATCTCACTAAAGTTCCTCCTAGGATCTCTCTACAGCACCAAATTTTTCATTGAGAAAACTATAAATCATAGGCCTAAATTACAATTTAATTATAAACGCCTTCCCTTCTAATGCTGCCTGGGACCTTTTACCCTCCTACATAATTCTAAAAAATGACCCCTGTCATAATTTCCTTCACTAGAATAATATGCAGAGATCTAATCCTGAATCCTGCTGTCTTATAATTTAATATAAGAGGTAATTATTATTCAAAAGATAATGTTGCAGATATTGAAAATATTCTGAAGTTTAAGTCTAAAAAAACCTTGACTTGGTATGTAAAAGCCTCTTATTTGACTCTTGTAGAAAAGGAAATAAATAAAAAGGTTTTAAGATTTTCTGCAAAATGCTAGAAGTATCATTTGTAGCTAGAATCTGTCTGCTATAAATTCTATAACCTTTGAACTACAGAGAAAACACTCACACTGAGCAAAACCAAGACGACGCCGGATCATTTATTATTGATTTCTGCTTTTTGCCATAGGTTAGACGAAAAATTTTAGGTTGCTGCTATCTATCTGAAAAAATATGTTTTAGGTGGCTCCACATTTCTGAATGCAAAGAAGTACACATAAGCTAAAAAAAAAAAAAGATTCTCACACCTCAAATTTGACTTTAAATTTATCACATCAAAGATACTGTCATGCTTATCCAAAGCATTCCTGTAAAGAAGAAATTAAATATAAAAACTATAAGGAATTAATACATTTTTCCTAAGTCAGGAAGCAAGGGCTAACACCATACGTCAATTCATCTTGCACAAGAGACAGTGAATTTAATCTCATACCAAGAACACAGCTATTACTGCCTGTCTCCATTCACTTACAAAGAAAGACTTTGACCTTAAAACTCTTTTTTCTAAAACTGGGATTTCATCAATTAAAACCTGTTTTCTCGTTATCTGACTCCTAGGTTATGCAAGAATATCTGCCAAAGAAGTGAACTGATCGTACAGATGGAGAAAAGAAGGTGAGGATGTACAAAAGGAGAGAGAATCAGCAGAAATTCGACATCGGAATGAAATCCCCAGAACTCAAATACCTTTTTGGTTACAAACTCAGGGATTTTTCCCTCCCCCCCCCCCTTTTTTTTTTTTTTTTTAAGGAAATGAGATACCAAATGAGCTTCCTTGCTTCTAACTACGTACAGCACCATCAGTAAGAACAAATAAAATACCATAACTGACAGATTCAACATCCCAAAGAGGTAGAGGCCAGTGGGGTTATCAGGAAATGGGGTTCACAAGAGGTAATTATAGCCCATGCTCACCCTTCTTAGGTGAGGCAGAACATTGCTATACAGCTCAATAAAAATCAAACTATATAGTGCAGAGGCACCAGTTTACTACCCTTTTTGTTTTTGCTTTGGGAGCAGTTCATTTAAGATGTAATAAATTGAAGTTTTTTTCCTGTCCTTCCATAAATCTAGGGACAGTGCAAATGAGGTGTTCCTCATTATGAACAAAAGAAAAGGGGTTCCCCAGATAGCGACTTGAACTGGCAGCATTAAAGCAGTCATTAAAAGGAGCCCTGTTCTTTTTTGTAGTAAGGAATATTACTTAATAACACTGGAAGCATGGTTCACTTCATATTGCTGAAGTGAGCTTTTGGGGTGCAGTGAAGAGGAAAAAAAACGAGAAAGTCCATAGTACCACAAACATAATAAAAAAGAGAGATGGAATTTTGCCTGTAAGAAATTAATAATAAGTAAGAAAGTGTCATTGACTGCCTGTGTCTAACTGAATTGCTCCATGCAACAAAAAGATTTAAGGATCTCAGGGGGTTCATGGAAGATGTTAGACCACACTTTCAAATGAACAAACAAAACCAGAGCAGATGGGCACAGGTAAACCGAAGAAGATTGCCAGCAGATCATTTTCTAGCTTGAGGATCCAATAAAACACAAAGCTTAAACAATTTTGAAGGAGTCCTGTTATTAGCAAATCTGAATGGTTATTGTGACAGGGAACGTACAGCACCAAGACGGACAGAGTGGAGCAATGAGAATTAAAATTTTACATGTCCATTTCAAAAAACAAAACAAACAAACAAACAAAAAAAAAACCCTCCACCACAGCAGTGAAGGCTTAGACATTGAGAGAATCTGAATTTCATCTCTCTGGGGATTGGTCAGAAGTGAAAATTCAGTTGTGGCATACCTGAGTATCTCTGCTATCTTGGGAGCACAATGGGAAATACCTATCACAAACTGATTAGATGCGAGGCACATGTAAAACATGAAGGCCACCAAGACAGGATGCCAGCAGCGAGGAGCCATCGTTCTGTCTCACACAGGCTCACCCCAGATGCTTCAGAAGACGGGACATGTTTTAGTGGTTATCTGTTTTCATTCTACTCTCTCCTCCAATGCCATCCGTTCAGTACCTACACGGCTACACCTGCAAGTAAGAACACCGGGGATTGTTGCTGGACCCAGGGTACAGCGGGAAGATTTTTGAGGAATTTGGTTTGAACCATATTGGATCTTCCTGACTGACCTCAGAATTCAATGAGAAAAAAAAAAGTGAAGAACAGAGGAAGGTCAAAAAATAAGAATATGCAGAAGCAACAACTGGAGACCTCTGACAAACCAAGTGTTTTGTGTGTGTGTGTGTGTGTGTGTGTGTGTCTGTGTGTGTGTGTGTGTTTGTGTGTTTTTAACTTCTGCAGCGCTTTCTCCTTTCGGAAAGGAGAATTAGGAGGGTTAATTGAACAGGCATTAAAGCTGTTGAGACTGTTTTTGTTACAAGTCAATCACATTGTCAAAACCTTGAGCAAAGCTCTTACTCAGGTTAATCAAGTTAGAAGTGAAAAAATGATTTTATGTATTACGTTTACATTACACATATATTACATTTACTTTAGAAGTTATATTTTCAAAAAGCTATTTCAGTAAGCAGGAAAACACTTTTTTCTAAAAAATAAAATAAATAAAATAAATAAATAAATAAAAAACCACCTGCTTGACACAGCCAGCCATAAGCGTGTACACAAAGTCCAGGCTGGGGGACCTCAGGTTAGCAATGACTTCTGAAACTCTATTTTATTTTGCTTTTGTCGTTAGCACATCTGTACCACACAATGTTAATAAAACACTGTAGAGTATCTAGACTAATTCTTTACAGAGGAAAACTTGTTTCATGCAAATGATTCCTTATCTATGCTTTCAGCAATTTTTCTTTTCCTTTTTTTTAAACAAATCCATTTTTAATATTCATTTGTATTTGTCTGCACGTTACAATAACTTCAGTTCTCAAAGCAGAAGAATGACTGGAGGTTTGAAACCAGCAGCAGGGCAGTTGGCCAAGAAACTACTCAGAGTTAACTCATTACACTTCTTGTGCACATGCTCTCCCTCCAGAATTTCATTCCGTTTTTCTGAATGAAATGGAGATCTCCCCCTCTTATCAGATTACTTTGAATTGTACTCCTAGCATGGAAGGTACTCAGCATCTCAGCTTTCTATTGCCCGAAATTCGGAAAGTATATTTTCTACCTGACGATTCAGCTCATTAGAGCAAACACTGCAAAGACCCAGGGTCAGGGCGAGCCCTTGCCAAACCTCATTTTATACCTCCTTCCGTTTTGACACTGATAAGTATGCCCTAAATACAATTCTTCAGCCGGTTGTACGTCTCTGCTCATCTAAACTACATTTCCTTAGCTTGCTTATAAATAAGCAAGTCACGTGAGACAGTCAAAACCTTCCCTCAATTCAAGCTGTACGACACCTGCTGCTTCTCCCGCCCAGAGCTGCTACTCTGTCACAGAAGCTGTTGTGTTGGGCATACAATATTTTCTCCAAAAAATCTGTACATTTGGTTCATTATTCATTTCCTTATCTCCCAATTGCTTGCAAATAGCTTGATTATTTGTTCCATAATTTCTGCAGAAACTGGAATTTAGCTGACTGGTCGATAACTCGTCTGAACTGCTTTAGCTAAGGACACCGCAGTGCCTTCCAGTATTTCATGTTCCTTGTTCCTTCAAAAACATTTGTCTACCTGAAAACTACCATTTGCTCTCCGCTGAATGAAGGCCCTACGCTTTTATTTATTTTCCTATTCTTGCTATTGTTCTTAGCATCATTATTTTTGCTATTTTTATTAAGCGCTTAGCTTTTAATTAAGCACCGATCTAGAAAACCTGCTAGCCTCTTACCTGTGATGCCCCAAGTAGTTACATCTTAGCTTTCTACGCCCCTCCTACGTACTCATTCTGCACAGCAGCGTGCATTGCGTCTTACACTATTAGTACTTGTGGGACTTACAATTTTCACTTTCTCCTGTCTGTGACCAGAGGCCACACCAAAAAGAAGAGAGAAAAAAAGGGGAAACAAGCAGAAGCTGGTGGCGGTGCCCCTTTCTTTGGGAGTCCAAGAACATCCGCCCTTCCGAATTTGCAAGAATAGTTTTGCACAGAACCCGGCCCCAGCCCATTTTCTCTCGCATTTACTAGGCCACTTTAACAGCATGTTTACTTAGTCCGCATCAAACAAGGGTAATTGACAGCTTTCCACCCCTAGCAGCCCCTCTCCGAGAAGGCAGTGTCCCCAGGAGCCACCTCGTACAGCCTCAAACACTTTATTACTGGTCAATTTGGGTTTCCTGCCCACTTTAAGTGGCAGTGCTGAGGGTCTCTAACTCTCTCGTGTCTCGCTAATCAATAGAAGCAGTCACTTCCCCAGCATTTCCCTGCTACTCAGCACGAGCGTCCATACGGCCTGCCATTGGTTTTAAATAACCGTATAGCTTCACCGTTGCATCATAAAGTGAGTTAAATTCAGAAATAGGAAGATTTTATTTTGGACTTCATTTTGTCTGAGGCTTTCCCGGTTTTAGTTCTTCCCAGTGAGGGCAAAGAAGCGCAGCCGGTGCCGTGCCACCGCTGGCAGCTGCTGGCAGACCCCAGCCAAGAGCCCAGCCTGGCCCTCCAATGCGGGGCTCGCGGACGGCCCTCGAGCTCAGGGCATCGTGCTCACGGCGGAGAGCTGCAGAATTCCATAAAGTGTCCGCCGCAGCTTTACAGTCACTGCGCTACGGGTATGAGAAAGTCAGGATTAAACAATTATTGGCCTGAACTCACGCAGTAAAATTTGTTTATGAGGTAAATTTTAACAAGAAACAAACAGTTAGTGTTGTTTATAAGCAAACTCAAGCTGTTAAAACCAGGGAATGCTTTGTAAATACCAGCACAGGGGCCAGATGAGGTCCTGGGGGGAAACTCCCTGCTGTTTGCAGCTGGCTCTCACACGCATGCAGAATTTGACCAGTTCCAGCAGCCAGGTGAAATCAAAGCCAGCGGTTTGCCCAGGGAGGACAAGGCGGTGAAACGCATCTTCATTTGTTGGCACAGATTGTTCTTGGGGGTCCTCCCTTCTACCGCACGGAATGACCAACCAGTAACGTCCATGCGACAAAATGGCCACGATGGCTAAAAAGGTAAATCTATTATCTAACAACAAATAGCATCAAAAAGACTGCTAAGCACAATGCTGGTGTACTGCCGAGTACGTGGATCTAAACAATCCCCAAACTCAGATCAGTCTTACACTGCCATCTTGTTTAATTGGAAATGCCCGTATTCTTACTCAGCACTGCAACGTACCCTCTCTTTTAATGAAATTAATTCATTAGGTAAAGCCCTGGGAAGGTTGGAGACTTTGTGGTCTCCCTACAGTGCAGCACGATCGCGCCATTAAGACAAATGCCAGCGCAACAACGGGGAGCAATGACTCAAAGCTAATCTCCGCTGGCAGGTGGCGTGAGACGGAGCTTTACCCGCTGGGGCTCTCGGGACGGAGTCATCCGGGGATGCTGCAGGTGATGGGTGGGCTCCAGCGCCCCAGTGGTGGAGACCAAAGATCTAACGCCTGAAAAGCCACAGTCAAGGACTGACCGGCGGGTGTTAGAGAGCCCACGCTGCAAAGTCAGGGCTGTGGATGTGCTGCCGGACGACTCCAAGCCTGGCCCAGTGCCTGCTACACGTGCAACCGCCTCTTTGCGGGGCGGACGCCCTCTCACCTTTGTGAGCACGGCAGTGGAGGAATATCAATGAACGGTTACTTTCATTAAAATCCTACATACTTGGCGCACCGTGAGGAAGGAAATACACCTTAGCCTATCCGGCTTTACTAATCCTTAGCAACAAAGAAATAAAAAGGGGGGAAGCGTAACATTATTCTTTTGATTGCACGTTAAAAAAAATAAACAATAAAAAACCTTTAAAAGTGAATATATGCCTACTGCAAAGTATTGAGGTGAAAAGGGAGGTCTTATCATCCCCGTTCCCCCAGGATCTCTTAGAGCGTGTGTGTTTCTGTGGTGGTTGGCTTGTGGTTTCGTTGTTCGCTAGTTTCCCAGAGCCCTATATTTTACTGAAACATAAGTACAGGCCCACCAATTCGCTGACAAGCTGATCTATTGGCTCTAGGACACTGAGGGGAATTATGCTCCTGCCGCCCTGATGCTCTCCTTTGTTTAGAAAAAGAAGAGAGAAAGAGAGAGAGAGAAAAAAATCCTCAATCGTTTAGTACAAGTCATTTTACATGCTGGGATAATGAAGTATAAAAATGCCTTCAAAGGACTGATTTCCTACTTTTAACTCACTACCAGCCGAGCTCTTTGTGAGGCCCTCTGGAACATGCATTCCCAGCCCCACTCAAACAAAAGAGCTGCGAATTCATTAAACTATTTAATTATGCCTTTTTATTTTTCTCCATTAGCAAGCCCTGCCAGTACAAAGTAAATAAAGCCACCATGGTCTTTCCCCAGCAGACACACTGACTGTTTTTATTCTTTATTCAGTTTACAATATAAAGGGCTATTTTTCCCCCTCCTCCTATTCTTGGCTAGTTTCCTAATACAAGCCCTACAAACAGAAGCATCCAACTGTACATGCAATGCATGGAAGCAGAGAGCAGCAGCACTCAGCATTGCAAGCACATACCCTAGACAGCTTTCAAAGTACCAGCAGCCAACGGCAGCCAAACAGCACTTTACAGCCAGGCGCGGAAAAGATATTAGCTTTTTTTTTTTATACTCTAGTAAATTTGCTTTTTACATCTATTTCTTTTCAGAAGGGCTTGTTATTGAGCTTACTGTCCACAAATTCCATTGATCTCAGGCTGTGACTCAATCCATATGCTCACGCTTTGACACCAGCACAGCAAGCAAGCGATACAAATCCTGTTCAGGCTACAAACTTATTGATTTTATAGATTTCCCCCAAAGTTGTGATAATGATATATCATTGTTAAATTTGGTAGAACAAACTGCTTTCCCAATCTGTCAATGCGAGCATGAAAACCAATTCACAGCCTTGTTTAGAAGGCTTTCCCTTCAGAAGAATAACTACTGCTAGCGGAAGCAGATCACCAATACCCAGCCGCTGGCACAGGCTTGATGGATGTTACCTTTCCAGCTGCCCTTTCCTGACCTGTAGCACGCTGGGTTCCCAGACTCGCCTCCTGGTTATGACAGCCACCCTTAGTTTTCAGCAGCGTTTTCCAAGTTCATTATTTAAAACTCGCAGTACACGTAAGCCATAATAATACTCTTCAAACATATTTCCTTTAAATATTTAGAGGTATTAAGAGAAGAAAATTATCGATTTTTAACAAATCGTTTTGTTTGTTCCATTCCTGCGGTGGCAGACGTGATGAAGCTATGCTTTTCCCTTCCATGGGAGGGAGACAGAACACCGACTTAAAGAGGAGCGTCTTCCCTCGCATGGCCACAGCTTCTCAACCTAATAACAGTGGGAACAATGAAACGTGCCCCTTCATAACGAATGGCCTCTGCTGTGAAACACAGTTGGGCATTTTCCTCATGGCTTCTTACTGCCAACACGGAAACTTGATCCGACTTTCGTCTCCTAACCAACAAGAGGCTTCCATTCCAGAGGTATTAGAAAAAAGCAACTCAAGCTGTTTCTCAGGTTCTGAGAACACAGCATAAGAAGTTCATCAGTCCTTATGTGCTTACCACGCCACAAAAAGGCAGTCATCAAAAAAACGTCTGCATGGTGCAGAAGATGCACAAAAACTGTAAACAGCTGTTGTGTTTTTAACAAACCATGAAATAGCTCTAACAAAACGGTTCAGCGGGATTACAATGTATGCTTTCATTCACACATTCTCCTCAACTCCGAAGCAATTATTAGCACTCCAAAAAGAGACAGAATTCAAGAACAAAAAACTTGCCAGAGAAAGTGAAACCAATCAAGAGTCAAGACTTAAAATGTTGGAAAACAAAGATGAGGCAATCAGTGTGAACAAATAATACCTCTTCTGGAACGCTTTCTGTTTCCCATCATGGCTTTTCTGTTATTTTTCCTCAGTCTGTCAATGCACCCCTCTTTAGCACAGGAAGAGCAGCTCATCTCGTCTGACATCATGCCATTAGTTCAACACACAGCACTGTGGGAGTTTTTTAGCCTCTTCCAAGTCTCGTTAGCGATAGCTCCCCAGACCTGCCAATCCCTCTCTAAGCATTTAGCCGTGTTCCTGGGAACACACCTCTGAGACGCGTTTTTGAAGAGGTGAACGTGTCCCACCACTGCCTCTCCTTTCACTTTTGATTTAATTCAAGGTGATAGATGTTGAACTCTTCTACCTAACGTGGCTTTTTTTGAACTTTCTGAATGCCCTTTCCAACTATGTCTTTCTGAAAAGTCTTTCTGAACTTCAGGGCACTTTACATTTGAGCACGTGTCTGCAGAATCTCCTGCCTATCTTCCAACAACAGTAAGGAGCAATTCTAACACACTTCTCATCCGTCTATAGCATTTTTGCTGTTTTTCTCATGGAGACACAAACGCCAGGCTGAAAGGTGACAGAAGAGCCCAGTGTCAGATTTTGTACCCCCTCATTAATAAGGAGCTACGCCTCGCGCTCGTCTCCCAGTGCACAGGCAGGAAGCGGTACAAAACCAAGTTACTGCCGGACAGAGGAGGTGCTATCAACAAATAATCAGTCAAATAATTCTTGTTTGAATAAAGTGAAGGCCTTTACAAAGACAAGTGTTCTTACTAATTTCACTTTTATGATGTGAGAGCTGAGACTCGGTGAATTTGGAGGACTTGCCAAAGGTCTCACGAAGCCCATGTCAGTGTAATGCCGAGTAATGAAGATCTTCGTTCCCACTGCTGTGTGCTAACTACCAGATAAACTTTTATCTTCTCTTCTTAAGGATGTTCACAAAAGGAAATGTCCTTGTCGTGAAAAGCGAACACCACAGGATCTACTGGTGGTCATCTGACCTCTTTCAGAGGAAGAACAACCGCTCACAAGAACACCACCTCTGTCCTCTTACTTCTCACCATTCCTTCTGTTCCAGCTCTGCATCTTCCTGGAGTGTCTGCGATCCTCAGACCTCCATTGTTCCTTGCTTACGAGACAAGTAGTGGCATTTCCCCAGTCAGTCTGAGCAGCAGTAAAGGAATCGCATGCTCCTCTGCCCTATTTCGGATTACCTTTCACACCACGATACATAATTCATGTGACTCCACAACAGGAAAAATCTGTTTGTGAAACTTTGTGGATTTCCCACTCGGGTAACAGCATTTGTGAGGATTAACAGAACATCGTGGTTCTAGATGATTAGAGAAGAGAGCTGCTGTCTGTCAGAAAAAAATAGATAGGCGAGTCTGAATGCATAATCTCCGACTCTGAAGTCATCCACAGAATACGACATAATTCAGAAAATTATCTTAATTCCCTCTTTGCCCCCCAAAAGCAACATATTTCGACAATTTACAGAACCTTAGCCTTGAATTAACATTTCTTGGAAAATAAGTCTTTTCTTGCATCCCACTCTCTCACCTTCCCCTCCACCCCCTACAAAAAAAAAAGAAAAAGGAAAAAAAGCCCTTCCTGATAATTGCACTGGTCCAAATGTGCAGGGGCTTTCATACAGAATGATGGCTTCCCTTGTCTCCTGCATTTGTTCATCTCCTTTGGGAGGAGCAATTTACAGAAAGCATTATCGATTTTTGCCATAATAGGTACAGAGATGCCTCACTGTCCCTGCTCAGCCAGCTCACTCTCTGCATCACAACTGTCAGGCCAGTTTGTGAAGCCCGTCATTATTTTTTTTCAAGTAAATCCATCACGGGAGTGGGGGAAAAGTGATGAAAATAAAATTATTTTCACCTTGCCATAAAAAAGAATGACCATGTTCCCTAACAGAAATAAGTGCAAATGCTGTCAACTAAGAGAGCGGAAGGGAAATTCAAAGCAACTGAAAGCGGGCTGGGGGGAGGAAGAAAGGGAGGAGGGAGCACGACGAGGCATGGCAGTAGCTAATTTACTTTGAACACATTCTGGAATTTTCCTGTTAAAGCTGCTATTTACAACTCTTCCAGTTGTTCTCCATGTTCTCGTTTTTCTGGAAGCGCTGAAATCTATACTTTACACAGGTATTTTCTTTGGCTTTTAGGGTGTTGAGGAGATTGCGGGTTTTGTGATGCCGTTATTAAATATTACTGGTCTGCGGGATGAAATCTGCCTTTAAACCTCCCCTCTGCATGCAGACCACCCACCCACCGCAGAGATTACCCACAGCACTCCGCTCCTTTGTGCGCTGAACGCTTTGGGTTTTTTCTCCCACTCCCCGTTCGCCAGGGGCAGGCTGAGGCCACTAAACTCATTCTGTCCCTGATCAGCATGTGAATGTTGAGGGACACTTACTTCAAATATTTCTGAAACCGAAAAAGCCTTTTAGAAATTGCATCTAAAAACAAACAATTCCCCCCTCCCCTCAATTGCATTACTGACTCTCAGACAAGTCTTTTGGTATTCATCCCCGCTCCTTGATTAGTTTTTGCTGTACCCTTCATGTTGGTCACTTATCTCACATCCTGAAGGTCACAGTCTGTAGTACCCTATTCCAGTGGCCCTGCGCTGTTTTTTATTCCTGAAGACAGCCTTGTTTGGGGCTCAGAAGGTTTAATCCAAGAATTGGCTCTGGATCTAATTCCCAGATCCTCAGTTCATTAGCCATGAAAAGTGATAGCTGCTTAAGATTTTTATGAGACATTGTTCCAAAAGCAGACCACAGAAACTGCACAATTACCCAGCACATTGTACAAAGCCCTAGCTGCCTTTGGCACTGACACAAGGAGCTTGATAGCAATCAAACAGCTTAATGAAAAGCAGCAAGTTTGCTCTTGGTAAGGAGCAAGGAATCTGTGAAGTTTGTTTCCAAGTGGTGCTTTCTGTAAGGACACTTGTCAGGATAAAATTTAAATCATCGTACCCCTACTTCAGGAGAGCTGGCTCTAAAGGATACGCGAGTCATCTTTTTGACCCTCTCACAGAAGCGCTTGCAAACATCCTGCATGCAAAGCTCATCTGCCTCGTCCCATTGGAATCTCTGGCAGACCTGGATATTAACGTTGAGCCGGCCGTTCCTAGCAATTAGACCAAGCAAAGTGTGAGAAAACAGCAAGACAGCTGTACAGAGATAGCGGAGGATTTCTTTTAGTCAGGGTGTAGCGAAACCACAATAACCAGTCCCACGTCCAAGTAATTACAAGGATGTGATGCAGGCCAGCAATATGTAAGAGGTTTAGAAGTAAAGTGGATACTCCACTGAGTGGTGGATTAAGACTAAGTGTAGCCAGATCCAGCCCAGCTGAAGTGCTCCCAGCCACGCGCAGGCTCTGCCCATCGCCCCCGGCCCTCAGGAAGGCCACCTCTGCCTGCTCCGTCCTGGGGCTCGACCCCGTCAAACCCGAGGGAAGCAGGCTGCTGGGCTGCCTCCAGCACCAGGAGGTCCCCGGATCCGGCCGTCATCCCCTTCTCAGCCCCCTCCATAGCTCCTGTGCTGTGCTGGCACCGCGTGTCCTAGGGCAGGACAGCGTCCACGCAGGGAGGCAGCTCTGCACGCTGCTCAGGTTGCCTGCAGACGCTCCCAGGGCATCGGGCAGTACCTCACCTCCAGAAATCTGAGTGGGAAGAGACCTGCCTGCCCCGGGCAACCATCCGCTAGGAGAATTAGCACAGATCTAGGTGATGCCCTCACCTCATACTACTGCACATACAATGGATTTGGACTTCCCCATGCTTGGGAAGCAGGGAAGGGCCAGCAGCAGGGGCTCCAGAGCGCGTTTCATATTCATTTTTGTCTTTACACTGGTTGCCTTCTGTGTTTGGTAAACAGTCCTGGTCTGATGCTCATTAGTGGACTTTATGTAAAAAGCTATATATTAAAAAGTAAAACATACTTGAAATAAGCCAGATTTTTGCAGGACATGCCTATTAGCATAAGGTAACATCGCTGCTTACAGCCGGAAAACACTAACTTTCATGGGAATACTTTCAACAGAAAGAAGGTCAGACCTGGGGGCAGAAGAGGGGTAGCATCGGGCGTCGCAGGGACACACGGGGGCCGTGCTGCACGTCCTCTCGGCCTCCAGGGCGCCCAGACCCTGCTGCAGACTGACACCGAGCACGCTTCAGGCAGCGCTCAAGCTTTTTACATGCCTGAAGTAGCTAAAGGAAATCAAAGACATCCTTGGTTTGTCACTGGAAAGCAAAAAATAAACTTTGTAATATAGATCAAGCATATCAAGAAATTTTAGCTCGTTTATTAAACGTGGAGAACGGCTATTACCGCTATTTATCTAATACGCTCTGCTGTGCAAACAACAGGCCCAATTTCAATAGCAGGGTAATTCTGTCAATGAATTGCCATCCTAAGGGAAAAATTACTTTAAATTAGTTTAGTTTGTTCTTTTGCTCTAACAAGTACCTTCTAGATCGTAATTGTTTTTAAATCTCTCCTCTTCGCTAGATCCGCGCTGTCGGAGCAGGTGGCTACCTTATGTCTCTCTCACTTAGCCAACATCGCCCTCCACTTAATTCATACATATGTTCAGACACACGCACACACCCATAACAGATGTATGCACAAGAGCACACAGACACATACGTGGTTGCTGTTTAATATAACAAGTACAGTAAAAACATTAGGACTGGGAAAACTTGGAAAACAGCCTGCAGAAAAATAGCTTTCGTTTTACTTTTTAATTTTAAACTGTATTAAATTAACCAGTATCACAAGGCAAGTATGTGCTGAAACCAGACAAGTTCAAGTGTTTGACACCCCCACGCTTACCTTTTGGAACAAAAGTTTTTCACTTGATATGTTTAATACACCACCCGCCTTCAAGTTTGGGAAACGCTGATAACGTGAAGCGTGGCTTCGCTCCAAAATCCTTGCAGAAATGGGAACCTCTTATGCAAAGATTCTCCTTGGGTGCAAATAGAGTCACGTATGCTGACTTTGGTGGCAAAACAGCTCTTTACCAATTTTTAGCAATTCAGGGTCAATACAGGTAACAGTAAGTGAGCAGCTGCGTATTGCTTCACATCAAATACTGCACTGTTTGCTGAGCCCTAATGAGTTTTGACCGGTGTAAATCCACTGAAACCGGTACAGGTGCTGTGGATACCAGCAAGCGCCCAATTAACCTTCGCAAGGCTAACAACACTTGAACTGCTGAAAAAAAAAGTAAAAATGGCAAAGAAATCTGATTCCGAGGCCATGCTGGAGTCAGAGAATCGACACCGATATAACTAGAGGTGCTCTACCTGCCCCCACGTGAACTTCAGCTGGAGATGCACTGAAACTGCTTCACATCAGACAGATGCTGCTTACCACTTCCTAAAACTGCTCACAGGAAAACTGGCTAACACTGATGAGAGCGATGCTTCTGGATGGAAATGTTCCCTAAAGCAGAACAGCTCGGGAGCCCCGCACTGTGCGTCCCTTCACCGCATGCCCAGAGATCCCAGCACAGACCCTGCTGTGCTCCTGGGCAGCACCTGGGCACTTCTTCCCTTTGTTTGCGGGGGTGACATTTGCCTTGCCTGGACAGTAATTGCTGGCATTACCTTTTTTTTAAGGTGGGATAAACTATCACAGACCACCTGTTCTTCTACATGTTATTAGTTTTGTGAGAAGCACAAACCTAGCTGTTGGTCAGCCCTGCATTTCAACATTCCTTTGTTTTCACGTTTGCTGAAGCCTGGTAAGTTCATGCTACAACTCTAAGGCACTTGTTAAGCATGCTGCTAGCGTTAAACATAACGTAATGAGAAACGAAGAGAACTGTTCGCCTTGGAAGAGTTAAATAGAACTGGAAGTGCAATCTAAATGCATATTGAAACATGCGCACGAGGCACGTGATGTACCCTCCTCTCAGATGAAAATCTCAAATTTCTTTGGTTTTGGTGGCCCACGGAGCAAAACTTGGAGAAATGGTGAAAACTTTTTCTTCTTTTCGATGGAATAAAATAGGGAGTATATCAGAAAGTGGGTTATTTGTGGAAAAACACTCTCTGGCTTGAACACTGGGGCAGAAATGAAGTCTGCTGTGCTTTCTTTGTGTTCAGCCTCTGGCTGTCCAGCTGGTAACCAGATCATGTGGAACACAAGCCTCTGAAAGGTGGAAAAAGATCTGAAATATGAAGCACCGCTGTTTTACTGCTAATTCAATAGGAAAAAAAACTATAAAATATTAAAGAAAGTATTTAAAAATATATTAAACACAATTTGTACCGTAATAGCTTAACCTGACATCAAAATGCAGCTTAGAGCTTGTTTATCCCGAGTTTCATAGTGCGGATAACAGAGTAATGGGCAGAATGTTCCATACAGCCTCCAGCATTTGACAAAATAGGATTTGGGCTTCGTTAAAACAAATTCCAGGTGGAAAATTGGGCATGCTGATAAAAGCAGTGCAGGAAAGCGTGTTAGCTCTGATAGGGTAGGATGGGTATTGAATTCACTCTTAACATTACAAGACTTAATTAAAGAGGTTGACCTGAGGACCCCAAACAGTGACAAGCCAAGATAGCCATTCCTGGTACAATGTGGTGTTCCTAACGTTAATTCTTTTTAATATGACTCAAACTGGAACGTATAGAGAATATCCTAATTCAGAGAAGAAGCACGGAGTGCATACTGCATCGGGGCTTACCAGGTAAGACAATGCACAAATTCAGACAATGCATGGACATCATATATGTAAATGTAGAGCAGCTATCTCAGCCAACCCAAATTTTTTAATGAAGCAGAATATTTTTATATGACTTTCTATAGTCAAACATCATCTCTCCGGTCTCCCTTCTTAATCAGAAAAAAAACCAGAAGGACAGTGTAAGTTCTTAGGAACATCCCTAGTTCCTGAACCTGTGTGCATGGTGGCCTATGGTTCAGTGTTAACAACTCAGTCACCAGTTACCCTTGCAACCATGTTGTTCTTGCAGCAAACAAAAAGAGGGCTTAATTTAACAGTCACTGTACCAACAAACTCTTCTGATTTCCAGAACTGCAGACGTTCAGCCTAAAACCTGCAGCTTGCCACCCTTCACCCTCTGGCTGCGCTCCAGCTGCAACAAAATCCCACAAAACCTGCCAGTGCCATACGCAGCACAGAACGCGTCGCCTGCACTCTCCATTTTGTTCATTCACCCCCCGCTTTCCAAACACAAAGGTAGCCAGCACTGCAGCAGGATAAAACACTGCGGACAGGAGCGACGGTGCCCAGGGAAGCGGCTGACGGATGGCTCGCTCCCAAGAGAAACGAGGGCAGAAGATGAACGGGGGCCCAGGAGCACCGTGCCACGGTCACAGCGTGTCGGGGTCAGCTCCCCACCGCACTTCGTCTCTGTCCAGCTCCTGTAGCTCAGAACACGGTGTCTGAGGTGTAAATGCAAAAGTAATTTTCAAAGCAAACTGCTCTGTGCCACATCGCCGTTACTGCTGCCTTCTATACTCCTCAGTACACGTCTCCATGAAGGAGAACATCGTGCCTCAGGAAATTTTATTGCACCAAAATTAAACAACGATATATTGAAAGCTTTGGAAATCATAGAACTTACAACATCCTCAAAAGTTCAGATGAAAACCACTAGGGTACCAAAAACCCTTGGTAGTTTTCTTATTCACCAAGACAGGCCCCAGACGAAAATCTACAAAACAGATTTTTTGAACAAAAACAGACTAAAAAAATCTGGCCAATCAAATCTACAATTAAAGAAAAAGTGTAATAAAAGTTTACTTCTTTTGAAGAAGAAAGATGTATTTTAAAAAGCTCTATATACAGCCCTGAAATTAAGGCACAAGTCTAAACTGAATCTCATGTCAGATGCAAGACTGAACTGAAATGAGCAACAAATGAAAGCCAGGCTCCTACCTGCACATTCCCCTCATCGTTAAAAAGATCTTGGAAGAGGCCAAGACGAGTAATGCTGCAGCTGAACTCGGTGCAGTTTCTTACCGTGACAATACCCACCCTGCTGCGTGTAAAGCACCCGGAACTGCCAGCTTGGCCCTGGTGGGCCACCTTAAAACCTAAGGTTTTGGGGCAGAGTGTGAGAACGAGGCCTTTTCGTACAAGCTTAATAATGTGCCCAGATCTCTCTTGTGATTGCTCCGATATATAAGACAAATACTACTGAAGCTGTATTTCTCTGCTCTAAATTACTGTAGCAAATAAGAAGGGAACAGGGAAACGGCTGTGCTGGGTCCAACCAAACGTCCCCTTAGTCCCATGTTCGGTATCCAGCCATCATCAACAGCGGGTGCCCAGGGAGGAGAGCAGACCAGAGCAGGCATACAGCAGTACTTCCCTCAAACACCCTCCCGGGCTGCGGCAGCTTGTGCTTCACGGACCCCCACGCAGAAGGGGCATGTTTGTCTTTCATATCTCCTTGTGGATTTCCTTCCGTGCACTTGTCCGGCCTCCCCTTACACCTGCGTAAACTCGCAGCATCCACTGTACCCGATGGGGGCAGAGAGGAAACGTCCTGCCTTCTCCTGCAGCATGACTGAGAAGGTTGTTGCTTTAAACGGACATAACGCGTCTTATCGATGACGACTAATCAATGCTATATCTCTAAGTGCCAACTAATCTTAAACCCAGGCTCACGTTTTCATTTCAGTGAGAATCACTCATTTGTAGCACACTTTGTCATTCCTGCCTGTTGTGGTCTCACTTCCCAAGGGTTTGTCCTCTCGTTAGGGAATTCCGTGCATAGTTTAACACTATGTACTTACTCTTATTTACGGTTTTTTAAATTGTGTTTGCTTGTTTTATTTAAGAAAACCTATCTGAGTGCAGCTACCACAGAGACTCCTCGGCACACGTACAAAGTAAGAGTGATTCATTTGCTCACATTATGTGAGATCCCAAGTTGGCCACTCCTTCAGCACATTTGAAAATTAAGTGCTCTTCAGCACCACATTTGTTTGGTTAAAGGATCCAGAGCCATTACTGCGTTCACCTTGCCTTACAACAAACAGAACCAAAGACCTAATTGTGCAAAGAACCCAGCTAAAAGCAATTAAAGAAATACGTCTCTCTAAATATGTTGACACTGGCAAAGGACAAAACTTATTCAGAACTACAGAAAGTGTCCTCCAGTTCCATCTCAAATACTCACCGCCCAAGCTTATGTTTGATACTGGACGCTTAATATTAAGTCATATTTATATTGCGGCATCATCTGCAAGTTCTATACCAATGGAAGAAATGACAGTAACTGCCTGAAAGACCTAACAAGTTAAATGTCAAGCTGTGGAAGTGGATAAAATTAGTAAGTGGGGCCAGCGAGGTGACGGGGACAGCGTGTGCAGCCATAGCTGTATATGAACAGCCCTGGCAAATGAGCTGCGCTGCTCACGGCTGCTCTGCCATTACCAGGCTGCGGTCTTCAGCAGGCAGTTTTTCAGATGTGAAAGAAGGGAGGGCAGTGGCTTTGGGGACTTGGAGTGCTTTTCTCACTCTTTAGTGACAGTTTGGGAGAAAGTGCAAAAATACTCATCAGAAAAGCAAGTAATCAGAGAGGATGAGAATGAGGGCAGGCATCCAGGATGGAAAAGCAAGCTCGGCAGGACTGACACCATTCTTGTTGAATTAGAACAGTTCAGTTGAAAGAGACCTACTAAGATCCAGTCCAACTCCCTGACCACTTCAGGGCTAACCAAACATTAAAGCATATTATTAAGGGCATTGTCCAAATGGCTCTCAAATACCGACAGGCACAGGGCATCAAGCCTGTTCCAGTGCCTGACCGCCCTCTGGATAAAGAGATGTTTCCTGATGTCCAGCCTGAACTTCCCTGATGCAGCTCTCTGCCCACACGGAGTCCTTGATCGCTTTGCTCTCTTTGACTATAACCATACACCCCCCCCTGCCCCCCCAATTAAATTTAACGAAGGTATCAGATCATCTGTTTTGCATGTAGATTTGGATCTTCTTTTACAGCTACCATGCATAAGTTTGGGGACCAAGATTCCTCAAATTTTTCACTAGTTGCTTAATTCTGAAGTGCAACTCCTACTAGAAAACATTGCACCTTAAGTTCAGTTGGGCTGGCAAGAGGTTCAACACCATAAATTCTATAATCAGCACTTTTGGTCTTCTGTTTCATCTGTCTGACTGCCCATCCAGGATTTTCCAGACTATACAGATGATAATCTAATAACCCTTCTCTCAAACCTACGTGAAAGTGTCTGCAGATCCCAAATTCCTCCACGGAACTAGCACAACATGCAGCGTATCAGTCCACTTCATGTGAAAGCCTGAACTGTCAGCCTTAGGGCGTTATAGATTCTCCTAATCTCATCTGAGACAAGTACAAAACACACATCTGACTTTTCCTTCTTTCAAATTAACCAACTGATGCAAAGAGAAAGATTCAGTGTTGGTCGAACCTTCAGAACTGCAGTTTCATCTCCTGCTAGGTTTCACTCCTGCTCCTCAAAGAGACAGGGTACGGTTAAGAATGGGCTGTTTCCTGTTGCTTGTGTATCTAATGTGCAAACCCCTGATGCTGAAGGGTATAAACTTGTATTTAATGCTACTTTGAAGCTGCTTTCTTTTCCAGAAATAACAATGACTTTGAGACCATAGATGCAGAGTTACTGGCAGCACTGTGTAACACAGACAACAGGTATTCTACCATTTCCACCGCTGGCTCCCCCAGCGCTCACCTTGCTCTTGGTCCCGGATGTGCTAAGCCATAGTAAAAGGGGCTTCCAACCTCTACAGCCTCCGAGGCAGCAGGACAGCTATCGTTGTAGTGATGTGCCCATCTCAGTCAAAGGAATCATACAAAGCCTGACCCGCTGTCTTCAGTTGCTATTCATTTATATTTAAAACTTTCTTCTCATCCAGTGACGATGACAGTACACGTCTCATTGCTGTCCAGGGACAAAAGGCTGCTATTTTGTACTACAGAGACTTCACTCTCAGTATTGTGCCCGAGGACAACTTATGAAATGCAAAAAAGTCTGTAAAACTGCTCAGCTTATTGTCCTACCAAGATAATGGAGTCAGAGGACTCTTCCACTGGAAATTTCACTGTGTTAATGGGAAATGATGGGGACAGCCATGACAAAGAGCGGCACGCGTTGCTGTTACCCAGGACCGCCAACCTCTGCAGCAGCAGAGCACAGGAAAACAGCAGGCAGAAGTACTCCACGGTTACAGACATTTACACAACTGCTTCAGAAAGTACCTAGGAAAAAAATGAGCAAGTTGGCCTTTCAGCCTCTGGAGTCTTTGGTACACCAAGCCAGAGAGAACTTCAAGCGCGCTCAGCACAGAAAAGCCCTGCAGCAGGTCGGGGTGCCACAGGGATCACGGTCCAACTTCACACTGCAATCCAACCCAGAGAGAGCGCCAGCTCACCAGCGGTGCCACCAGACCTTTCTTCTTCTTAAAAAGAGAACAGAACGAGACCCGAAGCAAGATGCCCCAGATGGATCTGCAGGGAGGACGAAGCGCAGACCTCCGACCCCTGAGCCAACCTACCCCTCCACCACCACAGCCAAGGCAAAATCCACCTCTCGCTATAGGTGTCGCTGTGGACCCATCCAGAGTACCTGGAATACTGCACATCTGTGAGATAGGGAGCGAGGGAAGAAGAATGAATACTTGAAAATTAATGATGTCAGCCTGTCTTCATATATCAAGCTAATTTGAAAGGGCTTTAATTTTCTTAAGGGATAAAAAAAGGTTTCTTTGCTAGATTAAACTTGCAATTGTCATTCATATATTGTTTATAAGGTACTCATCTCCTCACTCTGTATTTTTTTGTTTTTGATTTTGTATACTAGTTAGCAGTGAAGACTTGTCTGCGTGTATCAGAAGGAATAAAGAGAGAAATGTCCTTAACTGTCAGTTTTAATAAGAGGAGTCAACATGCCTCTATTCAGGTTAAATATTGCCCTGTCACATTTCAATAGAGTCAACAGATTTTTTTTAAAGAAAAGTCAAAAGCACTGTGTTTGCAAAAAATAATAATAAAAAACCCTACCCCCCACCTCCTTGTCATAGAGTGTCAAAGCCCTTCTTTATTTTGGGGGGGGGCGTGGAGGCAGGACAGAATTCTTTTGTAAAATGTGAAAAATTACTACTCATAATTGGCACTGACATGAAAAAGGTTGGGTTTTTTTGTTAGAAAAACAAAGAAAATCTCTAATTTAATAATCACCTGCAAAGTGTTATTGTGATGGGAACAAAAAACACACAATCAAAGTCATCTCTTTTAAGTAACTATAGTGTTTTTAAGCAATCACTGCACTTTACTGCAGCTCATACACATAAACTGATGATGTGCAAAGTATAACAAGACACTCCAAATTCCTGAAGTAAAGTTTCTCAAATAACAAGTGACAAGCTACACAGAAGAAGAGCAAGAAAGAACCTGTCACATAAAAAACAGTCACCAAAATGAAGTAGAAGTAGGAGATTCCGCAGCGACTGATATCATAAGAAAATTTGCAAAGTTGACTTCCTCTGCTGGGCTAAGTCTGATCTCCCTGACAGCCTGGTACCTCGTGGCCCTCGCATGCAAACTGACGCAGGGTCCGTCCTGCTTAGTCAACACTGATCTAGTTCTGTGGAGGAAGATGAGATACAAAGCGGACATCTCATGGAAACAATAGCCTCCCGGTACCTCATGATTTAAAAGTTCTTAATTTACCTCCAGTGACACTGTTTAAAGTCCAAGATCATTACTTGGAACTACTTGTACTTCACTTCCTTTATTGAAGGGCAAGACCAATTAGAAGCTAGCTCCTGGTCCATGCTGCATAAATTCACAAATACAACTGCATAAAATTTAAGAAGAAGAGAATACAGACCTCAGGAATTCTCGCGCGGTGCCACAACTCAACAGGAAGAGGCAGAGAATGGAATCACACCTCAGCAGAGTGGTGCAAACCAGTTCCTAACCCAGCAAGGTCATCTGGCTTTGCTGCCACCCCCTGCTCTGGGGACGCAGAGGCTGTGGCTTCCAGCAGCCCCCCCGCAGACCCCTCGGCACCTCAGCCTACAGCCCCTGCTGCCGGAGCTGACCTGAGGAGGACAGCCCTTTGGATGAGCTACACGAGCCTCGTGAATTCTTAAGCTAGAGGAGAGCCTTCCTTGCATGGGGCAACAACCAGGGTGTCACTATGTCCCGCATTTAGGAAACACGGGGTCTTTGACAGAAATCTTAACATCTGTAAAACTGCTTACACACAGTTTCCAAAGCAAAGCTCACATAGGTCAGTAATGCCAAAAAAGCCTCTCTCAATTCAGGTAAAGCAGATCTCTAAAATCCAGGTGGTTCCCAAGATTTTGTTTTACAAGCCATCTGCCAGATGCTTACATTTCATTTCACAGACAGTCTAATTTTCATGAAATGGCTCTAAGATTTATTCAGTGAAACCAAATCCCACTGCGTATAAAGCAGGGGCTAAGCAGAAAAGCAGAGCACCGCGGCTCTGTTCATCTCCCCTGTAAAGGCATGCGGCCGGCAGGACAGGGGACGTGGTCAGGATGGTTTTTCCATCCTGCTCAGAGTACGCTCCCGTTGGAGCCTGCTTCATTATTTACAAATTCAATAACCAGCGCGCTCCCCTCTGACTTGCCTCCACGCAGGCTGCCTGCCAATAGAAACCCTTTCAGGAAATCCAGCTGGCTAATAAGGCTGGCACTTGGTACAAAAGGCTCTTCCTTTCAGCTGGCATTCGAACGCCTGCCCCGCGTGGTTTCGGAAACAGTGGAGCAATTGTCCTGCATTGCACTGCGTGCTGGGAGCCCAGGGTGCTCGAAAACACCAACCCTGGCAGCAAAGATCACAGTGTGAAGGGGCAAAACAGACTTGTGGGAAAAAAAGATACTGGCAAAAATAATTTCATTTTAAAATATAAGAGGAAGCAGGCACTTTATTAGGCAAAGGCAGCGGTTCAGATAACAATAGTGCTGAACTTCCCTGAGGAAAGCACAAACCTTAGCATACTTCCTCAGAACCCAGACTTTAAAAAGTCTGCTTTAAAAGCAGAACAGTAAATCAATATCATTCATAAAGATTATCAATGAAACACTCTGACATATCATTTAACAATAGTACTGCTTTCTCATGAAAATGATTTTGAGCTGTCCCTAAACTTATAGAAATAAGTACTAAAAAAGAGGAGCTGACGTTTACTGTGAAAACAGTAATTTACCTGGAAATGGTGCATGGTTCAAACAAAAGCCATCTTCAAGTTAACAAAAATATCTAGCCATAAACATACAGGTATCAGATTAATTCAGCAGTCCCAATATTTAAAAAGAATACCTTATTAGAATACCAATTAAAATTATGGGGTTTGTACTTTACAGCACACGATGTGTGAAGAACTCAAAAACCAGAATCACTTTGTTCTGAAACTGAAAGTTCTTTGCTCCCACTACTTTCTTAGTAAATATTTACCTTTTAAAGAACTTGTAGGCTTTAACAACAGCAACAAATTCTTCCATTCTGGCCTGGCTATGCCTCAGCAAACGGAAACCACCAGGAGCAGGGCCTGCCAGGACCACGTGCAGGCGCCATGAGGAGCGAGCGGCCCAGGCCTGCAGGCTGCGGCCTGTCCCCTCCGGCAGCAAGGCCGCAGGCAGAGTTTGCCAGCCCTCAGCCCTCCACTTGCATGAGTTTGTTGTTGCAGAACCAGGCAAAAGTAGAATTTTCTTCTCTGGTTTTGCTTCATTTTGTAGAGCATGTGAGACCACAGCACCCCCACTGCCCAAGCACCAGGTAAACACTTACTTGGTCAGTAACACATTCAACACAACCCCTTGGTCAGTAACACATTCAACACAACCCCTTTTATTGACAACATATTCTACTCACTGTCAAGCTCTTGCTCGAGTAAAAGATCCTCTCAGCTTTGTATTTTCTATAAATAAGTTTGGTAGAAATGGAGATGGCTTAATCCCTCCCAGTCATCAGCTACTGGCTCATAGCAGTGGACTTGTGCATCTCACAACTGAATGTTTCCAGTTGTTACTGAAATTGTGACCTGATGTCACAGGAAGTTAATTTTCCTTGGCAGCTCACTTTTAAATTTAGCCTTTCATACGCTTTTCTAAAGCAGACATTGCTAGTGTGACTTCATATAAACAGACAACAAGTATTTCATAAATTAATCTTTGTAAGACAGGCTTCATTAATCTGTAAAAGACTCTAGTTGTACGTTAACCCAAAGGGCATAACACTGAAATCCTGTGATGTCTTCTGACGTACAAAAGTAGCTCTAAATTTGCAGTCATTATCCAAATAAGCCTCCTGATAAGTCAAATGCAATCATATACTTGGTTTGTGAAAAAAAAAAAAAAAACCTGCAAAGATCTCAGATTACCTTCACATATGATATATGTGATATACATTTAATTGTAAAGTGTCATATAAAGGCGGTGTTTTAGTACGGTTTCAGATATTTTTCTCAATATATTTAGGCATTATAACACATCTGGCAAAGCCTACACTGACAACTGCTGGACCTAAGAAATATTTAGCACTTCGTTCAGAAAATCTTCCACAACTACTACTTCAGCAATTAAAAGAACACGTGATGCTTACCACACATTAAGGTTATTTCCTTAGTCCCTTCACTTTTATTATGCTTACTTTTATTATTATTATTTAACCTTATGCCATTCGTATCTTTCTCATGCTGATACATACAAAGAGCTGAAGAACTTTCTGGAGTTTGCATGGTGATGAGTTATTTGTGGATTTATGGGTATTTTTTCAGTACTGAGGTGAAAAATAACAGATAATAGCCCAGAATTTCTCTTTACATTTATTAAAATCTTTGTGTTTGAGCACACGCACAGATTGTTAACAATCAAAGGTACCTGCATAAGCAATTTCCTAATTTGCATCCGCAGCCTTAATGTTTTGGCATGCAGCTGACTACTTCCATTCTTTTTCTAGGTACATTTTGGAAGTCCCATAAAAACCTGCACCTGTATATCTACGAGACTTCTGTCTGTTTCTAGCGAAGCTTGGAGCATTTTTCTTTCAGTGCCAGCATTGTTTTCATTTAGCATGGCCATTTTTCCTTTTTTTATTTTTTTTTTCCTCCTTTTTCCCTCCCTGGGTATGTAATATTTTCAACTTTGGAACAGTACATTTCACTCTAGCAGAAATCCAAAATGCTTTAGCAGGAACAAAACTCTTAAGAGATTACTGCCCAGCACACCCTGGATTAAATCTCACAATTAGGAACTCAATTTGCATTCTCAAAGTGGAATTCATTGTTACGACTACAACTGCAGTTGACACAGTAGAATAAGCTATTGTTGAAGTAATTCCTGCAAAAGGTCATATACTTAAGCCTTTCAATTTTTCCTGACAACCTCTCAGAAACGAACGCCTCAGTGGCTCTGTGGCCCAATAAGCCACACTGACCACCCCACTTGCTTCCACAGGCAGTGTGGGCGATTATCACCCAGCTTGGAACCTCCTGGTTATAAAATATCCCTGGGGACATTTGAGAGACCTCCATGTCACACCAAGATGCTGCCCCCCTTGCCAGGCAAGGATGAGCACAGAGCGGTCCTGCCCTGGGGCGCAGCTGGGCTTTGCAGAGGGAAGGGATACGGGTCGGCCACCAAGGCACCGGGATGCTGATGGTGCAGAGGGTCTGCAGTGGAGGGGTGCTGTGCAGCACCAACTGCAGGCCCACATCTCTGCCGAGTTTCCAACTCTGGTAGAGCACGTCCAGGGTGGGAAAGAGAAGGTGGCTTGCAAGAAACAGCAATTTTGCCAGGCTGAGATGATATTGTGACCTACTTTTTTTTTTTCCTACTTGGATTCTCTCTGCTCACATTTATGCATTAACCCCTGCTTGAGGCGTTTTCTACACACATGGTGCTGTGTCCCATCTCCATCTGGAAAGGGTGAGGCACCTGCAGTCAGGATTCCCACCATCATCTCATAGTGGATTCATAAGACATCCTACCTCCAAAGTGACTACGTATCTCATTTCATTATACCAACACGGCTGCTGTTGTTACACAGTCTAATAAACTTTAGGAGTGTAGAGTTACTCAAGTGAACATTATGTTAGTCTTAACATTATCCAGGGGTAGGATTGTCAGATTCATAAATTATTCTATCACTGAACAGTGAAAGAGAGGGGAACCTCCTAGTTATGATTTTACTATAAATATCTCTTGTGGAGAAGATGCAGGCTCAACAGAATTCAGCGTTTAAATTGCTCCTAAGAATTACCTATAATTCTTCCCCCCGCCCTTTTTAATCATACTAAATATGGTCACGGAGCAGAGTGGGAAGTGTACAGTCCATACAGCATAAGCAATAATTCCTTTCTATTCTGTTGGGCTTTGTGTCACACAGAAGGCATAATGTGTTATTGATGAGCTGATATTAAGCTATTTTTACAGTGTCAGAACACAGTAACTCCTTTTCAGAGACTTTCCTATGCAATTTTGTACAAGTAACATCTCTGTGAGGAAACCATCTCTGTACCATGCTGCTGCTGCATGTACAGTAATGTACACAACAGGCTGACTGTGCCACAGAGCATTTGCAGTCTTTGTCTAAATTCCTTCAGAAACAAGGAAGCGCTGTATATACCGGACACTGGGCCCGGATCCTAACCTAAACTCCTGTCTCAGAAATAAGGTTTTTCAAACAGTTCTGAAATGATATATGCAGCATTTTTATACATTCATGTTATCATTTAAAGATATCTGGTCTGTCTTTTCCTGATAGATTAATATAAAATTCACTCTGGTGGCCAATGTATGATATATTTATGGATACTATCGAGACTGATGCAACTAATCTTTATTTAGTGCAGTTGCTGAGTATCTTTAGCGCTGTTACCATTGAATAAATATAATCTCATTATCCTTTGGCCTGGAATGTAGAAGTATTTTTATGAGTATCATCTGTCCCCCCTAAAAAAAATAATCTGGCTACCCTTGTGAATGCAGTTACTTGATGAAGATGTTCAGTTGTTTATTCTTCGCAAGTAAGGCAAAAAAAAAATGTCCTCCAGGACCTTTGATTCTTGACATATCTTAGAAAGATGCAGAAGTGGCAATTCCCCTACACAGGCTCCACCACAGCACAAGGAACAACCTACGTTTTATCGCTGTTTCTGCAGGTAAAAGCTGCCATTGCAAATCAGTACTTTACAGACCTAAGACAGATCCCCTTCTCTGCAGACTCTGTTTAGACTGGACTTTTTCTCTAGTGTGTTAAATTTTCTCATTGGGTTAAAAAATTACTCCCAGTATCTCACCTGGGAACATATGGGGGCATTAGGCTGCTGCATGCCCAAAACAAGGGAGAAACCGATATGAGAACTGTTTCTGAACTCTCTGTAGGCTGCACAAAAATCTAAAATAAAGCCCAAAAGCACAAGATGGTGTGCTAGTATTACTTCTACATTTCCATTAAGCACACTCGCTTTGTGTGTCAGTTCCCACTTGCACCTTGTGTTGGCTTCAATATTTAAATTAGGAATCTGAAGGATTTACACTCATGCTCAGCTCTAATCACAGACAACAACTGTCAAATGCTCTCCTGCAAATCAGAAACCAGAGGAAAGGCTTAAGAACAAAATGTAGCCAGACCTTGCTGGTATGAGCCTGCTCATAACACTGTTAGATTCAGGGATGGGGTGGTGGCAAGAGACAGAAAACTCCCCAGTGACTTCAGAAAACTCCATAATCCACCCAACTAATCCAGTTTTAATTATATCAATAAGCAGATAGGGGAGCGGACTATTTTTCATGTTAGAATATAGTGTATGAATAATTTTTCATGCTATTTCTATTCTGCTTTTAAAGAATATCTAGAAATTATCAGTGTGAGCAAATCTATGAGAAAAAAAAATTAATAATGTAGCAACACCATATAATAAGATTTAATGTTCCTATTCCTGCAGTGAAAAAAAGTGGCCAGATGTTGTGCATTGCTCTGTGCAGCAGCACCAGATCACTCCGTTCAGTGAAAAAGTAAAGGTGTTATTTTTCCCTTTTTTGCTTGAAAGTAAAAATGTATCCTGAATTGCAAACTACTTCCCACCTGAGAAAATGAAAAAATCAAAAGAAAAAGCGTTCCTCATAGATATATGTACGTCTAAGAAACAAGAGGATTTTCAGTAGAGGGGAGCACCCGTGGGGTCTTGCCACAAAATGGGGGAACGCAGGATGCTGAAACGTGGTGGGTGTTACCAACGCTTGTGACTGCACAGTAATAAAAATAAAGCAAGCTACATTACTTTAAAGAAAAATGCAAGACACCGGGTAGTCACAGTTCTTAAAGATTCCTGTAAAGCCAAATTTCCCCTTCACAAAATATTAACAGGATAAATAGAGAGATTCAAATCAAAGCAGTGATGTCAGGAAGTCCTGTGCTGACTTTATCGACCATTTTACATCTTGTTGCACCCTATTCATCATTCTTAGCACCTATATGTAATCTTCAGGTCTCGACTACCTGATGCAGAGAAATTGCTTCCATGCAGATCTATGGAGCAGTCATTTCTCTTCTGCAATTATGTAATAAATGTGACCCATATAAAAACTGGGAAAAAAAAAAAAATCCTGAGACAAAATAAAAGCAGAGTGACTGTTGGCCTCTGGGTCCTTTATTCCACCAAGTGCTAAGAAATACTGTTCATTTATTTCTGAACATCCCCCAGAAAGTCCAAACGCATGCCACTTTGCAAAACAACGTACCTACGAACCCTAAGGCATCAGTGCAGGAGATACCATTAACCAGCATAAACCAAATCTCGACCCATTACTGTCACTCAGTCTACACAGTGAAGAGGCTTCTTTCACAGTGCAAACCATCCACCTCAGACAGAGATAACAGTCACCGCCTACCTCTTGTCTCCTAACCCAGACCCCCTGGGCTCTGGGTCTCCAAACCCATCTCCTCACTGCTCTGCAGAGCCTCCCACAGGCAACACCCGCCAAGATCAGCCCTCAAGAGCACCTGCGATTTTATGACTGATCGGACCAGGGTCTTACAAAACAAAGAACACGTTGGAGCACATAACAAATAGCATTTTATAACATCACATGTACTTCAGAGCTGAAGAAGTCCATCACGCATCCACCAGGAGTACAGGGCAGAGATGCTGCGCACCCTCCAGCTGTTTGTTGTGCAAACAAGGAATTGGGTTTCTGTGTCGAGAAAAGCATTGGAAACAGGGCTGGCAGAACAGTACGCAAAGACAGAAGAGCCCAAAGGGTGTGAACAGATCTTCGCTAGCACAGATGCTTCCCACCGGTTGTGGAAGGACTCGATGCACTTTCCCCACGCTCACAGGCATTCAGCCTGCGCGACACTACCGGGAGGCAGCCGGGGGCCATCAGAGGCACAGGGAGGCCAAGGGGAGACGTGGGGCCCCAGCCCTGGGACCCGCACAGCAGAAAGCGGGGAGCAGCCCCACGGCTCAGCCCAGCCCTCAGCGGCTCTTGGAGCTGCGTCAAAGCCTCACCCAGCTTCTGGCTCTTGGAAACTGGCGTGAAGGGTTACGTCCCTTACGGATCTGCTTTTGAGCCAGTTTTCCAAGTTAGAAACAAGTCACGTTTTAGAAACAAAAACAATTTCCCATAGAAGGCTGTGGATGAAAGGAAATTTAAACGATTCACAAATTTTGAAGATTTCACCTAAGGTTCATTTATAAAGAAGTCTGGAAAAATGATTCAACACGGAAGTACTTTATTAACCCCCATCCTCTGGAACAAAATACTTATCTAATCTCCCTTTCTTTATATTTTGTCTAGAGCTTTCACTATATACTAATAGTAAATTTTACGAAGGGCAAATCCAAACAAAATTTGATACAAAATTCTTAAATGATTTTTCTTCTGATTTCAGACTCTGGTTACAATTTGGACCAAAGTCAGATCTTGAAATATAAAAATTCTTAGTAAGCGTGCAACTTCCTAGTTCAGCTTTACCACTTGCACATGCAAAATAAAAAAGGACAGAGGTGGCAATCTAGAAATAAATTACTGTATTTTCCTTTTTTTCAGGACTTTACATATACTTTAAGTCCTATCCCAGGGCTTCAGTCTGTAAGTATTTAAAGCACAGAGCGCTTAATTCTCCAAGACATCATTTCCCACTTGCAAAAATTTACCCCATTTGAATTTAACGTATGTTTCTAGGGATAAACTTCACAGAATGCTTAAATTAAACGCTATCATATTTTTTAAAGTCTGAAGAAATTCACAAAACGAAAGCAATTAAAGAACAGATAGTGTAACTAATAGGTTCGAGTTAGGTGTGTAATTATAAATATATTCTAATTAATTTCCTGCTGCATCTTAGTTATTATCCACGTTTCACATGAACCCATTTACGTTCATTTGCAAATGAGTAAGGTAGAACAGATGATGCTCTATGAAATGTATTTGTTTTACCGTAGCGCCAGCCCCGGCTCGTGCTGCGAGCGGAGCCCTCGGCAAGGCTGCAGCCAGCCTGGGGCAGCGCAGGCAGAGAGGGCCCAGCACGGACAGCAGAGGCGTCAGTACCAGGCACCCAAATCCGCTTCCTCTGCCAAAATAGAAGGAAAAAGCAAAAAAACACAGCCCAGATCCCTTAGCTCTTCCCATTGTTCTTGAAATTTTAGGAAGACTTAGAGCAAAGCAAACTTCCTTTAGAGATTCTGCCCCATGTGCCTTGCGTTTAAAAAAAAATTAGCTATATAAATAGGTCTGCCTCGAAGACTTACAGCAACTAAAACTCTACGGACTCTTCAGATACAATATACACTAAGAAGTAACAGAAATTTGATTTCTTCTCCACAGGAGAGAACAAAGCGTGTGCTCTCACTGCAGATGCATCGCTGGGCGAGGTCCCCGACACATCAATTCCAGCGAATTCTTCACACGCCTGAGAAAAACAAATCCAAATCCCCTGCCCGCCATCCACCAGTGGAGAAATGGAAGCAGAACTACCAACTTATGGGAGTGGACACACTGTCCATCAGCAGCCACCGAAAAACCCAGGCCTAGACTAAAAGACACCACCAGAAACCTGCAGAGCTCCGGAGGGCCCCGCAGCCCCACCACCACCGTCAGGCACCACGAGCAAGGGGACAAAGGAAAATAAGAGCACAGCAGCTACAGCACCGATGACCTTCCCACCCCTCCGGGTTTTGGGAAGCCTTTTATTATACAGAAAACGCAGATTTTAAAGCCTCTGTGGACAAGCGTACAGTCTTTATTTTCATCCATCATTTTAGGTGATCAAAAAGATGTCTCAGATTCCAGAGCAGATCTCGGGCAACAGTAAATGGAGCAATGGCTCCCACACTGCTACCACCAAGCACATGAATTTTTTTTTTAAACCTGTGGTTTTTTCATCATCTAATCCAACAGTAATTGTACCTGGGGCACCACCGCACGCAGCCCCTGTCCAGTCAGGCAGACGGATGCACACAAACCCAGGTCACGCTGAACATCGTGTTATAGCTGATAAGAAATGGCTAAATAAATAAGACTTCAAATTTTCATTTGCTTATTTTTGCTATTACTACCGCATGAAAACCATTGCCTAGTGACCAGAAGGAAACTGTATTTCAGTTGTTTCAGAGGGCCAGCTTCCCCTCTCCTCACAGGCGGCTGGGCATTGCCGGAGCCCCCTGGCACAGAGGCCGGCCCCATCTCATCCCCGCGAGCTGCGCTCAAACCCATCAGCCAGAAAAACACCGCTGCAGACCCAGATGCAGCTGAGCAAATCACACTGCCGAACCTCCTAACTTTGGCTGTAATCCCACTGCATATTCACATATGAAAAAATGCTGACATTGCCATTGCAATACGATGCTTTGATTGAAATCCACTACAGGTCTTTTTCTGACCCAGTCTCTTTAAATCTTCGCTTCAGCTCTGTGCTACTTTTCCATCTGTCTGGGTGTAAGGGTACATTACTGAGTGCTGAGTATCATTTTGATGCCTGAAATACATACATCTGAATTCTCCAGACACCTACACTTGGTTTCTGTTGCACAGGCGTTCTCTACTTCTGATTTTGAGGTTAATCAATTAGTCACATTTGATTTTTGTACCCCTTTTCAGATCCTTAATGAAAATCTGGGATATTAACACCTGAATTAAAGCACACCATCTATTTACTTTTAGCATATTCCATTTCCATTATGCAGCGGGAAGCGCCGACCACCACCACCGGGCCCAGCCAGCGCTGGGTCTGTCTGCGGCCGCCCCGTCCTCCACACGGGAAGGGCAGATTTACCTTGGGACCTACAAACCAATCCCATTTCTCAACTCCAGAAAATCAGATCTTCTGCTTCCCAACAAAATAAATAATTGCACTGCAAGCAGCACCATCATTCCTCTGTTACCAAGAGTTTAAGATAAAAGCACTCAGTCTAAAAAAAAAAAGAAAAGAAAAGAAAAAAAAGGGTAAGCATTCCTACCAAGGACACCCTTACCCTGGTCTGGATCTTAGGAGGGGAAAAAAAATCTATAAATACAACTGAGGCTTCTTTATTGCTGTCAAGAGCCAGGAAGGAGGCTTTTTGGACTGGAATATCATCAAGATAAAGAGCACCTTAGAACAAAAGCTTTCTGCAGAAAAGGGCACTGTTTACTCTTCCAGTTGAAGAGCATGTTGTTTGAGGCAATCTCCCCTTTCACATTAACACTTGTTTGCACCACAGAAAGGTGTTTTTAAGGACACTGAAGCCAGGCTGCCTTTTTCTCCGCTGTCAGACACCTGGGTACCAGCGGGACAGGTGCCAGACCAGCACCCTGCCGGGCAGGACTGGTGCAGGCCCAGCACGGAGCACATCGTCACACCGCACCTCCAGCCCATCCTGCCCGCTCTGCCCCTGGTGCTCCACGCTGTGCTCAATCAGGGGCTTTTTTATTTATTTTTATTTTTTTTTGAGGGGCAGTGAGGGACACAGACCCCATGCCAGGCCAAGCACCCACGCCAGGGATGGTTTAATCCGGACTCACGCTGGAGGCAGCGCCGCCGCCTCTGCCACCTGGTTCGACTGTCTGCTGAGCCCCCATTGTATTCAGGCAGCAGAGGAGAAAAATAGGGATATTAACCTCTAACACTGATGAAAATAATAGCCACAATAAAATAGGGATGAAAAACACAGTGGTAGTAATTATTCTGCTCTAGTTTACCCTGGAGTAAACAGAGCCGGCAGGAGTTGGCCGAGTCCCTGCAGCCGGGCGCTGGGGGACCCTCGGGCAGACCCAGACCCGCAGGCGGGGTGCCCCGGGCAGGAGCCGCTGTGCTGGCACCCGGGGATGGGATCCCATCAACCAGGACAGGGGCCGGGAGCGGGGCTCTCGCTTTTGTCTGGTTCTGAAATTCCTGCGGGCCAGCCTGAGCAGACGAGGGGGCTGTAAAAGCGAACCTGAGAAACAGAAAGAGACCTCTGGGCACGCAGCAGGGACACCAGAAATACTTTCATTTGTTCGTGGTGTTTTCCACGGTGTCTGTGTGTATTCAGACAACTGCTTCTGGTTGATGTATAAGCACACATTACCAAGCATCAAGGCGAAATTGTGCAAGTGCAAGGAGAGGTGTCAGTGTATGGGTTCGGAGTGAAAAAGAGCAACCAGCACTGCTACTGAAAAATCAACTGTTTCTCCCCCACCTTTTTTTTTTTTTTTTTTTTTGAGAGATATTCCGTGTCTGTAATTAATTTTTGACATATATAGCACAATTTCATTCCATGAGTTATCTTAGCTCTTCTCCAGTTTAAATGTCACTCTTCTTTGAAATCTTCTCATTCAAAAATCAAGTTGGATCTAATAAAAAATTCAAAGGTGCATCTAATAATAATGATATAATAGCAGCAAAAAACATGCACCTGCATTTATGCCAAAGAACAAGGGATCTGAGACAAAAATGTAGGGAAAAAGAGAAATTAGAGGGAAAATCATGATATTGCTGAAGTGCTGCTCTCACACTAAGACCAGGGGGATTGGGATAAGGCTAAAGTTAATTGCATTTCCAGATGACAAACCTCTCACCTCTGAACTGAATGGCTCTTTATAAAAGCTATCAGTAATAAACTGTAAATCTCAGCTATGATTGCAAATAAAGGTCATCCCTTTCATGCTGCCACTTTCCCAGGCCTTATTATATTCCTGTCTGAACCTTTCTTACTTCTTAAGGTGTGCTAGCTGCCCATATAAGCAATCAGCAAGGCTTTTTGATTTTATTTTGAAAGACACAAGGCGATCGGATTTACATTCTGGCACCGCGCTGATCCAAAATAGAAAACCACTGAATTCTGACAAGACAACAGAAGCCTGCCAGCAGAATTAATCTTCATCTTATATTAATACAAAGAAAGGCAATCCCTTTCCTCCTCTTCCCTCCACTTCTGAAATTCACATTTTCTTCACCAGTATCCATGGGTGTCTCCGATTTTCTCCCCTCCACGCGCAGAGATCAGAGCTGGCCGTGCCTCCTGAAGGGGCGCAGCAATCCCCCAGGGCACAGCCCCCCGGCTCCCCTTCCCACCGGCGCTGGATCCCCCAGGGAGCACAGCAGGAGGTGAAGCCCACACCCAGCAGGCTTCCTGGAGCCAGAGCTCTACCTGGGAGCAAGGGCGGCTGCACCGAGGCTGCTTGCTTGCTCACCAAAGGCCCCAAAACGCCCAGCAAGGAGCAGAGCCCAAGAGGCGCAGGTCTGACAGGCAGCAGTACCCAGCGTGAGGCTGGGCAGGCAGTCCAAGCCCTTGCCTCGTGCCAGCTGGCCCAAGTCTTGCAGTGACTCAGATTAACCAGGAATTCCCAAGAACATCTTCACAGACCCTGCAGGGCACACGGGGGATGCCAGGACCCAGCAGCCTAGAAAGCAGGTTCTCCACCACAACAGAACTGCACCAGCACTCGCCTTTCAAGTGGCTTTTATTGCTCTGCAGAATAGTTCTTATTTGTGATCAAGTTTTTTGAAACAAAGAATGAACCTCTCTAACCTGGCAGAGACAGAGTAGGCTGTTTGGTACAAAAGCTTTTATCAGGTACACGATGTTAAATAGCTTAATGAACATTTGGAGGTCCATTTTCATTGATGCACCACTGAGTAACCACACAGTTTTTTCCAGGAAGTCCTCTGCAGTTTGGTGGTGCTGACAACTCCGAACACGAGGAAATCCAAGAAGAGCAAAAAGAGTGGGTTGCACATCCAGAAGTGAAAGATGTCTGTTGTCACAGTCCCTCAAAGCATGCCATAATCAAAACCAAGCCCCCAGCCCGGAGCAGGCAGGGTCCCCCAGCTGCTGCTGCGGGGTGCTGCAGGGCACGCAGAGCCCCCAGGAAGCACAGGGTAAGCCCACGGCGTTCTCATCGTGCCTGTCCTCCTGAGCACCAGCCAGAGCAGAACTGAAGCTACACAGCTATACGAGGAAGCAGCCACAGAGGGGCCACGTCTAAGAGGCATTTGCCACATCTCTAAGTGAGAAGGGAGCCAGGAGAAGGCAAGGGTTACAGCCCCGCACTGCCGGCGTGTCGGCTTCCATCAGCTGTCAGGACACCGAATGCCTCTGAACCGCTGCCACCAGCGGCCTGGGGCCGAGGGACTTCTGCCTTCACACCCATTGCTGGGGCCACGTCTGCTGCAACATCTGCAAAAGTTCCAGAAGATCTGTCTTCACAGGATGGGGTGAGCTCTCCTCAAAGGCTGTGACCATTTCATTACGCCTCTTGAGTTAACAAGTCTATAAATCCACAGACTGGTGTGACAGGGGGGTCTGGGAACGGGAAGATTCCGATCAATTTTACAAACTTGTATTTGCACCATATGCAAACAAAAATGAGGGAGAGCAGCAGCCCAGGCCTGGTGTACCCTTTCAATGGGGGGCGGGGGAACAACTCAAATTGCACAGCCATGGAAGCAACTGGTGTAAGGAACAAATAGACTTGTCTATGGGATGGGATAATTGTCTTCCACATCTTCAGGCTCCCAGAAAATGTGACAATAGCAGATCTGAATGAGGCTTCTGACAAGTCCCAGATGCAGTCAGGTTTCTTTTAGTTTAGCTTTTAATTTAAACTGCTCATCTTGAAAGTGCTGTACTGATGCTCTAGTTGGAGGCAGGAAGCAAGCTCTTCCTTACAGAGCTCGAACAATGTCCCCCACTCACAAATCACATTAGCCCCAACGTATCACCCCTCCAGCCCTGCGTGATCCTGCCAGGGTACCACGCTCCCAGCCTGCTCCATCCCCAGGCTCCGATCTCGGAGAAGCGTGAAGAGATTCCTGGCCAAGTCCATGCTACCACGTACGCTGATTTCCTCAGTGCTTTGTTTCCTCAGGCACTTTGCTTGCACTGACACAAACTTCGCAAACACTTCTAACACTGTGAACACCTGTGGAAACGAGCTGACAATGCCGCAGCACTCCTCGTGCTGCACACTGCTTTCATCTGGGCTTTTAAAGCATATTTACGAAGCTGCGTAAACATCGCCACTGCTGTACTGGAATAATGAACTAGCAGATGATGAAATTAACCCCCCATTTTCAAAATAACCACTGATTTTAGAACTCCTACTTAGAGCCAGGGTGCTGAAAGTTTAAGGATTTTCCCGTTGCTTCTCAGGTGCTCTGCTGAGAGCAGCAGGCTCAGCACCACCCCACGGAGCATCCCTCTGCATGCTGCGGAGCCGCAGGCTCACCAGGACCACCAAACCATTGGCCCTAAACGAGCAGCAGAAGCCAGGACAGGACTCACTGGGTCCCACCACTTGGGATCTGTCCCCTCCATGCTGCATATCCCACCACTGCATGTCCCCCAGGGGACATCACCACCCCACGGCCAGGTAGCAGGAGCCACAGGGCTTAGCCTCAAGGTGCTGCTGGGGAACCTAACCCTGCTCATTTCCACTTCCATTTACAAGACAGAGCTCTTGGTTTTAATGGGGGCAGTGGGTGGAGAACCCTGCAATCTCGCTGTGACACGGAAGGCCTAGAAGCAAGCTCTTTCCCTTTGCTCTGCAGACCCACGGCACGCTGACCCACATTTCACCTCCTGCATCTTCTTGCAAGTGGAAGGTCACAGCTCATTGCACACTGCCCCTCAACATCCTGCCCAGGTGCCCAGAAAAAAAAAGAGAACTTGTGAAATAATCCCAGGCATTAGCTGTCTGTGGCACACGATAATTAACAGCTCCCCACACCAGAACATCCCCACTTCAGGTGCATTCACCAGATGTAACCTTGAAAAAGCAACCGGCATTGTGTGGAACGCATTCGGGTTTCCTTTCCGGTACATATCTATAGCCCGGTTTCTGTGCATGCACCAGATCTCATTTACCACTCGTGAAGGTATTTGTTCATCCCTGGGGAACGAGGGCAATGTTTTTAGCTATTTTCACGTTGATACATGTGGAGGATTGCAGCTCGTGAGTTGCTCTTGGTTGGAGGGGGAGCACTGGGCTGATAGAAGAGATCTACTTCCAGCTCATCTTCTGGAGGGATCTGTGCACACGCCAATTGACCTTGCTGTATCTCCTGCTTCCTTTTTCACTTTAACACAGCAAGCACTGTGCCAGGGGTTGCCTACTGGAAGCGTCCGTGGGCAGAGGGTCAGCAGCGATGGCTGAGATCAGGCCTCCAGGCTCCGGGGAGCGCTCAGTGCAAGCGTGCAAGAGTTTATTTCTGGTTTGCACTGTACAGAGTTGCCTGAGGTTCTTCTGCTGAGGACAACTGAACGAGCACCTGGGCAAACAGGCTTTGAAACCTGACTGTGCAATGAAATGTGACTGTCTCTGTTGTGTCTAAGGCCAAATGCTCTTGACATGGAGAATTAATTTGAGGTCTTACTGTAAGAGCCACAGCCTGAGAGGCTTCTCCTGACAATCCCTGTCTTGCTGTGAGTTTTCATCTCAGGTATTAGCGTGGCTCCCAGTTAACACATTATCTGCAGGACCAAGAACAAAGAAGATTTCCCAGCAAAGGGCTTTTTTACGGTTTCATCATCGCTACCCAGTGCCAAGAACAGAGGCGTAACGTGGTTGCAAGGCTCACACCACATCCGCACGTCCCTGAAGGAGGACGGGGCATCCCATCCTGGATTGCAAAGCTCGCGATACAGCAGGACAATTGTCACACGTGGCAAGGCTGCACGGGGCCATCGGCACACCTCCCAAGGTGCCACAAGCGGGCTGCAGCTTCTGCTGTACAAAAGCCAAAGGGCGGATAACGCGTGCCAGCTGGACGCCTACCTCTGTGCATCTCCTTGCACCTGAGCTTACGGGAGTGAAAGGATTCATCTCTAAAGTACCTATAGATAATGCACACCAAGCCTGTAAAACTACGCTAATTGCTTAAAATAGAATAAGAAATATATTGTATACGAAGTGTTCCTGAGTTACTGAACCCTTTTGATTCACAGGGTCACAAAGAATTATTTTCAAATCTCTGCTATATTTCATGGCAGCAGCATCCAACTTAAACAGTGAAATGTAATCAGTCAACAGAATATTTTTTTAAGCTTAAAAATACTTCCTTTCTTGAAAATGGACACTAAAGCCCTAGGCAACATAACCACAGATTTTTATTATAAAATACATTTCAAAATAATGGCTGAAAGTCTTAGGAGCACAGAGGATGAAGGAGGTAAACAAGCCTTTTCCTACCACTAAATGATAAATTAAAAGCAGTATTTTTGCTGTTCTGCCCCATTTTTAATCACACCGCATTCACTCCAGTGCGGTTAAGGTTGTGTAGGTATTTCCATTAAAACCACCTATTATTACTACAGGTTTACAATTTTGAAGTAGTAGACGTGTGCCAGCCAAAACAATCAGGTGAAAATCTCATTCCAAATCAAAATTTGAGTCAATTTAAAAAAAAAAAAGTACTGCCTGCTTGATACTACAGGCATACTTGCTAAGACATATGCCCCTCACACTCATCTTCTAAGAAATTTGAGTAATTTCAGCATGTAGTCTTCTGGGATTTTAAGAATCATAGTGAAAACCCTGCTTGTGCTGTTGCTGCAGCCAGATAAAGAGCTAAATCTTAATCCTGCTATGCTATCTTGCCTCAGCACAGATTATGTCTCAACGTATCTGTGTAAAAATGCAAGAACAAACAATAAATAGACACTTGCCAGAGAAAAGGGAGAAGATTCAGACTGCGAAGGGAAATGGTATTGGTTTAATAGTCTCTTGCTCAGGAGTTTCTTTATTAATTAAAGAATAGTTTTGTTTCTGCTGTCAAATCTGTAACACTGCAATATCAATAAAACACTCCCAGCTGTTAATTCTTAATTTTTAAATTGACATAGCTCTCAGATTGATTTTTCTCAGTTTGTTTCCTAAACTTATTTTCAGACATCGTATGATGTGTAGGCTCTGAAACCAATTGACCAGCTTGCAGATTTTAAAAAAATTACATGCTCGCTGTATTAGAAAAGACATTAAAAAGACAAAAATCCCATCTTGTTACCTCCAAACAAAAGGCTGTGCTATGGAAGCATACAGCACATAGATCAGCTGGAAAGTTAACGTGAGGCCGGCCAGTCATTTTGTTCAGATTCCCTTAAAACAAGGTTCATTATAAGATACCAAAACCAGAAGCCGAGCAGCACTGTGACGGCCACCAAACACGTTCCCAGGCTTCAGCAGTCCGTGAAGCACAAGGACACCGCCTCCCTCCCGTCCCAGTTGAGCACAGTGCTCCCAGTTGTACCGCTGGGAGCAGGGCAGCACGCCTCACCCACGGCCCTGCAGCGCACCCGGCACAGCCCCGCTCCCAGGACAGGACCCGCGCTGAGCCCAGGACTGGTCGCTTTGTGCCAGGCTTCAGTAAAGCCTTCATTTTCTATAGGGCTCCTTCCAATCGCCAGGATATCGGGCACGACACGACGCTGATGGTGCCACGTTCGGGTTATTAAATTAGGGAACATCCTTGTTAGCAAAGCGCACGAATGGCGTGATCAAACATTCCCATCGCCACGGGCTGCCTGGGTGCACGTAGGTGAGCGCTGTTCAAAGCCGACTAACTGCAAGGAAAACATGCGACGCATCGACTGTGTTATACAGCATCTCCACCCTGTATTTTGTTTAACCAACATGCAGGGAGTTTTCCATTCCTTTCACAGTACTTGCTCATACGAGATCGCGTCCTTAACCAGCAAACAAAACCCAACCCAACCTTCCTGCAGCCGACGTGCCCTTTCACCCTCACCTCCATCAAAAGGAGTCAGCAATATTAAATCAACAGAATAATGTGAGGTGGAAAAGGAAGAGACAACCGCGGACAAAATAAAAAGGAAAGTGTTATTAATGCTAAATACACTTTCCCTTTTGGGTTTACACTACCCTTCCCTTTAACCGTTTCCAGATGGTTCGCTCAGCTAGCCAGGAACGAAGCAGCAGCTCGCTGCCTCTTCTACTTTAAGGGGGCAAAATCCCAGGCATAAAGGTGATTTACAGTATCGATAAGCTAAAAACAAAGGCAAAGAGAAGAGCAAGAAGTGGAAAGAAAAATGAATTTTAAATAAAAGCTGGCAGCTGAAGAGTTAACCACAACCTTCTTTCTTTTAACACAGCCTTCTGTAGTAGCTAATGAAGGTAATGAAATATGACATGTAGTTTGGCCCTTGACCACAGAGTGCACCTCCCTCCCCTCTGCCTCGCGAACAAAGCCAAAACAGATGTAGCTGCTTCTGTCGGGTTTGGGGTTGACGGCTGTTACACCGAGCGGGTCAGCGGCGCCTTCCAGGGCGCCGGGCTCGGGTGGGTGCTGCGGGAGCCAGAGTCACGCTCCCACTGTGCGAGTGGGCGCTACACTGACCTCCAGGCTTTGACAGACGTAACTCCATAAAAAGCATATAAGACAGGAGGTAAAGTAGTCTGGCATAAACCCCTTCTGCTGTTACGAGGCGAGGTATTGCTCCGACAGGGGAGAGGCTTCATGCTTCGGGAATCGCCGCTCCTCCGGCTTGTGGGAGCACGCACCACAAACACAGCAGCCAATTTCACCAGGGCTGGAGCTGGAAAAAGCCTTCTTAAAGGAAGCTCTTCTACAGAAAAATGCAGAAAGCTTTCAAGCGGGAGCTGTGGCAGCCCACACCAAGAGGCACCCTGCGGACACCTCTGGTACCTGGCTCATCACCCAGGCCCCGGGGGCTGTGGGTCAGGGCTGGACACGCCTGAGGATTCCTGTGGGTCCCATCAGCCCTGACCTGCCCTCGGTTTGCAGCAGTGCGTGTCTCCCTGTTCGGGTACGGGTCACTCCTCCGCCTCCCCCAGGACCAGGGGCTGGAGGGAACGGGGGTGCGAGCACCACAGCATCAGTGGAGCTCCAGGGTGGGATCCGGTTCCCCGCTGGGATGTCTCGCTCGTAGAGAAGTCTGACCTAATCCGCATGGCCCTGTGCTGCCACTGAGAGAAAAGCACAGCAGAAGGTGGCCAGCCCAGACAAATAGCTCTCTGGAGAGGAGCAGGCAGCTCCCGACCTGTCCGACACAGCCTCTGAAAGTGCCCATTTGTCTCCACCAGCTCTACCGAGACCCTTGATGACCTGCACAAGTGCCTGTGCCCACCCCAGAGCACACAGACATCCCCTGGGTGCCGTCTGCCTCCTGCAGCATCCCTCCTCCACAGGGAGTGCCGCTGCCACCAGCCCCCAGTGGCAGAGACCCCAAATTGTGCTGGGCTGCCAAACCCGCTGGGTTCTGCTGCTCGGTGCCTGGCCAGCCCGACCTGGAGCACCGTCCTCACCTCCTCCACAGCATGCTGCAGGCTGTGCCCGGACAGCAGCAGTGCCAGTCCTGGCACACAACAGCCCCACTGCGACCTGTGGCAGTGCAGGTGGCCAGCCCAGGATGTCGGAAGGTCTGTGTGGTTTCTCCAGCCCTTTCCAGATGTGTCTGCGTGCCGGCCCATCCGCAAACAGGGATGATCTTTAAAGGAAAGCCGATTTATCTTTTCTGTTTGTTGCCCATAAGCTGCTCAAACTGCCGAGGATCTGAGATATAAAACCCAAAATGTGAAATACACCTAGAAAACAGGAGTTCTCTGGAAACTGATAAACCTATAACTGCAGCCAAGCAGCAGAGCGTCCTCCAGCCGGGCTGCAAGCTCAGCACAGCAATGAGTGTGCCCACCATCCCATAAGGGTTGGGCAGATGTTTCCCATGTCCGGGCTCTTTTTCCATACCCACTGCTTGCTGGGTGCCCAGGAACCAGCTGCTGCCCCACCAGAAGCTGCTTGGCCAAGCCAGCCCCGCAGCAAACCCCTGCCCTCCCACGCAGGCTTTTCCCCCCCGCTCCAGGCTTCTGCAGTCTGGGGCTGCCTCTCCATCCAGCTCCCCCAACAAAATAATTTGAGGCATTTTTCCCCCCAAAGAGCTATATATAAAGAGTTCCAAAAAGCTGGAAAATGCTATAATTAAATTTACCTATTCAACCTTAATTTGTCCCTCTGTTGCATATGCATTGCTATATATGCTTGAATTCCATGCTAATTCACTATCTTTCTACAGGAGGCTAACCCCATTTAGTGAGCGCAGTGGAGCACGCGATGGGTTGGTGCTGAATAACAAAATTATCTGTTGGTTATGGAAGCACAGCCTCATTTGAAGCCAAATTTGGATACGTAACTCATGTGCATGACCTTAACCATGGTGGCTTTGTTGCCTGCATGTAAAAAGGGGTTAATAGTGATTTATACGGGCTTTAAACCACACGAACAACATCGTATTTCACAAGAAAGATTTGAGGGTATTTTCCCAACTATTTATCAAGCGGGAAGGCACCTCCGCAGATGCACAGTAGATGCACACAAAGGATCGGTCTGCAGCCAGCACGGCAGCTATGCCACGAGCAGTGCAGAGCTGGGAGCGGGGAAGGTGAGAGGAGATGTCGGGTGCCCACGGTGCCATAAGCTCCTCTGCCCCACGTGCCACGGTCAGGCCAGAGTCCTCCAAAACACACACCATGAGGGGACGTGGCTGAGGGTGGTGTCGGACAGGTTCACAACAGGAGGGCGAGCCTGGGCTGTCCGCAGCAAACCAGAGCTTTCAGTCCGGTGCCTTGACACTCGGGTGACCTGCAGGCAGGTAAAGCCATAAATGCTCGGAGACACACCGCCGGCTAGCTCAGTGCACGTGCTGGGCCAGCCCGTGGTGCCTGCAGCCTCCCCCAGCACAGCGAGAGCCGGTGCCACGCGGCACAAGCCCCGCACCGCAGCGCCAGACCTCAGCGTCCGGTGCCGCGGGGGGGCCTTGAAAATTGATAGCCCGCCTCAAACGTTATTTATCATTCCCAGCACAGACACTGACATGTGCCTTTTGAAAGGGGATACTGTACCTTTAACCTTGACTCCGTGCGCGCTGGTAATTTGGGATGCGAGCCCCGGTTCAAGCGGGGTGACCTTTCGGTGGGCACAGGGGGAAGGGCTGGGCTGCGCTTATTTATGAGGCGGCTGGAAATTTTTGACATCACATGCTAGCCCCATTACTCACATGTTACATGACACAAGATTGGCCCTTTTAATGCAACAACATCACATCAAAAAATTTGATTTTCTGCTCTGACAGCAGGCTTGTCCTCTACGGTTCCCAAAAACGTCATCTTTTCAGCCTAAAGGCCGCTGGAAAGTGATTTAAAAAACCCACCGCTCTCCCCAAAGGTGGAAGGACAGGCCCCAGGCAGAGCACGCCCGGCAAGAGCTGGGGACAAGCACCCGTACCCCCCCAGGCCCCAGGTTTGGGATGCAGAACGTTCGCCCTGGTTCCCATGCAGGTAATGCAGGCAGCTCCTGCAAAGCAGCAGCTGCTTCAATGTGCCTGCATTGCAGGAGGAGTCCCCTCACCCCCATATAAAAATACACTAAAATAATTATGAGGTTTACAACTCTATCTGGAAAAAGTGTGGGTTTTTTTTTTGTTTGTTTTTGTTTTTTACACACGTGCTTAAAAACCTCTGTACTGGGAGGTTTTACACTTGCATACAGAAAATGAAGCCCCCGTGCTGTCTGCCTGCACGGCCGTGGTGACAGCGCAGGCGCAGCTCAGTGACTCCGTGCCCACACGGCGAGGAAAGCTGGTTCATGGAACTGAACTCTTGCTGCCATAGAATTTAAAGTATCAGCTAATGCACTTAAGGATAATATAGTTCACAAAAACGTGCCACAAAGCATATATATTAAATTACTCGTCAGCTAATTCCATGGAGAGAAGAAAACAGTTTATGTTTAACTTTTCTAAATACGCTTGGTTGAGGGCTGGCAGAGTCATTTTAAGGCGGCTGATTTATATCTGGAAAAGCATTTTTAAGATTGCTACAATTTCTTTACAGGAATATTGCACACTGATGATGCTGATACTAAAATATCATTAGAAGTCAATAAAAGTGGCTAATTTTATCAATATCTATCAATTTCAGTGATTTCTAAATACACTGCCAAGAGAAGACACGATGTTTGGTACAACAGATGTATTAAGAGCAAGCAGCTTCCTCTCATGGGTCCAGAAGATGTTTGTTCTATTCTTAGGACAGAATTTTAGGCGTTATGTACTTCTTCACCCAGGGAATCCAATCTACAAAAACATTCCACACTCACCACTATTAAGTAGGTAAATACAAAGCACAACGAGGAATCCCTGCACCCTGCAGCCCTGGGCCATCTCCCTCTGGTTTTTGTGCCACGGGATCCCAGCACTGCCCCACACCGTGGGGGCACGGCCACGCTCCGAGCTGCAGGAGGCACCCCCGGGCACACAGCAGAGCCAGGCAACGGCACAGATCCCCCAGAGCCATCTCAGCAGCTCCGTACCAAGGCAGAGAAGCTTCCAAAATGTGAAAACCTGTGTCCTTCTGTGGAAGGAGGGCTTCTGTGGGGAGGCAGGGCACAAACCCAACAAAACAAAGGGTGAGGAAACTCATACTGTCTCCAACAGCTGTACCCACACCTCTCCCCAAGTTTTTTCCCCTAATGCTGGCTGTGTTCTCCAGCCTTACTGCTCTCCAACACAGAAGTGGGCACATCTCAGCCACACTTTGCCCCTGGCTGACAGCACCGCGTGAGCCTCGCTGACGAGTGATGCTCCGTTGGCATTATTTACATTTCAACCCTGTTACTTTGGAAAGTTGTAAACACTTGCACTTCTCGTCCTTCGTAGGCTATTTCTCAGCTTGTCCTGCGGTCTCTGCAGGGATCCCCCAGCCAGCACCGCTCGGCACACGGCCCGGCAGCACCCCGGCCCCGCTTACAGAGGGGAGGCAGAGGCACTGGGGAAGGCTGCGGGAGCAGGCAGGTTTACAAGCCAGAGCTGAGACAAAAACATCTCCAGGAAAACCCTCCTCCAGGAACAGGAGGAAAAAAAAAAAATCCTAAGGCAGTATTATAGTTTTACAGATTTATATGGATTTTGAAGCCAGGTCCCAAGACTGGCAGAACACAGAGGGGGAATTATTTTCTTCTTATTAAAAGAATGAAGAGACCCAACATTGATTTTGTCCTTCATCACCACACAAAAAACCTCCCAACTACTGCAAGGATGACGGTATGGATTATCACAACACCGTAAATCAAAGTGAATGTATTTATTAGGGTGACTCTCTTTGTTGTCCATGTGTGTGCTGTTTGCTGGCCCATACTCTTATTATTTTAATTTATGGGTTGTTTTTTCCTGTCTTTCCTCCTCCCCCAGTACCAGAGCCTGTCTGCAAGTTTTACTCACGCCAGTTAAAATCAGCATAATGAAATATCACAGCCAGCCCGACAGCTCCGCAAGGACACGGGGGTGGCCCAGGACAGTGCCCACAGGCGCCCTGCCAGCCCCGACCCCTGCCCACAGCAGGGACCCCAACACAGGCACCACATTCAGCAACGGAGCCTTTCCCAACTTAACAGGTCTCGCTATAATTAAGTGCAATAATTTTAAGCAATTTGCAAATCCCTCATCTCCCATTTGGTTATAATCGCATTCTGATCGTTAGCAACGCCGCGGTTCCATGTACTCGGTGCGAGGGAAGCTGCGCACAGCACAGGAGCTGCTCTGCTCCCCCCGTGCCCCAGCTTCACTCAGGCCTCCACAGCCCCACCTGCAGCCCCTAACGACAGCCCCGACCCCAGGGAGTTCCCAGGCACAGGGATCCAGCTCTGCCAGACCCATGCCAACCCATGGCTTCGGTGCTCAGAAAGCACGGCACGTCCCCCGGAATTCCCACTTTGGGGTTACTCACTCGCTGGTTTCTGACCTTTTGGGGTCTTTGCTTTAATTTCCCTCTCGAGGACTGGCTGCACACAGCAGACCATGAGCCAGGTACCGGCCATGTGCCACAGGAGCACAGCAAAGTGCCGCGCAGGAAGAAGGCCCTGGCCCCTTCCTCAGGTGATCCAGGACTTACACCTGCAAACCGTGCCAGGAGCAGCACCCGTACCCGCACAGCCGTCTGTCTGTGCACTACGTGTGTCCTCTGCTCGAGGGAGAAAGACCAAGACAGCACCCAAAGCAGAGATCAGGCATTTGCCACCACGATGTGAGCTACATTAACAGGGAAACCTGTTAACGGGCTCCACCACATGGCTAAAGCCAAAGGGCAATCAGCACCTACTTTGGGAGCACGGAACCACACAGAAAAGAAATGGCTTTGGAAAATGGCACATTGTTGGTTATATCCATTGTTCTGTGGCTAAGCAAGCCTTTGTGCTCGTGCAGCCTCAGCAGCACACAACAGCTCTGGTCGCACACTTCCAGCAACGTGTTCAGAAGAGCCAAGCAAACCTGCTGAGGGCTGGAGCTGCGAGGGGAGAACAAACACCAGCAACCAGCTCCAGCTTTGCGTGTCTTCGCACATTGTAGCCGTGCGATATTTTCTTGTGTGTGAAATCACAGCTTGGTCCCAGGAAGTGCTAGTTCACTTCTTAATGAGCATCTTTCTCCAAAATTGAGCAGAATCCCTTGAGGACCTGCAGCCTTCGACCTTCTGCAGCAGTTTTTCGCTGTGCATCCCCAAAGGACACGGGGCTGGTCCCACTAAGCGGCCAAACGCTGGCTCGAGGGATGCAAGTCTCTGGCACAAGGCACCACCGTGGCATTGTCTGCACATTATCATCAAGCGTCTTCCTGCTCAGAAGACGGGGTGTTTGTTGATGAGAAGCTCAATGTTAGCCAGCAGCGTGCACTCAGCCCACAAAGCCAGCCATGTCCTGGGCTGCACCGACAGCAGCATGACCCGCAGGGCGAGGGAGGGGATTTCCCCCTCTGCTCCACTCTTGGGAGATCCAACCTGGAGCCTGTGCTCAGCTCTGGTGAGCACCCACCTGCCCCCCAAGCACACCCCCTGCACCCAAACAACTCCTGCTACCATCACTGCCCAGCCCCAGCATCTCCCCTCCCTGCTGCCGCCCCCAACCACTTCAATGCAGTGCTTTCCTTCCTTTTCCCCCACACTGATTTGGCAGCAGTTGGGAACAACAAGATCCCAGGATGCTTTCAAGCCCTGCATTCTGCCACCCAGGTTAGTCCCAGCCTAGGATCTAGGCTTTTGCTGCCTGGTGCCTCTTAATTTCTGCAGGCAGGCCAGCTGAGGCACATGGAAAGCCTAAATGTTTTACAGGAGCACACAGACACACCTGTAATTGGGGAACTGAGTTCAGGAGCTCCTGGCCTTGGCCAGGCATCAAACTCTCCTAGTTTAGACACCAGAGGTTGTAGCAGCCAGAATCAGTGTGCTGGATCACAAGCTGAGAGATTCACCCCATCCCTGCACTCTGCAGCTACACGGAATGCAAGGCTGAATGAAGGGACCCAGACGTGAATACAAGGAGCACAGCTTAGAAACAGGATTTCCTCAGAACAGCAGACCCAAAGCAGAACTGGAAGAACAATTCAGGGAGCAAAAATGCACGTGCTAGCTTAATTTCTAGTGTTACTGAGTTTACTTCATTACTGTTTGGCTTTGGTTTTGTCTTTTTAAGAGATCAAAGGCTTGAATTCGCAGAGTTCCTCTGCTACCCGATGGCAGCACGTGCCTCCACCCACAGCAGGGTTTCCCATGTAGCTGCTAATCCACTCAGACGCTCAACAGCAGAGCCTTGAGTTTTCACGGATTTATGCCCTACACTGCACACAGTTCTGTCTGTTTCACGGTTATTGTTCTCACCAAGTCTACTTCATCATTTAAATTATTAACAGCAGAATTACACTGACTGAAATCTCCTAGAATAGGCAGCTTTAAAACACAAAGGCTTGTATTGTGAGGAACTGATACACATTGACTGGAACAGATACGTTTGAAGAAAGTTAGATTTAAGGGTCATTACTTCATTCCTGTGCTGTTATTTATTTTTTGGCATAAGAGCAACAAAAGAAAAAGCTGGAAAAATCTCCTTTTGATGTCCATCTGCACGTTGGCATTCACATGTTCAAGTACCTTCACGCAATCAGTAGCCTGAAGCTGCCGGATTGACGTGCCACACATCAGGGCACGCAGCATCCTCAGTGCTTCCTGGGCTCACCTTAGCACAAGCTCAGAGCTGTGGCAGCACCACAGCACCTGGGCAGGAGCACATCCCGCACAGCCAAACCGAGCAGAGCTTCCCTGAGCCACGGCGACCGTCTGCAGCCGAGACACGGTTTGTTTTATCAAGGAGGAGTACGACAATATTTGCAAAGCACAGACCTTGTACAAACACACACTGCAAAGATGTAAATTATACACTGGTGTAAATCAAACCCCTGCTGAGAAAAACACAGTGACCCTGGTGGTTGAAGGAGGAAAAGGAGGACAGCGTAGAGGAACTTCTAGGTTCTACTTCATTGATTTCTTCGCTGTCACCTTCTCATTAGGAAGACAAAATTTCCCATCAGGGTGTTACACCCCTAGCGCTGTCGTTAACTATTCAGAAAATAAAAAAAGAAATCAAGTGTTCTAATCACACCAAGTCTCAGCAATTCGCAAAGTTGCCAGCAGATTCATCTCTCCTCTCTGTATTTTTGAACGTGGCACATGAAAAACAAAGATTGTGGAAAAAAAACACTTCTGTTTTAAAAACAAGCAGTTCTCCCCCACCAAACAGCGTAGCCAGAGGCAGCCGAGCTGATCCCAGAGTTAACAATATTCATTAATAACAGACTAGGCAGTGCCCATGTTCAGGCTGTGCATATGGTTCGAATACAGGGAATTTGCTTTTCCCATGCGCTACGTTACATATTCATGCTGAAATAAAAGCCTTTTTTCACCCAACTTTTAGCATAATTGTCAGATGGCTCCAATTCAGGAAAAGAGTAATCAATACGTTCAAATAGTTTCTACCCATGCCACGTTGCCTAGTTTTCAAATATTTTCATTATGCAAGGTTCTACATACTTTTTAAAAAATAGTTAAGTTTCATATAGCTTTTTATAGAGGACTTTAGTTTAAAAAAAATCTAGCCTTCTAAAGCAAGAGTTTCTCTGCAATCACATCAAAGTCATAAACGTTAGCATTGCTTACACTATATTAATAATGGAATTCTTACATGCAAAGACAAGTTTCTTTCAAACAAAAAGCGTATTTTGATTACATCACATATCCAAAAACACAATGCTCTGGGGGTCATGGAGGTTAGAGCTGCCTCAGCTAAAGCTGGTTTAAGGCAAGTTTTCCCAGCCACGGGTGTGATTGATATCTGAGCACACAAGTTTCACTTCTGACAACAACAGTGAAACCCATACTAGAAAAAAATACATTTCTCACTTATGTGGTGGTGAAGAAGAGACAAAATAATAGTTTTAGATAGACTTAGCATCGTTATTTGTCAAGTGATAAGTACTGAACTATCGAAGCAGGCTCTTTCACTACTGCCAGGCACACAAGAAGTCAAGCCACAGCTTCAGGTGCACCACATGAACTTCTAGGGCTTCCTAACACCAACTGCTCCTAAGGCAACACTTCCAGCACTACAGGCTGCAGGTCCTAGAGACAACCTGGCTAAGAACAGAAAACTTCAGCAAGACTTCTAACACTCACATGACTTGCCTTACACAAGACCATTTCGTAATAGATAAAAATTTAAGCTCTTTAATTCCTACAGCAGCAGTGAGGTTTAACCAGACACCCACAGCTGGAAAGCCAAACCTACCTTGCTTGTATCAGAGCAGCTCTGTGCTTCCTGGGCCATTTCTCCTAAACAGCCCCCAATCCTCTATCCTTCCTTATATTCACTCCCTCCTACCCAAACGACCTCTGATCAATTGCTTAAGGCCTTTCTCCTGTGTAGCGTTAGGTAATGCTCGTCCCATCAGCGAGTTGTGCTCTGCCAGCTGATGTTCGTATCATCAGCCAGCAGGTAGGCCCAGGAGCTAGGTCAGGGCTGCTCTGCTGACCCTTGGGGCAGGACTTTCCTCTAGAAGGCCTCCTAGAAGCCCCAGTAAGATTAGGGGAATCCCTAAATCCCAGTGCAAAATCCAAAATGAGTTCCTTTACGCATTGGGCTTAAACATCAGAAGTGCACAAGAGAAACTTAAAGTACGATTCTTCTATTCTTCCTGAAAAATAGCCGGTTATTCTCGTCTTTACCACTTTTCTCTTTCCTCATCTTTCATAATTAGATGTATTACATCAACGGCCAACCGTCAGCTCTCAGAAGATCGAGCAGGGAGTGGGATGCTCACTGCGTCACTCATCTGCAGCTGAATAAAGCATTCTTTCTCCTCAAGTCCTAATGACGCTTCCAGCTGGAAATAGCTAGATTTTCTCTTCAGAATAAATCAACCCACAGAAAACACCTTGCGGAAGATTAATTACAGAGTCAGGGCTGGAAGGCACGTCTGGAGGTTGTCTAGTCCAAATCCCTGTCTCAGGCGGAGTCACCTGGAGCAGGATGGCCACGGCTGTGCCCAGCCAGGTCCGAACATCTCTAAGGAGACTCCAGCACCTCTCTGGGCAGCCCGTGCCAGACGGGTGCAGGATGCTGCTGGACACATTGGGCTTTGCTGGGAGGGCAGAAGGCTCGGATGTAAGCAGATCTTATCACCCCTATGGGGTGAGCTCTCCCTTCCAGGCAGATGGGCTTCTGGGTTTTCTTAAATTTGGCATTACCTGTGAAGAGCTGAATTAGAACGATTCATTTATTTCAGTTATCTATGCCGGGGTGAGCGGCTGTTTGTAAGGAGCCTGACAGCAGGTTCAGGAAGGAGCACCGGCCAGCCACGCTCAGAAACTCCCCGTGGGGGCTTGTTGCTCTTTGCTTTTCTCCATCTGTGCCAAAATACACGCACTTTTAATTCAGATGAGCATCACCACACAACTCTTCCCCCAGCACGTGGTTCTGTATGGAAGAGGTCCTGGTGGGCAGTCACACTGAAGCTGTCCCAGCACAGCGCCGTGGGGGCTGCAGCCAGCAGCGGGAGCTCACCACGGGAAGTATTTTGGAGTTTCTCTGAGACGTTGTTCTTTTACATCATTTTTTTCCTAATGGTATCTTTAATCAGAGGCGTGATAATTGGTAATAATGAGTTCATGCACTATGTTCTAGGCAGTGTTCCCTGTTCTGCCCGCCCTCCGCTGCCAGCCAGCTCCAAGCCGCCGCACACGAGATGCAGAAGGGAAGATGGGCTGTCGTGTCCACCTCCCTCCTGCCTGCCGGGGGCTGCTCCAGCCGGGGAGCGAGCGCAGGATCACAACATAAAGCATTAGACATGCTCTGGAAACCCTTTGCCCAGCTGCTCATTAGTACTGCATTAGTCTGTAAACTCAAGCGCAAAGCGCCTAGTTCAAGTTGCTCTTTCTTGATGTACTTGAAAGGTCCTGTGAATTTATGGCAGGATAATGCGGAGCACAGCACCTATTTATGAGTTGATCATTTGTACAAAACCCCCCTCAAAGCGCCGAAGGTTACCATTCGACCAAGAGCTGCACTTAGCTGCTCAGAGGGCAAGAAAGCCAAGTATATGAAAGTTAAAAGCATTAATAAAAGTGTGACTTATAAATTACTTCATCTTTGTCACCCTTTTTGAAATGGGGTGAGAGAGGCCAGGGTAAATTTATTTTTTAAGTGCTTTCTGAGACCTGCAAGGGTCAGCCCTGAAATGCTGTACTCTATAAATCATTCCATGCGTATCTGATAGATGCGAGTGCATCATAACATTAACAAATATTGATTTGTTTATCATTTGCAACAGTTTATAGCTAAACAGCAGACTTTACAACATTTGTAGGGAGAAGAAACTTTAATCTGTGAGAACAGAACGGAACAGAAACTCCCTCGGCCACGGGAGAAAAGAGCAACCAATTTCGTTCTGTCACCCGACTGCCTGCTCGGTGTACGTGTTACACTCATATTATGAAACCAGTTATTTCTCAAAATGACTAAAATTTTCAGGCATTTCACAAAACAACTTGTATCACTGCTAAGAACAACAGTGAAACCTTGCATTAGGAGCGCTCTGTTGAATCACAGCCACGAGAGGCAGAAAATGGAGCCTGCAGCGGGCAGCCAGCGTGCGGATGTAAGTGCCGCATGACGAAGCTGTTGTCGAGAGCAGAAGACAGGCATCGCTCCCCGGTCCATCCCGGGAGGCTCTGCTCTGCCACAGCACAGGGAGCCCCGAGCCAGGGCCGGACCCTGCTGCCCACACAGGGTGCTGAGCACCGCTCACTGCCCGGCCCGGGGAGCAGCACGGGCGCTGCGGCACCTCTCGCGCCATCGCGCAGCCTGGACGAAGCACGAGGAGGCTGGCCGTGTGTGTAAACCTGTGCCTCTCTGCACGTTGCTCTTGGTCACGAGGGTCAAACAGACGTCCGTAGGTGCTTCGCATCACGTCGCCGTATGGTTTCCATCCATTTTATGAAGTCACCAGAATCGGTCATTTCACAAAATGACTGGGTGCGTAACTCGTGCCGCGGAACACTTTACATAAATGTCCCTGTGGGTGCAACAAGGACATGCATCTCACAGCACCTCCAGCCTGCTAACAACACGACCAGGCCACCCTGACTGCCAGCCCCACGTTTCTGGCCAAAATCAGCGACCCCGGTGTAAGACTTGGCCCTCAGCCCCCTCCAGCCTCTCTGGTGGGCACAGGGCACCGGTTCGTCACTGCCCCACCAGTGACCACCAGCACCCAGGAACTGCTCTTAAATCATCACGGCCTGTGAGGCTCATACACCTGGCAAAATACAGCAACATCTTTTTCTTTTTCTTTTTTTTTTTTTTCCTTAATTTAACATCACGCAGCATGTTGCAAGGACAGGGAAGGCACCTGTAGCAACAGGAGCAGGTCAGAAAAAAATACAGCAAAAATCTCACTAGCTCAGTGAGGGACACAAACTCTGTGGTGAGTCTCTTCCTGATGCTTTAAATCATTAGATTAGATTAGATATTAGGGTAAAACCAAACTTTTTCATTAACCAGCTACAATAAAAACTGGGTTATTTTCTTTCCCCACCCTCTTTTTTAAAATAGAGCAACTCTTTGCTTTTATTTATTTTTGGAACTTGACAGGCTTGATATCCAATTTCTATGCAGAACCACCCACCATCCACATCTCAGAGAGCTAATAAAGTGTAATAAAATCGCCCCGGGGGACATGGATACGCAGACATGCACAAACTTTTCACAAGAATACTAACAACGATATCTTCAGGTGGGAAAGTAAAATTATGTAAGATAAATGAAAACAAAAACAAATAAACATCAACCATCAATAGCAAAACTTGGTTTGCAAAGGATGGGCAAAAGGATGGGCACCTCCTTTCTTTCCTGTGCGGCAGCCAGGATGCTGACAAAGAAGCAGACAAAGGGAAGTGGCTCGGGTCTGCTTTTGGTGTGGTTTCTTCGCCCCAGAAAAGAGCATCGTGCTACAAGGGATTGAAGTCTGAGGGCCTGTTCCATCAACGTGCAACAATCAACGTGGAACATCAACGATCTCAAAAGCGGGTCGCTTGGCCAGAAGACACGTAACTGACTGAGAAACAAACTCTTCAGGGACTGAGAGAAAAAACATCAGCCCGAAGCTGGCAGCAGCATGGTGCTGGACCGCTGATGGATGCGGGGCCGCTTCCAGCCCATGCTGTGGGGGCTGCAGCCGTGGTTTCACCTGGGAATGTGCCGGGAGCTGATGATAAAGAAAAAAGGAGCACGTGTTCCTCCCATCACCTCTCCTGTAGATGCTCAGGACACGCTCCTAAAGGTGTAAGAATATTTACCATGCCACAAGAGAGGCAAATCCCTTACTGAAGTGATCTGAAAGGAGCAGTTTCTGCTGGGAATTATTTCTGGCTGTTAGGGAAACCTGCATTTATTGTCTCTGTGATTTACTGTAGCCATCTCCTTTTGTGCACCACCTGGCCTGCTGTAAGGCTTCTCGGGGTATTTCTTTGGCTTGGTTCAAGGTCCCATATAAAACATCTTTCTTGTCCTTTTATCTTCCCCTATTCTAAAATACTACCAACTACTGGAATGTAAGAAGTTAATAGTAACAAATAAAGCAAAGAGGTCTCACGGAGGTGGTACAGCATCCCGTTAACAAACACGTGAGTGTTGCCCAGCTGTTGCACAAGGCTGTAAGGAGCAGAAACAGCTGGCGTGGCTTCACCTGGCAGTGGGAGCCCAAGGCGGTGTCTCCAGCCTTGGGGACATGCTTCAGAAGAGCAAAGTTAGAGCATCTTGTACCTGGTGAAGTCCTACATCACTCAAATAATGCGCTAATTGCTTATGAAGAGATGTCCTTGGGACAAACGGCAGCACGAGCCGAGAAGAACCACCTCTGCTCCGCGCAGTCAGTTTTGGCTGCGCTGCCTCACGCCTGGCTGCTGGCATCCCCAGATGGGCACGGGATGGCTGACGGGCAGCGCGTTGGAAATGACAAGGCTCTGCTCTAGAAAGTGGTAATGCTAGAATTGGCCCCATATCCTGGCACTATGGCACCAATACTCACGGTGTGTTTATTCAGAAGAGCTCCTCCTCACTTAGACCCCTTACTTCCCAGGAACAAGCTGCACTTGTTATAAGCCCAGCCCCTTGTCTTAGGCAGCTCCTGTTCATTTTGAAGCTCCTCCGTCTCGACCCACACAAGACACGGTCACGATAACACCCCCGTATGGCTGGCCGCAGGCGCAGCAGGCAGCACGAGACCAGCCCAGCTCGTGCTGGGGGTGAAGGTGCTGGGGCCGGCACCAGCCCCAGCCTGGTCCAGAGCTGCAGCACGGCGCCTGCACAGAGCATCTCTGCAGCACGGGAGAGACAACTCAGCAAGACCCTCTCTTAGCAATTACAGGTCGTCAATATTGACTATCTGAGGGATTTCCATGCTCAGGAAGCAAATTAGAAACTCAATACCTGAACTATTCCTAAATGCAGTTATCAACTTCAGAGTTTTATCTCATAAAACCAATTCAGCTTAGAGTTTAATTCTATTAAATTAGGGCTTAGAAATAAGATTTGCTCTGAGAATGAATGCATCATTAGTTTTAAAATGCAATATACTGAAACCCAAAATGTGCAGCATTACAGTTTGAAGAATAAATGAGTAGAGATGGCACCCAAATGTACTTCTCCCTAAATATATTTACCAGCCTTGGAAAAATCTGTCGGCTCATTAGGATGGCAAGTCTTTCAGTGTGTGGGACGTCCCCCTTCTTTAGGGAACGATAATCCTCTTGTGTCTCCCCTTGGCACAAGTTTTTCCTTTGTTCTTAAAACCTTCTTATTTCAGCAGCTGACAGAGAAAAAAGAATCAGCATCCTCTTTCTTAATAAAAATGCCACAATGAGATCCTGTCGGGCTGGTGCCAGGCATGTCAAAGGAGCAGGTACTAATACAGGAAACCTCAAGAACTACCTGTTTTGTGTAAGTTACAGTATATGGAAGAGTCACGTAGGGCTGTTTTTTTTAAATCAGACTTCCAATACATGAAAAGCACCCTTCCATGGGGTGCATGTAATCTCTGAATAGGGCCCTTAGTTTCCTGTGGTATTGTATTAAAACTCATGTTTGATACAATAATACAGGGATAGAATATGTTCAGAAGAGGACAAGGTAGCCCAACGGTGCCTGTCCCCTTGCATTATGAACCGCTGCGTGCTCTTTCATGCAGTACTGGCCAAGCAGATGCGAGCCCAACGCATGCCTGCAGTATTAGGATTGTATGACTGAAGGTTAGGATAAAATAGACAGAAAAAGGCAAGAACCACCCCAAAGGCACTGGAAGTCCTAAACAGAAGTAAGATGTTCTGGTGATACGTTTCGCTGCAGATTTTATTCCAGACGTGGTATTTCAGATAGCCCAGTTACAACAGGAGGACACCACTCAGGCCTGGCTTTGAAATACTTTGGAATTAAAAAAAAAAAAAAAATGTTTACTGTTTTAAAAGAAAATAACAACATCTACAACCAGTACTGTATTCTGGGTTAGCAATCTGCACTGTCCTGTACCGTCATAAAGTAGTTGGTAGTCCATTGTCTCTCACACCGCAAGGCTAGGTTAAAGCTTTTAAAGATGTATTTTAACATGTGTTAATTTGCTATTTTTATTCAAGTGGACTATAACAGTTTTGTTCTTATTAGAAGTACAAAAATAAAACTAACTCAAATGATCTCATTATAATTTTTGGTAGCAGAAGAGTCATATGGAGCAACACAATTGACTCTATATAGCCTAAAATACTTTCCGGGAAGCATATTAATGTAGCAGCTCATTTGAAAATGCATGCCAAAGCCGTGGAAGTAAAAAGGACAAAATTACCTATGTCCATTTTGTCAGTGAGGCAGCAGCTCTGTGGGGTGATGCCCACGTTATCATCCCCTCTTCAGTCAGGACCTGATTTTACAATATTGAGCAAATTCTCACATAACCGCATTTTTATTTTGCCATAAGATTTTTCTCTTCCTTAGTTTTAAAATTATATTTAGATCAAAACAAGCCTTGTATTTTACATGATTAAAAGTCTCAACCTTTCCCTTTTATATTCCATCTTCAAAAGCAGCAAGTCAGCCTTCCTACGTGCCAGGCAGAGCTCTACCAAATATTTTATAGTTCTGCTCCAATTCATATCTGCTTTTACTCGGTTTTCATTCAGTGGCATGAACTATGTGTTCCAAACAGTGAAACAGAACAGCTCCGCTGAGATGCTACAAGGCTGCTGACATTTGGAGTACTATTTTCAGTCCTATTTTACATATGCTTCCAAAATTTAGTTTACAAAAAAATAAGAATCAGTTAGAAGATGGGCTTACCAGTGTCTCTGGAAATGCAGATGACCTACTTTCAGCCATAAAGTACGGGAAATTTGCGCTGCTATTGGCAGCAAAGTTAAAGGAAGGAAAGAACCAACACCAAAACCCGTGCAAACGCCCAAGAAAGAAAACTGCCACTGAGAACGGGGTGTTGGAAAGAGAGGTGACGGCGGCCCAAACCCACTGAAAGCATGCATCACCGCTGGGCCTGAGTCACCGAGAAATGCTGTTTGATTTATTGTCTCCAATAGATTCCCAGGAAAAATCCTCCAGTCTGAAGTGATCTTTTTTCCTGACTACTCGTAACATGCAGGAAAACAGCTGGGAAACCAAGCTGTTTAATAAATGTAGCACAAGGGTAAATATTAACTTACGTATCTTTTAATGACGCATTTTACAAAAATCCATAACGAGATAAAAGGAAGAAGAGAGGAACACAACCCCAAAGTTTTTCAGTAATTAGAATTAATCAAGGCATTACCTAAGGAGAGGGATTAAAGGGAGAGAGAAAAAAAAAAGCGACTTAATTTAAGTCTATTAAAAACGACCGTATTTGTGGACAAGGCAACAACTACAAACTTCCTATTGATAGTTTATATTTTCTGTGGCTCTTTCAGCCTATAAACAAATTGTAAAAGATGGCAACAGCTAATTTAAAAAATAAAAAGCGAAGTGTTGTGGCAGAGTCTAAATTGAGTCTGACAGTCAAGGTCACGTAACTTTTCACATTTATTTAAAGACATTGCTTTGATTACTGAAAAATATTGCAAGATATACACACACAAGTCTGGGGTCAGGATAGCCAGCCTTTGAGGACTACATTGATGCCTTATTGTCCCTTGCTTTAAAAGGAAAAATAGCAATAATTTTTTAAATTGACAACTGTTGTATAATTACCAAAGTATAGAATATTGTCAGAAATTCTTGATATAATTTTTTGAATTACACTTTGAGTGTAACCATTATGTCCCAACCAGTCCTGTCACGCCTCAATAAGTTATTTCGGGAAATTTTAAAGAAATCTTTGCTGCTTTAGTTCACACACATGCAAAAAAATTCATTATATTATTTTTAAATTATTTTCATTGCATTTATATTGTTCTAGTCCTTTTACTGCAAACTTTGGGAAAAATTGTTAAAGCTAGTTCTGAAATTCATTATCTGTAAAGAAAATTAGTTGAGCCAGCAATGCATGTTTCTAATATGGAAGTATCACATGAAGAGAAAGGATCTCCTGTCTAATGCAACAGTTCTCCTGGCCCCATTAAAGTCTTTATAGGTGGATCTCACTTATATCTTTGTTTAAAAGAAAAAAAAAAAAAAAAAAAAAAACAGATTCTGAACAGAACTGGAGCCTATTTGATGTTCAGCCTCTATTGTCTTCAAGGCAGACCTGAATGAAAGCTTGGAATTAAACAGTCTTTGAATATAGTTTTCATGGAGATCACTGAAAGAGATATAAAATCCAGCAGAATGGTTCACACTTCCAGGCTTTCAGAGCCAGCTGACACATTTCCCCTCATTCATCCACTTTCAAAGTTTATAAAAATTATGATACAATTTTGTCACAGACTTTTTATAAATTAAAGGCAATAATCAGACTTTTTTTTTTTTTTTTTTCCTTCCTTTGTAAAGGTTCCTTTTCAGGACCTGCAGCTTTTCTGACTTCTTCCTTACTGCAGTGCACAAACAAGTTCATATATTCACATTTGCCCTGTTCTTTGAGATATGACTTCTGGAGTCACTAATACATATTTTAATTAGGACACAGGTATCAAGTAACCAATATTTTAATCTTACACAAAGGTTATCAGTGAAATAATGGCTGTTGAAGGCAATAGGAGGTTTGACATTACTTTCGGGGAGCAGGGGACATTTCACCCCAGCTGTCCGCAACACAAGTGACGTGCCTTAGGATTATATATAAGATGCATCCTATGGGCTGTAAAACACAATAACCAGGATATGGTCAAAAAACTTTCTCGCCTAACAGTGGGTCTCTATGCATGCATCTTGGCCTAAATCTTTAAACCCAATGCTTTTTTATTTAAACAGCAAACAGTAGTGAAACCTACTCCTTCCATTTGCTATTCTTGTCATTTACATAGATCTTCAGGATGCTTGGGCTTCACCACTCTTTGTTATTGAAATAAGCTGCTCTGGGTATTGCTCTGCGCTGCTCCCCGTGTGCGGCACGAGGCGCTGGCCATGATCCCCACCACGAACCACCTGAACCCATGCTGAAGGCGGGATGGGGCTGGGAGCCCCACATCATGAATGAGGTCTCCCCACATCACGAATGAGAAAACAAAGCACAGAGAACAAAAAGAGCTTTTCCAAGCACGCAGGTAGCCTGACGTGTTTGGACCAGCTTATGATTAAGAGCTTTGACACGGATTCCTCTGTCATTATGTCTTGTGGGCCCTGCGTGTACTTCCTCAGCATTAGCTGAACCTGGGGCTGCAGTCATCCCCCTTCCACTGAGCCCCAGTGCCATGCTGCGTCCCACAGACCTGATGGGGCATCGGTCTGAGCCCAAAGGTATGGGAGGGAGAGCCGCTCAACACACAAGGACTGTGCGGGATGCTCAAGGGGCAGATGCTAGAGAAGGGCGAAGCATTACTGACACCAAAATCATCGCTGAGTTCCACCTTTCCCACACGGTCTGTCTTTGGAAAACACACCCTTTCCCAATGCTTTTGCACCCCCCTACATACAATTTTCTTGGAATAAAATTCCTACCTGACACAGATTATGAACATTGTCTTACTTTTTAAAATTATACCGATAGATTAATTCATAACACTAATAGTATTATTACAAGTAATAATTACTATCCTTCTTATCAACAATAGTTTTGAAGGCTCAAGACGTGAGACATAAATATCCCCCATATGCTGTGGCTGCACATCTCCTCTCTCAACGTGCTGTTGCATCATTTTTCTTGACGTTTGGAGAGGTATCTTTAGAGGAGGTGCATTTAACATGTTTTGTAACTGTATTTAGGTAGTGCTTTCTGTCACTTGAGAAGATTATTTTAAAATGGAACCACGAAAAAAAAAAACCACTCAGATAAAATAACGCGCCATGCCAGACTCATTATGCTAAATATATTTTTCACAGTCTTCGTGTTCTCACTTTGCCATTTTTCGTACCGAGGTATGTGGGTGCCTTCTCACGCGGCGGCATTGCCCAGACCAACCATGGCAGGTTCCAGAAGGCAGCACACACACGGTGCACACCGGTGGCAGCAGCCCGGGCACGTGGTGGTGGGGTGGCCGGAGCAGGACTGCTCCAGCAGGGCAGTAGGTGGGTGCCGTAGGAGGTAATTCCTAAAATCCCACGGAAACACTGCCACAAGTCAAGCAAAGCCGCTCGATGTGACTTGCCTCTGAACAGCCACCTGACGCGTGACCCCATGGCCGAGGCGCGGGAGCACGCGGGGTGTGCGCCCCGCAGCTCCCGGCAGCGCCCCGAGCAGCACCATCCTGCCACGCAGGGCCCGGCACCGCCATGCCCCCGGCCCGCTGGGCGTGCAGCGAGACGAGCCAGCGGCACGCGGGGCCCGGGGCGCCGCCAACAAAGCACCGCCTGCAGCCAGCCCCGGCAGCCGTCCGAGCGCACTATTCATCTCCTTGTTCGGATGAAGGCAGGATGCATAAAGAGGAGTGAGAGAGAAAAGGAGTGGAGTTATAAAAGGAAAAGGAGAAATCATAAATTAAAAGAGAGACAAAAAGCTCTTCTGGACATTTTTTTTCTGTGCAGAGCAGTATAGGAGAAGCATTAAGCATTACTGTGTTTCTTCATCTAATGACACAGAAAGAAAAAAAAAAAAGAAAAAAAGCCTTTTCTGCAAATAATTCAAGTAAACAATCTCCAGAAAGCATGAACAACAATGCCAAATTTCTTGAAATTAGCCAAGCTCACAGAATCAGCAGGCTGCTATTGCTGCTTGGAGTCTGCGTTTCCAAAACCGTGGATGAGGCAATTTGTGGGAGGGGAAAAAAACAAGAAAAGGGCAGAAAAAACAGCACCTTCCTCCTCCATTATCGTTCACCTGGGGTTTAGCTCACCATAAATTTCATTTCAGAGGGAAAAAAAATCCTGTGACAAACTCACCTTGACTAAATATCGTTTCCTGGTTTCGAACAAAGATCTGATCCACTTTAACTTGCTAAACACTTTGTCACTGTTTTATATGCACCACATCCAAGGAAGGGAAAAAATAAAGGAGAGATTTTTAGGTCAAATGATTAAGGAGAAAAGGGACTTAAACCAACAATTTTTTAAAGTTCTAATTGTTTGCTTATTGACACCAATTTACATGGAGCCACTTAGTGAATAAAGGTTTTCACAGTACATGGCACTTCTTTATGTCAGTTTTTAGCCATCATGTCACAGCCCGGCTTGAAAAGAAGAAATGCTGAAAACTCGTAGGCCAGAAATGAACAGCCTATTAAGATCTGAAAAGCTGTCATCCCCACTGAAAAGACTTGCGTCAGCCACTGAGGATATATTTTAAACCGCCTGTCCGCAAGAAAACTTTAATAATGCAGCCTTGCTCTAATGTCTTGTGAGAGGAGAGGCAATTTTACTTCTTCTATTAACCCAACGTGATTACAATGGCTTATTTCATGGAATATTAAGTTCAAATTCTGCTCCCTGGGAGGACAATAAAAAAAAGAGTGTGCTTATGACATTGCCCGAAATAGCCACAAGGACCGCAACTCCTTGGTGCTTTTAATGCATCCAAGCAGTAATCCACCTTAATTTGCTAATGGTTAAGTAAATTAGCAACAAAATAATAAAATACAAAAAGGTATCAACACAGAGGTAAAGTGCTTTCCTCTAAAAATATTAAAATAACAAAACAATGTTTGCGCGGAGATTGAGGTGGCCTTTCAGCCCCCTCCCTCCCCCCTCCGATTCAAGGGGAAAAATAAACTCCTTGTGTCGGACGGGCTTTCGCCATGAGGCAATCATACGCGGAGCATTTTGTGCCGAGACCACAGCTGGGGCGGCTTTGTGCAGATGGAAGCGTTAATAACTGCCTGGGAGCCGCAAGCGCTTCCACCGCTACCTGCGTGGCCCGTGGGCAAGGGGCAGGCATGGAGCCATGGGTGCTGGGGTGCACCGGGTGCCCCCACGCCATAGGCACCATCCTGGCGGAGGGGCTCGGCTGCAACAAGGGGCACCGTGGATTCCCCCATGCCCTCCAGGAGCGCCGTCACCCAACGCGACGCGGCCCGCTCCGGCCTGGTGCTCGCTGGCCTAGCGGAGACCCACGGGCCGGAGCCTGTCCTCCGCCGCGTTCAGTACTCAGCTGTTAGAGCAGGGCTCTTGGCATCGCCAGTTCCAATCTGACAAAATATAAAATCAAATGGGAGTGAAGGCACTCACCCAGCTCCCCGATACTTGCCCTCGTCCCTCGCCGCAGGCAGTGTGGGGTGTGAGCCTCAGGGGCTGCAGGGGGGTGAGAAGGCCTGGGCAGCGAGGGCGGGCAGCAGAAACCTTCATCCCAAACAATTTGTTTTGCTTCTAAATTGGTCGGGGATGTACAGGAAAACTTCATCACCCACCCTTTCTTGCACTGTCTTCCTACATATTTTTTTTCCCCACAACGTGGAAAAGGAAATATTTTTAAAATTAAATAATAATAATAATAATAATGCATGCAAATATCTGGTGCAATTATAAATAGCCACCATTATTTTTTTCTACCTACTTCAACAATTCCAAAGCAAAAAGGCAAACTTAAATAAATACATTTAAAATTGCCTGCTGTGTAATAGTAAGGAGACTCCATAAAACTAGAACAATATTTATTTCTTCTTTTCTTAACAGCTCCCTGTTTTATTAGGCCCATGTTCCAAAGCGATCTGATAAGAAGGAGTGAGGCTAAATGGCAAATGGCAAACATCCCAAATCGCAACCTGATGTATTTCCACAACCCTGACCTTCAGATAAAAATCGTACAGAAATCTGCAAACCCACCAAATATGCAGCACCACATGCTTCAAGCATTTTCAGACACAACAGTCGGGGGCAAAAAAAAAAAAAAAAAAAAAAAAGGGCGTTGCTATTTAAAGCATTTAGCCTTCCCCTCCCTTAGAATTTAAGGATTATGCTCATATATGGCACGTACGAGGTGCATATAGAAAGCCACCATCAAATCAAAACGTTTCTTACATCCACAGAGGATAATGTGGGCATACAGCTGCCTATCTGTGACTATCAGAGAAACACATTATATATAAAGAATATATCCCACTGCTATATTATATGTATATTTAGGAAAATACTTCAAACAGCAAAAAATTTTGCAGTGTGAAATTAGCTAAAATTATGACAACTGTAAGAAAAAAATTATACGGACAAAATTTGGGTCTGGTGGAAGAATTCTTTGATGTCTGGATTCCAATTTAACCCCGACTGAGTTCTAAGAATCAAATGAACAAAGTATATCATACACCCCAAGTCTGCTTGTCAGTGCTAGTCATCATTTTTATTTTATTCTTTCCAGCCACATGTATTTACAAGACCCTGTTCTGACATTTCCTCCCTTCTTACTGGATACGGCTAGTTGCCAAACACATTTGTGACACAGTCCAACTCTGTATTTATTTATTCATTAAAACACATGCATTAGTATCAATAAATATGTATAACAATATTTTCCTCATATTGCCATAGAGATTGTTCCATAAGCACATGTGTAGGTAGGATGCTGTGTGGTAAATACACAGAAATATGTGCAGATCTAAAATTTTTTTAATATTTTTAGTCAAAAGCCTGTGTCAATAAATACTGCATCTTTTCCTACATAAAAATGCACTGGGACTGTGTATAGCAGTACATTTTCTAAATAAGACTGTAGGTGAATAACAAAGCTGTGCTTAAATACACATTAATATTTTCAGTATTCTTTCATCAAGGTGCTGGCTATCTATGGCATGCATTAGGGAACATCACCTTCATTTTCTAAAGGGACATCAGCATGAAGCCTCTATGAACTGTACATATTACATGCTGAATAAATAGCATAATCCCTACCATTTGTGTGTTTTGCATATAAAAATCACTTTTTCTTCAGGTACCGAACCACTTTATCCTATAAAGTGAACGAAGCTTCAGGATTTTTAAAGCAGTTGTAAAACATTAATAATATATCTAGGTTGTTTAAAGAATATTTCCAAATAACATGAAATATTTAGTCCACTCCCCCCCATCCCCACCCTCAGCACTACCACCACCATAAAAAGATAAGATTTATCATGAAATGTTTGAGGGATAATCAGCCATTTTTGGCCAATATATTTTAATATTTATATACCTGACATAGCTGAATATAAATGATACATCATGATTTTCCATAGTGCATGGAATTTATACAATTAACTGAGTGATCCAATGGCTTTAGGGCACACAAGGTGCAAACAATGTTACAGTGGTTTGCTGATTATTGTTATAAATCTTATAAACCATAGAGACATTAAGGTGCATTTTGTTTACAACATTTATTTTCAAATATTATATAAAACAATATTATTTATCATTAAAAGAGTTACACTTTCCCAGTGTATTAATTTCATGAGATACATTTATATAACTATTTAAAAAATACAGCTTGTAAAATACGTCTAAAATATACAGTAAAAAATTATCATTTTCAAATTATTTCTAAGAATTATGTTTTTGTAATTTTAAAATCAATGAAACATTTAAACATTATCTGTATCTGAAATGTCTAATTAAAAAAAAAAAAAAGTTAGACCAAGAAATCCATTTAATTTAAATATACCCTGCACCCTCGCACACAAATGTGTGCTTTTATATAAGAGCACATACATCCCTGCACACCAGCACAGGAGGTGCAGCATGCTCACCCTCAGCATGCTATTTGGATGATGTTTCTTAGCCATATTTTAAAAATCAGAAATAAGTAGCTTGAAAAGCTTAATCTACAATTTTGTAGAGAAAAAAAAAAAAAAAAAAAAAAAAAACAGGTACAAATAATCAGGCTTGGATTTTATAATGTGAATGTATTTTTCCTTGGAAAGAGCTACATCCACTGTGCTTTTATTCCTATTACATATAAATGTAGGAGCACTGAGCACCTATACTTACAAATAAAAATTCCTAAGAATGTTCTTAAACGGTTACAATGCTCTAGTATTGTTTCAATTATTTTCATTTGGTTTTGCCTGTTTTTTGAGATGCTGTAGTCACAGAATGTGAAATTTGAAACACAAACAGTTCTGAGCTGAGCTCTGAAAATCGTGGGGTTGTCCACCCGTTAGTAAAAGGGAACTGAACACTGCAGCTGCTTATCAAATCAGTTTTATGTTTCTGAAATGAGTTCCTGCTGCTGAGCCTGAATTCATAGACAGTCAGAAAAAAAAAAAAAAAATAGATTGATATAGCCCAAAACAAAACCTCTGAAAACACATCTAAGGTACTCTCTTTTTATACATGTATATAGACAGATGGGTGTATTTGTTTCATACCTACAAAAACAGCATGTGCTTATTACATGTATGTGTGTGTATGTTGGTTTAAAATCCCTGAAAAAAACATGTTATAAATCCCTACATTTTTACTGTAGATTTTGTTTGCTTTACCAGAAGTAAACAAATACTTTCTCTCCTTATTCTTTCTCTACTACTGGCAATCAGGTATCTCGCTACTATTTTTCTCATTCAGAAAGCACATGCATTCCTTGCTGAACATAATCAGAATTTTTCTTAAATTTACATTTTTTTCTTCTGTTAAAATTATTGAAGAAATAAAAAGGACAATTTTGCTATTTACTGTCCTTTTCCACATTAATACAATACCAGCTCAGTGAGTAACACAGAATTTGCTTTTCTCTTTAGTATTTACTGACCTGTTTAATGTTTTTTTTCAAAATCCTTTTAAAATATAGAAATACAGAATACAAATGTAGAAATGTACAGAATTGTCTGTTGACTTCAGAGATCGGCAGTGTTTTGTTGCAAATTTGAAGGTGCTAAAATCTCATCAATGACTGGAAAATAGTGCTAAATGCAAGCTCTGCTAACTTTATTTTTAATGATGACTTTAAAAAACAGGGATCAGCGAGGTGAATGTAAAAACTGTTAATCTTAAATTTCTACAAACCCAAGTGTCAGGGCAAGCATGTATGGTGCATCAAGCATAACAAGATGAAAACGAGGAGGTGTTGGTGAGGAGGGGGTCCTAGACACTTGCTTTTCTTGAATCCCTCTGAATACATTTCACAATTCATCAGTTTTTGTCTTTCCTGCCACGAGTGAGGACAATCAGACCAGACACCCATTAGATTTTTCATGCAATTTTTTTTTTTCTTGTTCATGACATGTTGGCAGGGAGGATGGCAATTCTGAAATCTTACCAAATGAGAAAAATGTCAGAAACTGAACTGACAGCTAGTGGTTACTATGGTGATAGGTGATATTGAAAAAAAAAAAATAAAATAAGACTCGGTTAATTCAAAAGGAATCAAGTTCAGTATTTTTAAGCCAGTTGATACAGATGAAAACTTAATCCCAATACTGGGATGTTATCTTGTTTTAGCTAAGAGCCAAAGAAACCATTTACTTGATTAAATAATTAACTAGCTACAACTAAATATACAATGAATATTATAGTTAAAACAAAAATAAATATATGTATAATAATTTGTTTATAAAAATAAAACAGTCCTATTAGAAATAGCAGATAAGGAAGAATATTCTGGCTGTAAGTAATCCAGAATTTTCTCCTACATAATCACAATTACCTACATGGGTCCAGTATTCTAACGTCAGTTTTGAGAGAGAAAGAGTAGTTTCATTCAGTGACAAAGACAAATCAGCTTGGAGGTAAGTAAAGCTGCTGACTGATGTCTTCAATAGAAAGAAGGCTGTGCATGCAAGTTCTGCAGGAACCTGAATATCTCCATATTTGTGTTTATGTATTTTATGGGCTTTTTAAAAAATCCCAGGGGAGCTATTTATGGGGCCAAAATAACGCGAGATCTGGTGTTCTCATGATATTTCCATCTAGGAATTGAAACACTAAAATGCCATGAGAACATCAGATCTCGTGTTATTTCGGCTGCATTAATGGTTCCCTTAGGTATTAACAAAGCCCATGAAAAACAAACACAAATATTTGAGGCAGAAATATAAATGCTAGAATATCCACCAGCCCTCAGCAGAAACCCAGTACACCACACACACACACACACAAAATCTGCCTTTCTCTTCTTAAAGCCAAATTTGTGTAACCATGCACATTTACAATTAATATTATATTAATTTTTTTTGCCAACCACCTCTATTTTTGTGGTGGAAATTTAGTTTCCTTACATTCCTCGAGGAAGATTATTTTAATATAAACGCTTGTGAGGTTTTAGGGATATTGTTATGAAAATCACTTTTTGAATGCAAAAGCCACCAAAATAATTTGAATTTTGAATGTGCTACCTAGGTGGAAGTTTGAGAAGTTGTGACTGGAAGCACATTTAAATAAGACAAAAGGTAGCTCTTACATTTTGGAAGTTCATCATATTTCCATGTATGTTTATTTAAGCTGAATCACAATGTAGCTCCACGTTAAAAGAGATATTTAACTTGGCTAAAGCAAAACATTAGAAGACATCAGGGCCTTCCAGAATAGCGAGTAGCTAGGAAAAAGCGAGATTCTTATTTATAGCAGCCAGTTGGTATTTAATGATGAGGGGAAAAAAAAAAAAAAAAAAAAAAAAAGAGCAAAATACCCAGGAAAAATGAGATAGTGTGTATTACAGGTTAGTGGTTTCTCACTGCTCACTGGGCAGACTACATTGCCATCTACTGGGAGAGAAAAGTTAAAATTCCACTAAAGAGCCTGTATTTCAAAAGGCTGGAAAATTAACTGGAAAAATGCCCAATCCAACATTCGGCACCGAACAAAAAGAAAAAAAAAAATTGTCACTGAAACATCAGTTCCTTTTATAGCTCATTATGTGCTACTTCTGCAATCTCCTCCCAGCATTTTCCTTCCTAATTTCCAGCCAAAGCCTCTCCTCAGCTCCCGCCAGCTGCTGAGGAGCAACTTAACAGCACCCGGAGACACCAGCACCGGCAGCACCAACACAGCACCCCAGCACCAGCACCACCAGCAGCAGCACTGCCACAAGGAGCACCAGCACCGCCAGCACCACCAGCACCACCAGCACCAGTGGCCACCACCAACCTCATGGTCCCTGCAGATGGATCCCGGGACAGGGCGGGTGGGATGGGACGGGACGGGATGGGTGGGCAGCCCTGCTGCCCCGGGGTCTCCCCCGATGCCAGTGTCCAGCATGTGGCCCATGCCTGGGGTTGGCACTGGGGCTTTGCAGCACCAGCAGCCCCTGGCACCCCTTGGAATGGGCCCAGGAACGAGCGGGCCCCAGGTGCGTGGCCCAGTGCCACTGCAGGGTGCTGCTTCCAGCAGCACCACAGTGATACAGGAATCCGTCCTTTGAAACCAGGCTGCTCTTGTGTTCCTAAATGACTCCGGTGCTTTTTGCCTCCCATGTTGTTATTTGTTTTACAAGGGAGCCCAAGCCCACTCCAACCCTCGCCATGCAGAGCACCAGATGCTGGCACAATGCACATCATCTCCTGAACAAGTATGGCCATGGCACACAAGACAGAGAATAACAAGGGGGGAAAATCTATCATTACTTTAAAGGTGGGAAATCATAAGAGCAGATACTCACAAATCCAGCATCAGCAACTCAGCCAGGCTCAGCCCATCCCTGTTATGCCCCACCATAACACCACAGGCCCATGGGACAAGTAGCTGAGTGCCACAGCCCAGATCCTGCTCAATTTATGTGCCAGGAACACCACTGACACCATCCATGGCCTCAATTGACCTCTTGCTTCCCATCTACTGCTTCCACATATCCTCCAGCCAGACACCAGCAAGCAGGGAAGCCGGCCAAGCTCCAGCACTGAGGCCAGGGTCATATTAGAGCCACTACAGACAGCAAAGGAGAGGGCTGAAATCGAGAGGAGCATGTGAGGACCACCACACGGTGGGCTAACGAAGCTGGAGATGGGTTAGGCTGGGCTGGAGGTGGCCCAGGCTGGGCTGCGGGTGGGCTAGGTTAGAACAGAGGTGGGCTAGGCTGGGTTAGAGGTGGGCTCCCCGAGCTGCTCCATGAGAGCCTACATCGCTGATTGTCTCCTCTTACCAGCACAGCTGAGCAAGAAAAAGCAGGTCACAGGGCTGGGAGAGGCTTGGCTGTGAAAGCAGGGGGAGGTGGTAGGCAGCAAGCTGCAGAAGGAACAGGCACAGGCTTAGGCTGTAGTCCTTCCAGGAGCTAACGCAATTCCCGTACGTTATACCCCCTGCTCAGCAACTGCATTCCTTGTCTTGAGCAGCAAACCTGCTTTTTCCTCAAAAACACACAGAAGCTTTCAGAAAGTGGTGGCCTATAAATAAAAATTGTTTCTGGAATATTTTCAACCTGTATCTACAATGCAGAACTTTCCTTGTTATATGGAGTAAAAACAATGCCAGCTTGTTCCCATGCCTGAATGCAGGAACAGAAAATTTTGGAACCATAACTGGATCGGGTGAGTCCCTTTGTCCTCGGACTGCCAAACAGTGTCACAAAGCCAAGCGTTTTAAGGTCAGGCCATACGAAACGCGTTTCTGTCCCTATGGCTAAGTTCACTGGAGTCAGGACTTCCTAATGAGAGGTCTGCATTTTCAATGCAAATAGGATTTCTATCAGGATACATTTTCATGACGGGTCTTTGCAGACAAAACAACTCCCCTAATATCAGTGATGGCTCCTACATTTAATCACATGTATAACTGCATAAAAGTGGTTTGGGGGCAACAGCAAAACAAGTTCTTTTTATACTTGCACTAAAAAAAATAAATTAAAAATTTGTCTCATCAACAGAATTATACTAAAAGGAAAAAAAAAAAAAGGCATTTTAAAATAAATGCAATTGAAAAAAAAAAAAGGATCTGGGAGGTAAGAGAACAGTAAGGTAAATAAACAAAAAAGACAAGATATCACGAACCTCATTTTCACATTTTCAAGATTAAAAACAGTACAAATAACTGGGAGTGGTTAAAACTATCATTCATTACATATGAAAAGTAGAGACTGTTTAAAATTGGAAGCCTATTGAAAAATTGTGAAGTAAATATCACACCCCTGTAAAACTACTTCTAAATGTATGTTACATATCCACTTAGAATATGGCAAATTCAGTGAAAGCCTGAATGCTAGCAAAAAGGTTTGTCTTTCAAGCATCACACCAGAAAATGGCCACATGTAAATACACACAGAAATACAGTAAATTTTTATATAAATTTCAATTTATTTTTTTTAACGTGGTCTATAGTATCCTTGTTTCTATATATTGATCTATAGGTGGAGAGCATAGCAGATAGCTAATGGTAACTATTTTTAAAAGAAAATTAAAACATTTTATTCTTGCCTCCTTTTTCTTTTTTTAGAATTTTGATAAGAAGTTACATTGCTATAAAATGTCCAAAGGTGTGGGGGGTTATTGTTTATTCCTTAACATTTTTAATTTAAAGGCAGATGTTGCCTTTTTTATACAGTTCAAAATATGACTCAGGGTTCTGGAGAAATGGAAGCTCTCACAGTCTGGTATGGTTATGTACACGTATATATGTGTGTGTGATGCATGTGTGCGGTGTAATGAAAACCACTGGAGATGCCCAGGCAGTGCTCAGACAGACAGCAAGGCATCCTGCCCCCAGGATCTCAGAGTCACTTAAAGCGAGAGGGAACAGGAGGCGGGGGAAAAGTGGGAGATAACAAGGAAAGAATAAAATCGTGATTAGAAACATGTAATCGCATAAACTAACTGCACACGTAAAATAATGGTTTCAAGTTGTTTTCATGTATGCTTGAAGGAAATTAAAAAAGCCAAGCTTAAATGCTTCTCAGCTGACCCATCGCTGCTACCTTTTGGACATCTCCCCGGTACCACGCTACGATGTGCAATTCAAGCACCTCTACTGCACCACGCACACACCTTAAAATGCAGGGGGGGCTGTAATTGAGCTGGACCACACATATTCTCTCATTCAGAATAAATCTTTACCAACTAGATCCAGCATTTTTAAAGTAATGCTGCTTGTGCGGTCTGCTGATATCTCAAAGAAACAAGAAACTATTTTCACATCTCATTCCCATAATGGATGAGCTGCAGAGCAGATGAACACTCTGTTCGGGTTGTCACATATACATGAAAATTCTTTGATACTTCTACATTAAGCTTTCAAAGCCAAGCTGTTTTGCCAGCCCACTTGTATACATCAGAGACCGCGATGGTCACAGACGGTCTTTGTTTGTGGTGCTTTGTTTTGTTTTGTTTTTAATGGAAAAAAGCATATGTAAATAATCCCTAACGATCAGGTCAATGGTCTTAGGGTTAAAGCGGGGCTTTACGCTGCTTTTTGAAAAGCTGCCCTGCTTTGTGCCCTGCAGGATCATTTCTGGAGCAGTCCCCGGGAGCAGAGGGAGCCCCTGGGGCCGTCCCTGCCCGGTGGCCGGCCGGGAACCTTCCAGCAAGACCCAGATGATTTTCTGCTCCATTATCCGCAGGTGGACTTCAAACCACCACCCCAGAAAGGCCCGCGCTTTGGGGTCCAGTTTTTATCTTGTTTTGACCATTTCAATACATCTGAGTTCAATGAAATTAATCCTGATTTACAGCAGTAAGCGAGCAAAATAATGGTTCTAAGTGGTGTAACCTTTTACCGTCTTTCAGTTGCCAAAGTCTACCAGCTGTTAAGTCTATCAATTTTGCTCTTTTCATTTTTTCAGGCACATTCTACCTTCAGTTTCTGCTCAAAATTCAATTGACTTCAATGGGATTTCTGTGTAAGGAGCAAGGCTCGAACGCAGCCGCTGAGACAAATCTGCCGTTGATTTCAGCAGCCGTGAGGCCGAAGGCGCCATCCCCGGGAAGGGACGCCAGCAGAGGAGGAGGTCTCCGTGCAAAGCCTGCTGTGCAGGATTAACACATAAGCAAGATCTTATTTATAACGACTGGTTCGTTTAAAAAAATGCAAAGCACGGTGCTGTATCTGTTATTGTGCCCTTAGCTTCCAATACCCATTGCTAACTGCTTTGAGTTATTAGTGCTGCCAAGGTTAGCTACGCCTGAAAATCTTTGTTGACTCAGTTTCAATGAGAGTAGGGGTAAATTAGTGATGTCACCACCGGAAAGCACAATATTTTTGCTGTCAAATACGCTTTGAAAAGTTATTTAAACAAAGGGAAGTAAAACACCTAGCTATGAAAGTTATATAGAAACATGATCACTGAACTTTACATTTAGGAAGAATTAAGCTTTTAAAAAGTTTTTTCCACTGAAAAAGCCTTTAATGGTAGTTATCCAGGTGGCCCCTGGATTTATTGTTGGATTTCGCTTTGACTGCTACGGAGTTCCCAAGGGCACTATTATGTCAATAATTTCTAAGGCAACATTTTATTCCAGGTAACTGAAATTCCTTAGAAGATGAGAGCTTCAGCTTGGAGATTCTCGGATCCCATTTGAGATCACTCATACTGACTACAGTAGAAATTTAAAAATAAATTATTGTATAGCCTTCTGCTTTCAGCTATCTATATAATCTATATATATATTTATAAACATTCTTTATATAACAATTCAGAACTTAATTCCCCTTGATGCTATTAAAACTATATATTTAATTACATTCATAAAGGAGTTGCCTGGGATACAGTCAAAACCTACCACTAATTCAACTTGTACTATATATTAACACACTTTGCGATTCTGAAAAATTAGTAATACGGGTCATACGCTGTCTTCGTTCTGGGCATGGAACTTCCATCAGAGTCAGTCAACAGCCTTTATTTATAAAGTCTGGGTTTTTATGAAGAAGTCTATAACGACTATTTTTGGTCAAGCTTAAAAGAAAAAGAAATGGCACAAAGGTCTTCTGGTTTCCAATGCACAAAGCATATTTTGCTAGTAGGAAAAGTAGAGTAGGACTTCTATCTAGACTAAATAAATTTCAGTACAAAATGATAAATGAATCAGGGAACTTACACTTTGAGATCCTAAATTATATTAAGTCTCTGATTTTATGAAGCCAGAAAAAGGTCATTTCATGATACTTATAAGCTACAGTAAATAACTAAAATTTACATGGTATGATGATTTTAATCATTAGTATTCTCAAAACCTTGACAATCGATACAACTTGTAAGAAATCAGAGAAATTAAACTGAAAATATAATTGTTCCTTTTAAGAACTATGATGTTTAACATCACCGGCCATGTTTGTTCCACCGGTCACATATAAAAATAAATTTACTGTATTTCTTGCATTTGATCAACAGAAAGCGCCTAATGATACGTGTCCAAATTCCCAGAACAGTTTTCCCTGTGTTGGTGTCTATATAGGCTGTCTTGCATAAACTGAAAGCCATCTGTCATAAATACATAATCGCTTCTAAATCCACCACACCCATTCCTCCTGCTCCCCAAAAAGGATGCATGTGAAGTATGGTCTGCCCCTGAAATATTCCTTGCAAGTTGCTAAGTGGATATAAAAGAACACAGACCTAAAATAATCTGCAAATAACTGTAACATAAGCCCTGAAAAATGCTTTTGGAGCTGGAGAGAGGGGGGAGAAACACTTCCATCGCCCGGAGTCGACTCAGAACCCGATTCTGAGTGAAGCATTCGGGCAATATTGTTTGTCCCTGGTTTATTTTGTAAATTTGAGAGATGATTGCTACAAATCTTATTTAAATCAAGCTTCCTTTTGAATATTTTCTTGTAATTGAACAAGTGTTAAACTGCATCAGGCTGTCACAGCTGTTACAATACATGAGCCACACTTACAGTAACAGCTTTCGTTCCACATTTTTGTGGAGTAGTTTCCATAGCACTATGATCAGGGTTTGCATATTTTTATACCACTTGCATATTGAAAATAAACTCTGATGTTTAGATTGCTTTCTCCAAGTGCATCTGGTACTTAAATTTCCTGAAAAACTGAGCAGGGAACTCTGATTTAACACCAAACAGCCAGAGTAGAACACCTTGTTTTACTTTTTGTGGAGTTATTTTTAGCCTTCTTTTCTCTTAAATTTGTAACTAAACAGCATATCGGATGAGAAAGCTTTGAAATACACATTTATCTTAATTGTCATCCATGAATTAAACATTATGGCAAACTTCTCCATTCACCACAATATACAATACAATCAGTTATTCTCCATGTAATAATACGCTTCGCGTAATTATCTGTGCCTCGATTCAACGTCTAGAACAGATAAAAAGAAAAGTGCTCAGAAGTTTTAATGAAGCCCGGGTCCTCGTGCACAGGCACCTGCCCCTGGCCAGCCCCTGCCCGGTGCCACCTGGGCGCACGTGGGCACAGCCCCGGCACGCCGTGCGCGCGCCTGAGGCCAGGCTTATTTATTCCTGACCAAGGAGCCGCCTTCCCGTTAGAAAAATACACACGACTTTATATGTCTTGAGGGAAACAACCTAATGAGCACGAGCTCTTCTTTGGAAAGCAAAGCAAAGCCAGCACGAAGATGGCTTGTGTCCTGCTGGCTTCCCCCCAGAGCCGACCCCAGCCGCCGCCAGCGCTCGTGGCCGCGACGCGCGGGGCCACGCCGTGCCGGCACCGCTGCTCCCTGCGAAGCGCCCCGCGAATTAGCAGATTGGAAATTAGCAAAATACAGCAATGCCGTTCACTTTAAATTTTAATAAGAAACAGAGACATCTTCTCTCTCTTTCTTTTGCTGTTCCTCCCTCTCCTCTAAGAACAGAAGGCTGCTGGTGAAAGGAATGAAAATCTGGAAAGAATTTGGGGTGGACTGGCCAACCCCCTTTCATTTCCTTCAGATGTTTACAATCTAGCACCTTTCTGAAGACAAAGATGGGAAAAAAGCTATTTTTTCTTTTGACTGAAGGGTGAGACAGGGGGGTATTAAAAACTGATCAATGTAATTTTTTTCGCAGAAGTATTTGCACATCTGTGAAATAATGTAATTTATGAAAAAAATCTTTTTATATGACATTCATGATTATAGCCTGATCTGGAGAATTATTCAAATATAAAATTAAATACTCAAAAACTAGCTGTGCTGTGGATGACTGAGCTTTTACCAGCTGTGCATCACACTTCTGTAATTCTATTAAAAGTATATAAGTGAGGCTTTCCAACTATGTCTGAACCTCTTTTAAAAGGAATGTTACATTTCTAAATGTCTTTATGATCAGTCGCGTTTTGTTTTTTCTTGATTATCGTCCCAGTTGTTGGATACGTTTTATCTGACTGTACCAAAAAGAAATAAAAAAAAAAAAAAAAAAAAAAGGGAAAAAAAAAAGAGAGGAATGCATACCCACAGAAAGCGCTCTATAAATTATATTGTATTTTATTATCACAGGGCTTAAGGAAAAATTGGCTCTTAAGAAAGGTTAAAAACCTTTAAAGTGCATTCTTCTGTTTGGTTGGAATTGCCTTTGATTTAACGCGATCCATCTGGGCCCGGTACCTGGCCACCTCCCTGCTCCACCCGCCCCCAGCCCGCACGAGGCCCGGCCGCACGTGGGGCGCCCAGAGGCGGCCGTGGGGCGAACGCCCCCCGAGCGCGAAGCCGCAGCTGCTCCGCTCCCAGCTCGCAGCTTTCTGAACGACGAGCCAAGTGCCTGAATCGTCCCCGGCGTTATTTTACACGCCGAGCCGCACGCCCCGCAGTCACATCGGGAGGGGAAAGGCTCCGTGTGCTTCCACCCCATTTTCTTCTCGGTTTCAAGGCGTTCTGCTCGATTCCAGCTGCGTCGGGCGGCACTGCATGGCCAACCTGCCCCGTAGCACAGGCACAGGCTCCGCATCCAAGTTCGCCCGCATTTTCTAAGCTTAAATATAACGTTTGGCATAGACCCTCCACATCTTTCTTATTATCTACAGGTTACAGATAGTATAATCTTGAAATTATGTGCACTTTCCCATGTAACAAGCCAATATTTTGATTAAAAGGGAAAATACAATCCTAAAACCAACCTAAATGCTCCGGTATAAACTAGCCATTAAAAGAAGAGCACCAACAAAAGGCCACATTAGTAAAAGACAGGATCTGCAGTTGTAGTTTAGCAGGGAGAGAGACAAAATAAGGGATAAGATATTGTTTCTGCTGCCTAAGACAGACGGACTTTAATAACACTTAACAGAATGATGCACATTAACGATCTCAGAAAGCACTTCTTATGCCTCATCCATCATGCGGAGGAGAAAATGAAGCCTTCGACAGCATTAGGAATTATTCTAGATCTTGTCAGTAATTCGCAGCTTCTCTGTAGTATCGTAACACAAATTTGTGTGTATGAGACACTGACCATTAATCTAAGGGCTTTTTTTCACTCGCCACAGCGTGCTGAGAATGTATCAATTGTTTCATGGAGAAATTTCACAGATGAAGCCTTACTAAATAAAACACGGAAGAGGAAAAGAGATATAGACAGAAACATAAACAAGGGGAACTCGGAGACAAATTATTATCCTTAAAACAAAAAACACAATAAAATCTCCATATATGTGTTTTCTGAATGGGCAACAACAGACCTCATTCACTGAAAACAGTCAGAATATGCAGTGATTATAAAGTTGTGCTCATACATACAAACAGACTTGTATTTAATTTTCTGGGAGCCTTTTTTCCCCTCCTTACCAGAGCACAGGAAAAATCCTGATCTCTCCTCCCAGGAGAGTCGTGTATTTTTACAAATAGTAGCAAAACAAATTTCAATGCAAAATGCCATACGGCTAAATAAACAATAGCTTTTGGCAACCTTTTCCTTAAGTCGAAATCTGCTGTTAATCGCATGATAGCTGTTTCAACTGGAATCTGTACTACAAAGGAAAATGTCCATAAATATTTGTACAGCAAACTCCTAAGAAAAAAACCCTCTGAGTACGCTCCAAACTCATTTCTACACATGTGACGTAAAGATGAAAGCTAATGAGTTATATGAAGTTTATGATAAATTAAAACTGTTCTGCTTCCAAAACTCATAGAGCAAGCAGATGTATGTTTACATAGATGTGATCGACTGCTCAACAACAGAACACTTGTCAGACAGAATGAGGTGAATTCTCCCCTAGATGTGGAGGAGCTGAATTGTCTCAGGAAAAAAAAATTTAAAAAAAGGATGGAATTTGATCAAATACTAATCACGCAGCAATAATCAGCCTTGCAGTGGCCTAAAACATACACTATTTTATCTCAATTGAAATAGTGACATATATCCAAGAAGTCCTCAAAGAAACTTGGATTTAGATAATATATTGCGATTGCAGCAGATATGCAGGATTAAAATCATTCTTGATCTTCAAACAGAATAAGAATGTATAGTTCTGTTTACCGCACATATATTTGTACATAAAAGATATGACAAATATTTTAGGTTATTTAGAAGCCCGTATTTCTTTATTTTGAATTTGTACACACCGAATCCTGGGAAAGTGATTTGACAGTCACAGGTAATAGGCACAAATTACAGATTAAACTCATTAGAAATTATAAACACTCATATAGTCTCTTAAACCCCCTGACGAAACCTGAAAATTAGAAATCCAATAACCAAGCATCAATAGGGTCTTTAACGGCTGGACAGATGTTTAAACTGCACGATGCTCATGTCAGGAGTGAAATGAAACAGTTGAAAATCAAGGTTTGCACTAAATAACAAGGCACTGATGTCAGATCAGATCATTCATATAAACTGATTTAATCCATCTTTTGGCATTAAATTACGTTCTTCTATAATTGTATAATTTTGTTGTTCATTCATTTTGCATAATATGAATAAAATAAAATAATAAAATAAATAAAATAAAATAAGGAAAATATGCAGATGAGGGAGACTGTTCTAAAACACTCTGCACAGCCATCCTCAGAAAAGGATTACTATCAAACTGATACATACAAGAAGTCAGGACTACTGTCAGAATGAAAATGTAAATAATGCTTAAAAATAAAATCTTATCAGCAAGCTTTAATTCATGGCTTATTTAATTAAATCACAGAGGGAAACGTTGCAGGAATGGTCACCTCACCAACAGTAACTAGATAAATCCCTAGGAGCGGGCACTGGGATAGCGAAAGAAAAATTGTTTGTGTTCCTAGTGTTCGGTCTGACCTGGGAAGGATAACAAAAGAATCTGGCATGAATATGTATTTTTATAGAGCGTGCTGCTGGTAAACATACCAAATAAAATAGAGTGGATTATTTTAAAATAGTTTCTCCTTAACTCTCAATATGTTTAATATGATGATATGAAAAACTATATATAAACCAGAAACATATTCAGCCCATACAAATTCTTTACAGCGCAGTAAAAAGGCAGCCAGATTTCAGCAGAAGAAAACAAACAAACAACAGAAAGGCTCCGAAGCTGCCCTGTCTCTCTGCAAGCCTGCGTGCTCTCCAGTGCCGAGATAAAGACCCAATCTGCTCATCAAACACCTCCGGGCTCGGCCATCTAATAGGAACAAATTGGCAATGACTGCCCAAGCAAGTAACACAGGCCCACTGATTTGTAGATTGATACTGATGCCTAATGATCCCCTTGGGCAGATCAATAGCAACAATCCTCATCCCTGCCTTTCTTCTTTATTGGCACGGAGGACCGAGGCGAG
>CM021775.1:853364-880893 GCA_011076525.1 Nettapus auritus
CCCGCGGGCGCGCGGCCCCGCGCCCCCACGCGCGGCCCCCGCGCGGCCCCGTCGCCCCCACGGCTCGCGGAGGCAGCGCGCGGCGAGGAGCGGCCGCGGCGCCGGGAGGAGGGAGGGGAGCGCGCACGTGTCACGGCGCAGCCCCGCGCCCATTTGCATATTCACATGAGCTCCGTTCCCAGATTGCTTAAGCAGGCTCGAAGTTAAGGTGTCTTCTCCACCCACCTTCCCTCCCTGCTCCGCGGAGAAACGGCGATTTATAACCAAAAAGGGAGCGGGAGGCTGCGAGGGGAGAGGAAAGAAAGGGTTCGCGCACACCGCCTTACCTCCGCCGGCTGGCTCCTCTCCGAGGAATTCCCCCTGGTTCCGCTAGCATTTTTGAGAACCGTCCTTCAGGGTTTTTAGTTTCCCCTTTCTCTCCCTTCCTCCTCCTCCTCTCTCGGTGTTGTGCCTGGGTTTATAAAAAAATAAAAAAGACAACTCCATGTTAAGCTAGCAGTCAGGGCATGGTGAAGTCTAGGGCTACAGGGGGAGGGAAAAGAGGAGGGGAGGGTCACAGCTTAATGCCTTACAAAAGGGAGCCAAAAGCCTCTATATTTTTTTTAATATCCTACACAAAACGCCGGCACGCATATACATGTAATACCCGCGCGCGCAGGGCCACGTACGTGTCGCTAATTAGATTTTCGCCAAAAACTGTCGAGGCTCAGCCCGTGACGCAAATAAACGCGACGGCACTGGGAGTCAATGTGGGAACTCCATCCCTAACCTGCCCTGTTGTTCCTGTGTGCACAGGCACCCGAGGAGCGCGAGGCTTTATGTAGCGTGCAGCACCGTTTGCCAGAGCTCGCACAATGGTTGAGCGTCCAGGTCCAGCCCGAGCCACGCGGCGCTGGCTGCGGCTGCTTCCCCGCAGCGCTGCCGGGGCCGAGGTGCGTTTCTGCGCAGATTAATGCCCGCATCGCGCAGCTCTAACGAGAGCGGGGAAAAAAGGGGGGAAAACAACACCGAGCATCCCCTTGCCGAGGCACCAAACTGGCGTCCCCGCGTTTACGGCGGGGTGGCCAGGAGCGCAGGCCTATTGTTCTGAGAGGCACGGCTTTTGTTAGCCCGGGCGGCAAGGGCTGTGCCCCCAGCCTGCCCGGGTCCTCCACGGAGCTGGGACCCCTTGCCCCAAGCGCGCCACCGCTGCGTGGATCGCATCCGCTCCTTAACAACCCTGCATTAAATGTTTGCCGCAAAGACGCGCGGCGTGCACGTGGCACCTTTTTACAAACGTGTCATTACCGTGGATGATTAAGGGCTTCGTTGCTCCCCTGTGCAAGGTCTTGGATCTGATTGCTGGCTGATTGCTGAATTCCACCGTACACCTCACACCATGATCTCAGTGAGAGGGTCGGGGAAAAAAAATGCGCTTTATTAAAGATTTTATTTTTTGCACACGGAATTTTTGGGAACGGTCAAATTTATTTTTGCAATTGGCAAAGGCAAATTTGCTCCTAAGCTGGACCGTCGCGAGTCGTGTTTCCTCGCAGCACACGTTTTTACGGAGAAGTTATAAAGCCCTGAAACGGTGCCTGTCAGGAGCTGCCTGTCACAGCTCACGCTGCTCTCTCCGAGGCAGGGGCTCCGGAAGGCATTGCAGGAGCGGTGTTTGTACAGTAACTGCACGTGTGTCCGCTGCTGGACGGGGCTGCGCGGCGCAGGGCAGACAATGGGAGCCGGGGAGAGCGAAGGAGTTAACGGGAGCTCGGCTCCTGCTCAACCACGTTGCGTGGGGCTGAGCGGGGACGAGGAAGGCAGGTCAGTGGCTACCGACTGGTTAAGCAAACGCCAAAACAATGAGCGCGGCTTCACGTTGACGAGGCCTCGGAAGGCACGCTTTCCTATCGAAAATAATTTCTCTGCCTTTGTTTCTCTCCTCCTTCGAACAGAGCGGGGAACGCGGCGCTTTGTGTTCGCGCCTGGTTGCCGAAGGGAGAAAGGTGATTTTTAAGAACCTGACCGCCGAGCGTGAGTCACTCGTCCTCCACCCAAAACTGATTAAAAAAAAGGGAAAAAAATCTTTGACAAGACTCAAAGGGTCCCTGAAATAAAGAAGAAAGAAAAAACATCCAAAACATTAGAGACAGAAACATTATATTTCAATATTATCATATGAATTAAATGTAATCCTTGAAGCGACGAGTCCCAGGGGTCACATATTAGGCCATTTTTTTCTTTTTTTTTTTTATTTAATAGAGGTCATCCAGGCTGAAAAGCAGAACCCAAATGAAAAGCATCTTCAATGTGGTTATAACATGAGCTGCACGAGGTCAGGCAGTGTCTTGTATGGCCTCATAAAAAATACATAACCAGACAGCCTAATAGTATTTCTTTGCATTCATTTTGGGATGGGAACTGGCGGCTGGGGGAGGGGGAGGGAAGGGGCTGGCGGAGATAGGAACGTATAAAAAACCGCACGCGCATTTCCATAATGCGCAGCTTTTAATACACGGCAGTTAGGGGAAAATGAACATTCGTTTTAAAAGATGCCTCGGTGAGCTTTCTTTAAAGGACCAATCCTCAGAACTGTTTCCACGGCCCTAAAAGCAGAGGTGGCATTTCGGCAGAGCCCCGCGTGCGCGTCTGGCTCCCACGCTCACGTGCGGCTACTGGGGACGGTGGTGCTGCAGCCGTGCTTAATTGGAAGTGCGACCGCGTTGGGCTCGCTTTCATTAAAAATTCCTGATGCACTTTGTTATTTGTCCGTACACAAACACGGCCTGATTAATTTGAATTATTTCTCTTCTGGAAAGAAATACAGACAGAAAACCCCGGTTCCACGGATTCTGCTTTAATTTGCTCTCGCAGGGGAGGGGTTTGCCCGGCGCAGAATTTATGCAGGTTGCAAAGAGACGCTGGGTGGGAGAGAGGGCAAGGGAAAGGCAAGGCATAAAAGGGAGAGAGGGGGGATAAATAAAAATAAACAGCGCTAAAAACGCCGGGAGATAAGAGAATCTCTAAATATTGCCTCCCTTCCCCCTCTCCCAAATATAGCCTGGAGACGAGTGACCCTGCTGGGGAGCGAGCCGCAGAGGTGACCCAATGCTAACCAGCCTGTTAGAACTAATAAGGTGCGCTCCTAAGCCACTCAGCTGACACTGGGGCATTGTGGAAATAACTCTCCTTGTTATTGCCCATCCTCAGCTTGAAATTTACTACTCCTTTGCATTATTAAAGAGACAGCTTGCATTCACTATGGGGGAGAGGAGCTGGGCAGATAAATAACTGTGCGCGATTTTTTTAATGTTATGTTTGTGCTCTCTGTAGTCTTTATATTAAGATTCCGAGCATTAAAGCATGCTGGGTTAATAGGTCGTTATTTATTATTTGAACTGTTTTCAAAAATAAAATCTAGTTTAGAAAAATAAGAATTTCTTCCCCCGTGGCAAACGGTCAGAAACCAGGAAACGCGTGCAGCGTCGCGGGGAAGGTCGGGCTGCGGCCAGCGGCAGGCCCTGGGACAGAAACCTTTCCGAAACGCTCCTCGGCAGCAGCGCTGCCTGTTCCCATCCGATGGGGAGCAGAGCAGAGCAAAACAAACCAAACGAAAACCCCACCCCGGCAGATAGCACGGATTGTGACGCTGGGAACAAAAAAACCTGCTGCAAAATGAATCCGCTCTTGCGAGACAACATGAAAAGGGCGTCAAAATAGGGAGCCGCTTTGCATTCTCTGGGCGCTCACATTTTAAAGCAATTGCAGAGAAAGGTAAAACTCCGAGAGAGAAGGAGGCGGAAGAAAGCACGGTTCATCATGCCCTGCCCACGCGAGCTTCCCCACAGCAGACCCGGAGAGGTGGCGCAGCGGCCCCGGGAGCTGGCCGCCCCGCTGCGAGGGTGGCGCAGGCACCGTGCGGGGATTTACGTTGGCACTTAGCAGACCGAACGCTATCGAAAATGGGCTGAGCTGCTCGTCCAGAATATTCTGCCATCTCTGAATGGGTTTTCACGAGCAGGCATTTTAACCTCGGTCACCGTGAGGGCCGGAGAGGCCGTGCCACGGGAGGTCTCAGGCCGCAGAGCAGGATCCTACAGCCCCTGCTGCAGCCTGGGCCTGGCCAGCGGGGGAGCAGCTCTACCAGAACCTGAGTATTGTTAATCTCGTGTAGCAGATCTGAATTAACGTTGGCGACATCCCTGTGAATAGTGATCGATGATAAATAAGATCCTCCGGGTAAATACAGAACGCCACTTAGCAGACCACAGTGGGCTGGCAGAGGCACACGCTGCTTCTGAAGCCAGGGAGGGTCGGCTTCTCTCTTGGCGTTTCATCGGATGCCATGAAATTGGTTACTGGAGGGATTTGAGAGAATTCTTAAGAGAACACAAGAGCCACAGCAATGCTTTAGCTGTCCACACCGACTGTTTTGTTTCTGCAAGTTCAGAGACAACCCATTCTTCTGAAAGGTTAATGTGGTCAGCTGCTGGGAAGACCTGGGATGACAGCAGGAATCAATGCATAGTAATGTGATGAAATACATGTAGCTGCCATAACACGCCGGAGGAGCGTATCGCGACCACTGAGGCACCACGGAGCAGCCCTAGGAGTGGGTGTGATTTGAAGGGAGCAGTCCAGCAGCCCTAAGACCACCCTCGGTGGGAGCAGAGGGGCCCTGCGCGTGCCGGGAGGACAGGGTGGGACGCAGCGGTTTTGGCTCGTGCTCCGTGCAGCGCCCTGGTTCTGCAGGACACGTGCCATGGAGCAGCCTGCACATCCCGAGGGACCTGCCCGCTGGTGGCTGGATGCTGCCAGCAGGACGCCGTGCCAGCAGCTCCTCTGGAGGCCGGGTGTCGTGGCAGCTGGCCCGGCCGCTGCGCTCACCGTGCTCTCAGGGTGTCACGGATTCGGAGCAGGCAGACCTGGAACCACGCGTCTGATCTAGTGGTCACTGGAGAGCCGATAGCTTAGGAGTAGATCAAAGATGACCCAAAGCTTTGAAAGAGGCATGGTGAGAGCTGTTTCTCACGGGAGGTATTGAAAACCAGCAAATCACTGGAAATGCTCCGTGTGCGCACACGTTGATCATCCTGGAGCCGCAGCCCAAACAGTGCCTGACCACGGATTTATAACTCTTGTTTAAAGCTAACTCTGCGCCTGTTGCAAAACCAGCCTGAGTGGGGTTTTAGCATAGGCATACAAAGCGTGTTTAAATACAAAATGTCAACGTACATTTACGGCAGCAAATAGCAAACAAGAAGTATTGCTTCAGAGCAAAGGGATAACTGCCGGCTAAGGCAGGAAAATGAAATCCAGATTTTTGATAGCGCCAAATATAAACACGGAATTAAAATGGATACCTGGACAAACAGGCAAACCGGGAGCCGTACTGACCCTCAGTTACTCCCTTCCTGGCATCCTAATTTTGTGAGTCATCAAAAGTAGCCAAATTGGTCCTGTCGGCAACTGAGCTTGCAGATATCCATAACCGCTGTACGTTTATGTATGCCCAAAGTATAAAGTTACTTTCATAAAAACACAGCTAAAACAAATACATATTTTTAATCAAATACCCGTCCTGTAAGTCATGATAATAGCAACAAATGTAATGTTTTACATTCCGGTTGTAATCTCCAAAAGTTTGGGGGTAAAATCGAAGGTGTGGAGACTCACAGGGCTGTGTTAAGCAGCTCTTGTGCTCAGCCTTCAGGTGGTAAAGCTTAAGTAACGAGAGCATTAGAACCGTGACAACACTCTACTGGATTTAAAAATACAATTTTCAGAACTGATTGCCAAACTCTGATCTCAATAGCATGCCAATTTTTTCAGCTCTGCCAGCTGATCCCATAAAAAGTATTATTTCTCCTTACAAACCCAGGCAAAGTTAGGCATCCAGAGAGGAGCAATTTGACTCTAGGGTTTCTAATCCCCTGCAGCTCTCTCGCTAACACCGAACATCCTCTTGAACCAACATCAAAAACGCAATTACAAAAACAACAGCCAAAATTATTTCTTACCTAACCGGATGGTATCAGTGCCGTACCTGCCACGTTAAACACAGCAGTGGTTAACCTGCTCCACTCTTAATTCCGTACCTGGTGTTTAGGCCGACTGCTGAAATGGCTGTCCTGCCATCTTGGCTCTTCTGTGTATCACATTTTATTAATTTTAAACCTGCTTCTTCTGCTTTTTTGATATCTGGTGGGCTTCAGCACTGCCGGCTGTGAGGCCGCACAGCTTCTGTTCTGGGCAGGCGGAAGGTGGGGAAGGTGCTGGCTGTCGGCTAAAGCTGAATCCCGCTCGGGTCATGATCACGTTCAGATCAGAGCTATTTTGACAGGAGGTGCTTAGTGTGTAATGCCATAGATGTGCCTCTCTGCAGAGCACAAGCAAACCAAAACTTGGGGTAGGGAGCCCCTGGTTTTCATCATCAAGGGGCAGCCACTGCTGGCGGTGGGGACCAGCAGGGTCAGGAGCCTCCCGGACCAGTGTCCCCTGCAGGTGGCACGTGGCCAAACAGAAGATGTGACCCAGGTACGGACGGAGGAGGGCGAAGGTGCTGGGCAGGGAGCTGTGTTCCCCTCCTCCCACAGAGACCGGGGACCAGCACAGGCCATGGACTAGCCGAACAAAAGACTGAGGGTCTGGCAAGGCCGGAGACGAACACCTCTCACCTGGGAAAAAGGGCAGGAGAGGCCAAGAGAAGCGTGAGGCAGCTGTCGTGGCTGCACAGTCCTGCAGCCCCAGCAGGACCGATTTCCATACCACAAACCCTGCATGTGCGCACCGCAGGCACCTAAGTGCCTGTCGCTGCTTTGCACCTCTGCAGTGGTTCTGCCGTAACGCGCTGGTGCCTCCCTTCTGCTCTCCAGACAGAACAGCAACTGACAAACGGATAAAACTTCCTTTAAAAAAACCTGTAACTAACGTATCTGTAACAAATACATGGACGCATTTCAAGCCATTCTTTTGGGACTCAGAATATTAGGTTGCCTTATACAAAACAGGACTTACCTGCTGAATTTCCTAAGCAATATCATTCTCAATTATTAAAAAACAGCTCAGAAGGCTTTTAGCGTGCAGAAAAATACCTAAATATATTGAGCCTCTCTGTGTGTCCTAATGAAAATTATGAAGGGGGGTTTTGATTTTTGTTAGCTCTCCGTTTTTAACGTAGACCTGCAGGAGAAGATGGATGTCCCCGGGGGTGAAGGAGCTGGTCCTGGGCCAGCCTCCAGGCGCGCCACCAGCTGCCTTCTGAGCTGTGGCCAGTTGCTTAATAATTCTGCAGAATGAGGACAGTAACTCATGTCTCCCATGACTCATCTGTTTTAGCTATTTAAACTAAAACTCTGCAAGATAGGGAGTGAAATTTTAGCTCCTCTCAAACCAGTGAGTTTTGGCACCGACTTCAAAAAAAGGAAAATTGTAGGTTAAACAAGTTCAGGTGTCTATATAGCGAAACACTGATCTTGGCTGTGGTCTCTAAATGCTCTTAGAGTGCTAATAATAAGAATGTGGTGGCATATCCGAGACTACACTGCAGCCACAAAAATGTAAGGTCTTCATTTTCAAACATCTGAATGCTGCCAAAACCGTCTGCGCAGAAAAATACACACCAGCAGCTGTCCAGCAGCCCAGGTCTGGAAATCATGGAAATGCTAACCTCCTCTTCACTTACCACCAGAGGCACTTGATAGCTTGTAGAAAATGAACAGAAGGAAAGTAGAGATCGCAACTGGGGGTTCGCCCCCCGGTGAATTAAAGCTGGAAGCGAAAGCTGCAGAGAACGGGAGCCTGAACCCAGCTCCCCCAGAAGAAAACCGCGTGTTAACGCTGGAAGGAAACGCTGGCAAGCATCAGGGGGTACTGAAGCATCCGCAGGAGCAACCTGGTTAGGGGGATTAATCCTGTTTACATGGGACTCCCACGTGGGCAACCTGTGCAGTTCTGCGCAGAATAGAGGAGCTCCTGGAGAAGACCCCAGGTTCCAGCCAAGGACACGACTAATCCGCTCAGTGCTTGTCCTTCTGAAGCAAACAGACCCCATCTCTGGTTGTACCCCTCCTGAAGTGACCTGCTTCCACGAGAGGAAGCCTACAGACAGTTCAATAGATAGCTAAATCATCTCTGGGTACAGCTGCTGCTGGTGGAGGAAGGCATTTAATTTATCTAAGTGATGAGCTTTGCTCTTTGTCAGTTTTTTTCAGGGAAGATCATTTCACAGTGTAAAAGACTTAGTTGCGAGGAAAAAAAATTAATGATATTCAAATTTTTACTAAGGATCATCCTGTAAATTTGAATAGCCATAAGCATTAAAATCTGTTTTATGGGCATTAAAAAATAAAATAAAATTAAAAAATCTCAAGCTCCATAAATGGTGAATTCTATGCAGAATAATGGCACCTTTTTCTGTTGCTGTTGCTTAAAATCTTAGAACCATACAGTCAATATTGCAAGTTTACAATTAGAAGATGGGATAAGTGTGCTCATCTTTCTAAGATCTAAAATATTCCACATCAGCTAGGTATTGCTGTTATCCTCCTATCTTCATAACAGTTTTAGGTCTAGTTCTGCACTGTAAATGGTGCAGAGTAATTCTGAGTGGATTTCAAGAATCCTTGGTGAGCTGAGAGCTACCTTAATGAAAACAAAGGCATGAACTTGAAACACACACAGTTGCAGCTCCCCAGATAACCTTAATTTGGAATAAGAACGTCTTTATTTTATTTAGTTCAGTGGTTCTTAAACTTAGGACCAAGAGACCGCTACCCAGTCGTGGAATTTCTTTGAGTCACTCTGCGTAACCGCACGGCACTGACTCATTCATAAATTTTACTGTTTAGTGTAACTCTATAGACTCAGTTTGGGAGCCAGTGGTTCAGCTTACAGTGTTTTGAAGAAGTTAAACTAACCCCAAAAAGCCAGTTATTCCAGATGAAGAGATCCATCCGTAGAACTACACTGGTGTAGAAGGTGTAACTTTCCTATATAAACAAGTCCTAAAGAGCACAAATCCTCCTGAAACTCAAAGGCACTTGTGTTCTTGAGTCACGCAGATGCCTTTGAAAACATACGCGTCCATTTTATTCTTGTTACTTCTGAGGCTGCTGAAAGATACTGGGAAATAAAAATGGTAAAAATCTCTCGGTGACGACTTTGGCTTTCTGGCTGTGTTTTGAGCCACCCAGCCGATGAGTCCCCCCTGTTCGTTCCCCACCGCTGCCACCCAGAAGCTCCAGGCAAAGCAGGAGTGAACATCTTTGTGGGAGGTGGCCTAAAAAAAATGGAAAAAGAAAGAACTTCTGCTTTGAAGAGTGTCTTGTGGTGTTATGTCCCAAGTTAAAAATATCCACAGTCAAATTCAACCAAATAAACATCATTTCCAACTGAAACAACAATGGGGAGGGGAACACCACAGGTCACAAACTGCTCCTGCACTTGCATTCGTGTCGGTCAACAGCCAGCAAGGAATTGTCCTACTCAGTGTTTAGAGCATGGAACCTCGGCATTCAGCCTGCTGCTCTAAAGCTTCCTCCCCCTCCCTCTGCCCATCCAGGGACTTGATATATAACCTATAGGAAATAAACATGAAATCTCTCAAAGCGAACCAAGAAGGGCATTTTAAGAACAGATAGTCAATTAAGCATTATCAGCAACGCTCGTGCTTACATCTTCCAACACGAACGCACAGAAACTTTCCCTTTAAACAGCAGCTTGCTTGTACAGCTGCTGGATGACAAGTCTCCCGCACCACTACATCGATGTCCTTACAAACGGGATGCTCATTCCTGGAACTGTAAATACAGAAGGGTGTTGGCACTGCATCTTTGAAGAAAAATAGAAAATATACACATAGCACATACATTCTGCTCCATGGTTTACATAAGCTAGAAAGTCATGGCATATGGTGAAGTCGGGTTTTATACAAAGACATGGAAATGTATACAAAGAAAAATATTGTCAAAAGTAACGGTCATTTAAAAAAAAAATGACCCTCCAATATATTTTTAAAAAATCTTGCAGACAACTTAAACCTCAGCTATCCCTTCTAGATGATGGAAGGTAATAATGCAATTTCTGCTGCAACATCTGCTTCCATCACAGCTCAGCCTTACCAAGCTCTTTTTTACCTTCTGAATGCACTAAGGTAACAAAAGAAAGTTAACTTTGTTTAAAAAATAATGCTCTGTATAGAAATGATTGTGTAAATGACTAATAAATACATGTATGCAGTTCTTTAAACTTTATATCCAATAAGATTGTGCTTGCTTTCTGTATCTTTGATTTTTTAAATGCCTAGAGAGACGAAGAGCGTGCTGGATAGGAATTTCCTATCAGTGGCAAGTGCTTAATGTTCATTAAATCGAAATACAATTAGCAGAGTTCAGCTGCACTTTGGTGAGACCCTGCTTCCATAAAAGCGAGGGCTGCAAACAGCTGCGGCAGGAGGCCCAGCACTGCTTCCCCCCGGCTGTTGACTCCGAGGCAGCGATCGTGCCGGAGGGCCGCTCAGCTGAGGCCGGCTGGTGATAAACGTTACCTTAAGACCTGGTTTTCTTTTAGAAGAATTAAAAACTTGAGCTGCTTTTCAAAGAAACTAAGAAATTTGCCGTGTGAACTGAGCTCATCTCTCACTCAGCTGATCAGAAGCCACGCTTGCGTTTCTGACTCCACCGCTGCCACTTTCTGTAGCGCTCTCCCTGGGGAAGGGATTAGCACAAACGTTGCCGTTCTACTTCGTATCATCAACGAGAGTGCCTCTGCAAGAGGCAGAAATAGCTGGGCTCTCAAATAAGATTTTAAGGGAAATTTGAATTAAAATTATTCTCTTAACATTTTTCTACTGCTGCATTTCACTGCTAAATTCATAGTTGCGATTCTGTATCTTTGAGGTAATTAACCCGAATTGGTTTGTTAGGTACTATATTTAAACTTTAAAATACTGCACACCTGTTACTCGAGATGCAAAATACTCAGTCTCTCCTCCCAGACTCCACAAGACACGTCTCATACAAATGCGTTAAGGGCCCAGGGAACAGGAACATCACAGCTCCCACCTCCCTGAATCAGAACCAGAGCAGCTCAGGGACGGTGAGCCACCAAAAGGACAAGTTCAGCGGCCGCAGGTGTTGTTTTGCAAGCAGCTACAGACCAATTTGCTTTATTGTTTCTCTTTATGCGTGGTTAGATCATTAGCATATGTAAGATGAAACAGTAATAGGAGTTTGTATCTTTAACAAACATCTTTCCTAATTAATTTGTTAAGGAAAGCAGAAAAGATTACCAAGAGCCAAACTTTGCGGTGTACTTTTAAGAAAGACTTGCCATGCCTTCATCAAAAGTAATATAACATAGAATTTTTCATCAGCACTTATTCTGTTTTGACAACCTACAGAAAAGAAGAAAAAAAACAACTCTTGGGTATAGATTGCTTATTTTTTTCTAATGGTAATAACACACTCTCAGAGTCACTTCCCACTGAGACCTGCTAGTTATCACCTCTGTCTTTTATTCGATTAAGCAAATCCTGTGATTCAGTAGAAGGTTATTCCCATCAGCCAAAATAATTAACTAATTCATAATTTCCTTTGCTAGCTTTACACCCTCCCCTCCCCCTCTAAATTTGGGATAGGCCGTTCAGCTATGAAAGACGAATAAGTTTATACTCAAGGCACTGGAAGTAAAGAATGTATGGGTTTAGCACCAAATAACTCACATCTGGAAACCTGAAGACAGTGCTTCAGGAACTTTCACCTTATATTTAACCCAATTATGCAGAGCAGCATTCCAAAAAATGTGTATATGGCATTTCCCAAAGCTACAAAAGGTTTTAAAACTGATCAGAAGAAAGGCTTTAAGAGGAAATCAACCCAAACCATGGAAGAAACATATCAGATGTCCAAAAAGATGATTTAACAATGCAGAAAGGTGACAACTTTGGCTAAAAGACGTCTTGGTTTATTAGCAATATAAAGTCAGCAATTAAAATAGCAATCCAGGATGACAAATGGAAACAAGGGAACGAGATAACAAGTAAAATAAACAAGCAGCTGTGGCCAGCAGAATGTGGGCAAGGAAAGCTAAAGACAGCAGAAAAATAGTTACACAGTTAGGGATAACAGTTCTTAAAGAAAGAAAGAAAAACAGAAATCTCAACCCACAATGAAATGAAGGTGATAAAGCTGAAAATGCAGCATAGAAAATAGACGTCTTCACAGGTCCTATTTAAAAAAAAAAAAAAAAGGATTTTGACAAACTTACCAAAGAACAGTGAGGCACTTAACAGTTTGGTAATAATGAACTGGAGTGGAATTAAACAGGCACGCTCTCCGAAACTCTGCAGATGTGCGTTGTCAGTGGGTCTCAGGTCCTGGCGCATGCAGAGATGGGAGCTGATGCACAAGGAAACGCAAGTCGCGGTACAGCAAGAAGATGCTGGTAATAATATTCAGGTTAAATTAGGAAAGCTAACTCGGGATTCGGCCTGTTTTAGCAGCTGGGAGGGGTGCACGTGTTATCTGGTGCCGGCACTGGGGTTTGTGCAGAGCAGATGTTAGCAAAGAGCGGCGCTGCGGCAGCGCCGGCTGCACGTGGACCAGGCACGGTGCATTATTTCCAGTAATAACTGGAAAAAAATAATTGGGGATAAAGACGGCGCAAAGTTTTGGAGCGGTGAAGAAATGATGGAGACAAGACAATTTGGATCATTTGCTAAACTGAGCCCATTCGAAGAGCTAAGAGCTAAGGAGCTGAATCCGCCTAATTTATCAAAATTAGACCAAAAAATGGTGATTACCATGGGAGAAAACACCAAACACCAACATGTCCTTCACCCTGCAAGGCGAAGCAAAAAGCTGGTGGCAAGAGGCTGAAGTCAGAGAAATTCAAATGAGAGCCGAAGGCCACATTTCTTGCCACACAGGTGATTCACATCTGGGAAACACTGGGGACAGAGGGGTTGATCCTCCATGTTACGGCATTTTTAATCCCATATTCAACGCCTTTCTTGAGGAGAACCCTCAGTGAAACTTCAATTGAGAAAAACTCATGGAGAGCACATGGGGCCAAAGACCCCTCTGGTCTTAAGTTGTATGGTAAAGATTGAAAAATAAAAATAAAAGAGAAGATCCCCAAACTACCCTCAAAGCAGCTTCGTCAAGTGGAAACCCCGGTGCTCGGCCTGCTCCCTGCATGTGGCTGGCAGTGGAGCACTGCTGGGTGCAGACGGGTTCTGGAGCATCAGTGTGCTGCTCGCAGGGCAAACATTGCACAACCTGAAGCACAATTCACAGCCAGGATTTGGGCCGAAGCTGCATCCAGACACCAAAGAAGGGACAGAAGGCCCAGCAGGGGAGAAAGCAAGGAAAGCATCGCTGTGGTGCCCTGAACTCGGCCGCCAGCCCTCCGGGCGTGGGGTGCTTTGGGGCAGGAGGGCTCACCCCCGCCTCTCGGCCATGCTCAGGACAGGAAAAAGAGCACAGCTGAGGGGCCTGGGGCTCACAGAGCCCTCCAGGTTGGGATGCAGGCATTAGCAGATGCTGAAATACCTCTTTTTTAAACGAGGGGGGGGAAGCGAGGGGCTTTATAAACAGATTTTTCTGTCCCGATGGAAGCACGACCGTGACCGTTCGTAACGTGCTGCCCAGCTCGCTGGGGCTCTGTCCCCAGGGGCTCCCCCGCAGCCAGCCGCCATTTCCCGCAGCCGCGAAATGGAGGAGAGCGCGGGAGAGGAAGAGGAAGGAAGGGAGGAAGAAAGGCGCCGTGATGGGGAGGGCAGGAGAAAGAGGAAGATTGAGCGAGACAGAGAGAATGTCAAAGCTCAAGTCTGGCATTTGCCTATTTAAATTCAATCATGCAGCCCTCGCAGAGCTGGAAATGGATGGCCTGCGTTATGAATTTCTGATCAGACGGCTGATAGGTTATGAGCGGGGACGTAATCCCATTGAGAAAGCCTTTTTTCCCAAGCAAGGGCAAGCAATAACTGCCCTTCAGAGATGGCTCTTTGCTTTGCCCTTTTTATATTTTTTTTTCCTTTTCTTAAAAAAAAAAAGTCCAAATAAGCATTTTTATGATGATAAATGTGTAATAATGATTCATTCTGCCTGCATCTGAAATGGGATATGCCTTTGCAAATCAGACATGCGCTCAAAATAAACTGCCATATTTTTTCTTTTTTAAACCTAATTAGAATTCTCTCCTTCTCTCAGCTCATTTTGTACCAACACTAGTGATCTAAAAAGAAAGTGAAAGGAATGAACACATGCATTGAGGCTGGTATTTTTAATACCCTGCAGGGTTTTTAACGTTTTATAGTTTGCCTTTTTTAACATGATGTGTTTACATAAAAGGATACAAAAAAAAAATCTTCCAATGGCAAGAACTACCGGCGTACAGCAGGGCAAGCCAGAAATTATTGCAAAATCCAGTGTTTTCCTTCTTCTGCCCATGTGACATCCTTCAGCATTGCTTCTTGTTAGGGTGAATTAAGCAAAACAGCTGAGGACACTGAGAGATTTGCAGGAGCCAAACCCCCCACAAAGGGAGAGGCATGCCGTGGGGCAGGCATCGTACGCTGGCACCCCGCCGTCAAGGACTTACAGACGTGCTGTCCAGTGCCCAACGTGTTTCCAAGGAAAGATGGCACCAACGTGAGCTGTGGTTGGGCCTCGTCTGATAGAAGAGATCTGCCGAGATTCGGTAACACTGCGGAGTCCAACACACACCTAGGAGAAACTCCAGCGGGTCGGCAGTCCCCAGCACCACCTCCACAGACCTCCTGCGCCCAGGCACAGCTTGGGGCTGCAGAACCACTGCGCACAGCAAGCACTGAACTAAATTCCTCTTTCATTCCTGTTTTTCCCTGCTCACACACTCACACGCGGGTACATCACCTGAAGCACACACAGAAGGCTTCCCATGGCCAGCTGCCCCAGCGGTGCGGCAGGGCTGGCCGTGCCCAGGCTGGCACAGGGCTGAGCGGCCCCGGGGCGCTGAGACTGAGACCCACACCGTCCCTGTATGGCATTTCTGCAAGTTCTAGGTTAGTTGGATTCATTCCCTGATGTGGCTTCTGCTTTTTTTGATGTTGGAGTACACCAAAATTATCTAGAGACAAGTAGCTAAGGCTGTCGCTGTGTTAAGGAGATCACGGTCTGCAGCCGGGGCTCTGTGAAATCCACAGGCTCCATTTCTGGAAAGGAGGATGCCAAGGAGATCCTCTGCGAACTCACACAGCCACCACCTCCCACCAACCAGGACACGAAGCCAACTTCACGTCCATAAAAGCTAAAAAATGGATCCTTGCAGGAGCCTCTCGGATGTGCTGAGCCGAAGCCCGGCTGCTCTGCACACCCCACCGGGGCGCTCCGTGCACTGCCCGCAGGGGCGGCGTGGTCGGACGCTGGAGCCCGCACGGCATCTCCCCACACAGCAGCCTTATCTCTGCCTTCTTTCAATACATTAAAATGTGCTAAATTGTCTGGTCTCCAGGGCTATAGGCAATAAAGGGAAAACTAGGGGGGGGGGAAATGTATAAAGCAATTTTCCATCCTTCTGACAACATATCATAGCTGCAAACATCTTCTGAAATTTTGCATGCACAACATGAGGCTCCCATGAAACTCACGTGCTGCAAGTGGCTTGCGTATTTTTCCCGAGGAACACAAAAACCTGATGAACCAAGTGGTTTGCTCGTCTCACGTGCTCCAAATGGTTAATTTCGCTGAGTATCCTCGCACCGAAACGGGCAAGAAACCTCACAGCTGATAATTATGAAATAACGTGGCCACAGGGGAGCTCCGTCCCCATTACCATTGGTTAGGGATTGTCTGATGTCCTGGAGCAGTAGAATTTTGATTATTTAATTGAAATTATAGATATTAGCATGGATGTTCTTGTTAGCCATAAAATAAAATATCTAACATTTTCAGTCTTGTTGCATCAACATCTTGTGGCAATGAACTCCAGGGGCTAGAAGCACATTACCTGCAAACATCATTGTTTAAATTTGCCACCTTTCAGTGGCACTGCTGGGATTCTTGCATTAGGAAATAAATATATATATATAATAATAAAAAAAAAATGAGGTGTGGACAACAAATTACTGCCTATTGGCCTTCTTTCTCTTTTTGATTTTGTATCAAGAATTAAAAAAATGCTTTAACTGAGGCAGAAAAGTATGGTCAGTTATCCAGCACATCACGTAATTTCTTGTCAATCCAAGTTTCTAAAAAGCTCTATCTTCTACTAACAGATTTTAAAGCCAAGTGTTGGTAGTCTCCTTTATGTCACAGGACCAATAAATTCCCAGTGACCAAGTAAAATCCCAGACAGACATTTGTTTTATGATGTGTTCCAATCAAATGCAGGGGTTCCTAAGCTGGTGATTACAACTGCTGTCACTTGTATTTGCAGTAACTGCTTTACATATTTATTTGGTAAATCAAAATCGAGGTTAGCTAAAGAAGCAAACCTACAAAAATAAAGCAGCTTCTTGTAAAAGGCTTTTACTGTTTTCATTAACTTATTAAATTTAAACTCATTTTTCCTAGTTTTCACTTCTGCAGTTAATAACCTTTATATAGCAATTCTATAATTACATTAATAGAAAGTTAAATTTTCCCCCTTTCCCACAGTATTACAGCACTAATGGGATATTAACCAGTAAAACCGCACGTCAAGTCAACTCATCTTCCACTGATAGGGCACATTTAAATTTCAGTGATTTTGAAGTTTTCAGCTGATTTTTCTCTGTTTTGTTCCGTTTGTTTGATTGATTGTCACCAAGCTTCTGTTTTTCCCAGCGTACAGCAAAGCAGGAGTCCCGCTGGCCTTCCAGTCGCCACAGGGCAGTTGTCCTTTGTGCCCTGAAGCAGCCAGACCAGGGGCACAGCGTGGGCACCCTCACCTGCCGGCATCGCAGCCACGACCCAAGGGCACAGCCCGCTGCCCTTCCGCCTGCCGGAGCCACTGCTTGCCTTGTGCGCGCATGTGGCTGGTAGTTTGTCAGGTTTTCCTGCTGAAAGCACATGGATGTTGCCGTACTTTTAACACTGCATCACTTGGCAGATTTTAAGTGCAGCTACAGAAACAATCGAGCCAATAAATTACAAAGGAAGGGCACGAAGGACCCAGCGCCGGTGAGCCCCGTCCCGGCTGCCACGGGCGCCCTCGCGCCCCGACGCCTGCCGCAGGCCTCAGCCCCCAGGGCTCCCAGGCACAGGGGAGGACAGCGGGAACTGAGGATAAAACGAGCAGAATCTCTCTAATAATTCTAACAGTCAAAAACGTATCTATGGAATATTCGATTTATGCAGTGGGAAGGAACCATCAGAAATGTTCCATTTAAGAAATATAAAGACTTACTGAGCTAGTGATGCACAACAGAAACACTCAGTGATCAAGGACATCGCAGCCCTTTATAAACTGAACCGGTGGTTTCCCAAATTTAATATGCATGAACAGTGCATGTGAGTCCTCTTAAATCCAAGTACCAAACCCTGCCTGTTTAATAAATCTCACCAGTACTCCACTATTAGACAGGGGATTAAAACTAATCTATCAATCCCAAAACCAAGCACAGAGTGGATTAAAATGCAAAACACATGAGAGTATGAAGATGCTTAATGCTAAATAACAAACATTTCAATCACAGAAATCATTTTTATCTTCTTGTTTATGCTAAGTAGATACTATTAGGCTTAATATCTGTATTAACACAAGTGGGGGAAGAAACAGTTTTAAGGAGACCTAAATACTTGAACGCCACGGTACCGCTTGCAAGCAGAAGCTCTCTTGTTGGAAGTGAGTGCACCATGGCGTTTAAAATAATTGTTTACTCTCTGAGGCCAGCTCAATGGTGCTTGACCTTTTTCTATTTTTTTAACCCAAAGCAATGCACCCATAGGGTCTTAAGAAAGACAGAACCCAAACCTGTTATTTGCATCATAATATCGGAATATCACATTACCACCGCTGCTGGGGATGTCGCAGATGTTGCTCCTGTATCCCGATGTTCAGTTCAGCTGGTCAGCGAACTGTGGGTTTGGGTGCTTTGTGTGTTTGTTTGTTTTAGAGAGTAAATGGAAAAGCTCACTCCGCTATGGAATAAATACGGGATGCGAAGATGAGGAGGGAAGGGTGGAACTGTGCTTGCCCATCTGAAACAGGGGAAAGGCCTGAACTGACTCACGCAGTGGTTCCCACCTCACCGTTCACTTCTCCATCGTCACTCCAAGCTCCTCACAAGGGGGTGAGCGCCCACTGGGTGACACATATCTTCGCCTTCCTGCATCTGCCTTGCAGAGAAGGGTTTGAGAGCGCTACACCCAGCTACGGCGAGAGAAGGCATTGCGTGTTACCCCATAGCTTCCTAAAATCCTCGGTGAAGGGAAATGCCAAACGCGTGCCTGAATTCATCTATAGCTCGAGAGCATCCCAAACCCGCAGAACTGGACCTTTGTCTTCCATATCCCAGCAAAAACTACCCCCGAATCAATGGGTAATCATGTGGTTTGATATGAAATAATATCCATCGGGGATTTGCTTGAGGTCGCCATCACACTCAGTTCACTTGTAGGCATATCAGGTTGTGAACTGATGTCTGCGGATGTGAAAGCTGGTGCATTAACCCGGTGGTATTATCACCAGCAGAATGTATAATGAGGGGAAGGCGAGCGGCTGGTCTGCGCCTGTGAGGATGGATAATGTCACACAAGTTCAGGCTGTCTAGCTGCAGAGGGAAATTTGGTGACAGGAAAAAAAAATGCTAAAGGAAAGCCAGCCACCCCCCCACCTCCATAACATGAACGAGTGATGACGTTTATTTGTCCGTGGGGTCTTGCTTCTGGTGTGGCAAGAGGCTGCGGTGCTATTTCAGCCGAAAACATACAGTAAAGTTGCACTGCTCCTGTTCATATTTGCCTTGGTGGGTAAAGATTTTTTCTAAAGTGCCATCATTCACTAGTTACTGAAACCCTTCCACAACAGTATACATCCGTAATGGAAAGCATGAAATAAAGACAGAAGCAAACAATTTTTTTCTGAAGGCTGAGGCAGTGAGCTACCAGATTTATGCTGTCCTAATCTCTTAATTTTAGCAGAAGTCACAAATCCAGGAAAAGAAAAAGGGAAGAGCAGCAGTTTGATAGTTTCTACACAAATTGGAAACATCGCTGTTTTATTTCACAATAAAGCAACAAACACAAGATGCAAGCACACACACCCCCATCTGTCCCTTTGTCAGTTACGCTGCAATTGCAGCTCGGTTTCCACCTGCCCTTGCTCTCCATTCCGCCTGTACCTGTGTCATCCCCGTACAAAGCAAAAGCGCACTGTTTAAATGTACCACCAATCTAGCACAAAAAGCAAGACCCAATATCACAAAAGAAGGCCCACACATAGCTCCGAGCCACGTTCCCTCTCCCGTGGAGAAGTGCTGCAGCCTCCCCTGGCCGTGGGAGCTGACGGCAAGGGCAAGGTGGGCTCAGCACCCCCAGCGCCTCCCCAGGGCCCCCTAAATCTCCGTGCTGCCCCTTTAGCAGTGCTCAGCATCACTGCCAGCTGGTAGCAGTCCCCAAAAGTCCCAAATGGTTTGATTCTGTTGTTTAAAGGCATTTTTTGTTTCCTCCACTTAACACTAACTCCACTTAATGTAACACTCAAAACCTGCCAAGAACGAAGTGAGAAGTCAGAATCATCACAAATAAACACCTCACGGTTGTTAGCAAAGGCTGTACAGAATGAATTAATGACATTATCCTCGGTAGTTGTGGAAGCACTCATTAAGATACCATTTGGAGAGAGGAAACACCTTTGACAATGGTAAAATATCTGGGGGGAAAAAATAGCACATGGGAGCTCCAGGCTCCAAGAAGTGACCCATGGGCAGGAAGAGGGGCCTGGGAGCAAAAGGAGAGGCAGCACAAGCACCTCGGAGCACAGGGGTCACCTGGACCTGTACAACAGCCCTGTATCAATGCCAGTCACCTAAAGCTCCACTCAGCTTCTCCCAGCCAGCTCCCAGTCACACGCCGGGCAGTAGCCACTGTGGTTATTGTCCTCTTTCAGTGACTTTCCCACCCCACAAGGCCACGCAGCATCTGCGCGACCCCAAAAGCTCATCCCCGAGGACGGTCTCTGTCCCCATCCCTGTCCCTGTCCCTGTCCCTGCCACGGCAGCCCTGGAACAAAGGGACAAATGGGCCCCTGCTCCGCTGCCGGGAGGATCAGGGCGGGTGCAAGTGTGGCGAGGTTTATAAGATTAATTCTTATCTCTCTGGGCAGTGGGTCAAGTCAGAACCGCCATTCAACTAACTCTATGGATAATCTCCCTTTATTACTTTCAATCAAAGTGAGTGTCTGCAATCTGCGGTATGGTTACTCATCTATTGAAAGAAATTACTTGTGGAGCTTGATTATATAATACACGAAATATCAAACAGTCTGGGCAAGCATCCGCTGAGTTTTTACGTATCTCACTGCATAGCAAAGCGTCTTCGGGCCAGCTGCATCAGCACTGAGCAGCTGTTCGGGGAGCGAACATTCACAGAAAGAAGTGGACATCGTGCTTGTCCACTTCCTAATTAAAATAACAGGAAAAGAAACGTGATTAGGGTTACACTTGGCATCATATCTAAAAATTTGCCGTTTGCAAATATTTAACAGATGCATTTTGTGAAAAATCAAATTTCTACTGCGTTCTTGTTAATGGAATTCTGCTGCAGCCCCTGGACAAAACAATGTAAAGCTGCCCGGATTGTGGAAATCATTCTCCTCCAGTGATGGATAATATAGCACGAGGTTTTGCTTGGTTTGATTAATTTCAGAATATTGCGGAGAAGCTGCATAATCCCTTAGATAGCACAGAAAAGAAGGAAGACATGATGAAGTAGGATAAAAGCGCGTAGTAATGAAGCACAGGCTGTTTCATATATTATGGAGAAGCTCACAAACTAATGTTATTTTGGCAAGTAGCAACCACAGTAAGGGGCAACACTGGAATGCACTTTTGCTTATGCGATTATATTATATGATCCGAGCGGTTTGGTTTTGAAAGCAAAAAAAAAAAAAGAAACTGCTCAACATTTCCACTGCGACTGGAGACGGCGCACAAATAGAAAATGCGCCTTTCCTTTCTGCTGCTCGCGATGGCCATCATTTATAAAAGCACTGAATATGGAAAAGGCTCTGACAAATTTACAGTGCCGTTTGGATGGCTGCAGATGACGAATGATGGATGGGGGAGGCAGAGGATTCCCTTATTAAAGCATCAAATCTTCCCCGAAACATCACGCAGACATCCGAGCCTCGGTCTCTCGGCTCACACCAAAACCTGCCTCGGCCTCTGAGCTCCGATGCTGCTGCTCGGCCACGAGCTTCGCCCTCCCCGCCACGGCCCCTTCCCCGCCCTGCAGCCCCACTAGCTGGTGGGGAATTGTGGCGGAAATTATTTTAATTCCAAGAAAATAAATGCTAAACGCGGTTATTAATGGTTTTAGAAAAGGTTGTACTGCTCAGCTTCAGGTCCGGAGATGGGTCATTTCGGTTTCATCCCAGGAAGCAAAGCAAGCAAGAACAGCCAAGCCTTGTCCCTTTCCCCGCATCCTCTCACTCCACCTTGGGGAGTTTCGTAGGTACAGACAGAATTAGAAAGGTGTCTCCATTTAAAACGCATTTTCTACACTGCAAGAAGCCGTACAGCTTGGAAACACAGATGAACAAACCTGTTTTCTGTACAGGTGGGAACAGTCTGGTTCTTGGGGTCTTCAATCAGTACCAACACCTGCCCTACTTAGGTTGGTGCTTAATCAATCAGATGGTAAGCTATTATTTTCCACCTTTCTCTATTTCCTTAAAACCAGCCCCTTTCTCTTTTAGAGCACACGCACAGACAAAATTGAAGACCACTCACCAGGACGAGGGGGGCAGCAGGACCGGCCCCAGGGCTGGGCAGGGAGGGTCCGGGCACGATGCTCTCGGTGCTGGGCTGCCGCAGCCTCCGGCACACCGGGCCTGGAGCAAGGGCCAGACCTGCTGCTGCTTCCCCACAGGCCACAGCGTCAGGCGGGATGCTTGTTTTATTAATTTGGGCTTGCTCTGCGGGCATGTAGAGGGGCTCCAGCACCTCCTGGGACCTCCGGGCATTCTCAAGGCATTGCTCACCAAGTGGGCATCTCCCGGGCTCGCTTGGCACGCAGTGGCACCGGCAGCATTTAGCTTATGGAAGTGGCTGAGAGAGACAGACATGCATCTAACAACCCCCCTGGCTTCTAGTTGTGATGAACAGTAACTTATTGGGGCACAAAATTCTGTTCCATGCTGCCAGGAAAAAAATGCCTAAGGAATTTTCATTACTGAAAATATCTTAGCATGTAACTTTACTCATGTGAGCAGCTCCTTTGAAGTCAACAAGATGACTCGCATGTGTAACTGTTTGCAGGATCAGACACTTAGTTTATCATTTTTAAGTTCTGCTTCAGTACTGAAGGATGATGAAAGTGTTTCGGTGGCATGGATGAGAGTCTGCAAGGCCCATGGAAGAAGCTAACTTTGTAAGGAAGGACTTAATGAAGAGAGGCGAAGAGACCCCAGCAGTCGAGCGAGAAGTGTCCAGGAGCGGAGGAAGCGGGGGGCAGGCACAGGGCAGCAGGAGCTGCGATCACATTAAGGCAAGGAGTTACCGAGACAATGCTGGAAAGAGTAAGGTCGAAGTATCACAGTCAGAAGAGCAAATGGGATGCTGAATAATATGGAAAAATTGTGTGTAGCAGATGTAAATCAAGCATTCTCAGCCACAACGTATGGTATGACCACCCGATTTCAGAAATAATATTGCATAATTAGAAGTGATTCAGAGCAGACCATCAAGAATGATTAGGGATATGGAAAAATCTCTCACATGACAAGAGATTGAAAGACTTTTTTTAAACCTTAAATAGGCAATAAATAAGAGGAGACCTAATAACAGCATATAAGATAATGAATAACCTACAGGGGGTAGATCAGCCACTCCTGGGCTATCTCACAACACGAGTACCTGGGCATCCTCCATGAAATTAAAAGGTGATGCATTCAAAACCAGTAAGGGGAATTTCTTCCACAAATGCAAATTAAACTTGGGGAGTCCCTGACTCTGAACGCACTGAGCAGATGAACACAGATGAAAAAACGGAGTATGCATTAATGCTAATACTAAAAATACACAGAATTATAGTAGTCAATTATAACTTTCTTTAAAAACAAAGAATTACCTCACTCATTTACTTTCTAATCACAGGGAATCCAGAGGAAAAAAATAGGCCATGGGCAGACTGTTCCACATGGCTAGTGTGGGATTTCTCATTCCTTTTTCTGATGTATTTGCTCTGTTAATGCCGGACAAAGTCCCAGGTTAGAAGGAGAAGAGGCCAGTGCAGCCGGCGCCCCAGAAAGGCACGTGCTGCCAGGCAGCACACACAAAAAAAAGGAGGAATAAGAAAAAATATATATTAAAAATATGGCATTTCACCCCTCTTTGCAGACCTGACAGCTTTCTCCCACCGGCCCAAGGCAGCTCTTTCAGGCCGAGTGCCAGGCAGTGCGTGACACCCCGCAGCCGCGGTGCCCGGGTGCCAGCAGTGCCCTGAGCAGCAGCATGCTGGCAGTCGCACTTTTCCAAAGCACTGCTGGTACCCTCACCTCATCCCACATAAAAATTGCAAGCCAGCACAGACCGAGGGTCACTGGCCAGAATGGCAACTCCCCAGACCGACCCCAGCACCCCAGGACAGCCCCCTGCAGCTCCCCTGGGTGCTGCCTCGCCGCCTGGCCCCGGGTGGGTGATATCCCCGTGCTGATGAGGACGCACGAGGGCTGTTCTGCACCAGCTCCCTCGTAGCCCCAATTGCTGAGATTTTTCTGCCTTTTCTCCAGCTGACGGCTGGTCACGTGCGCCTCACTGCCACCATCAAGCCCCCAGATGACAAACGTGACATTTATGCACCCCGTTCTCCCCACAGCCCCGTTAGCTCTCCGTTACATTTCACACCTGCACCGGTTTCACCCTCGGCCCTCCGAGCCGCTGGCACATTTTGCTCTTGAACCCCCCCGTGATTCCCGCGCAGCGACGTGCACGCCGCAGACAGTGCCAGTGCTGCGCCTCTGCCCTCGCAATCCCAGGAAATGGAATCCACATGAGAAAACATCCCCCTAACTGCCTTTTTATTAAGGCTTGTCGGAAAGCATTTTCTCCCTTTTCTTGTGCTGAAAATAAACCCCTGTCCATTTACAAAAATAACTGTTTTGCTCAGTTTAATCAAAAATGCAAAAAAAACCCTCTGCTTTCAAAAATTAGTTGTTGTTTTTCATATTAAAGGTCAAAGATTTTCAATCAAGACAGATTTTTAGGTGAAAAAATCCATTTTCTCATAACACCATTTTTAGCCTAGAAAAGAACTACGAGAGAAGCTTTTTTTCCAAATATATCTACCTCCTCGGCTTAATTAGTTTTATGTGTTTCTGTTGCCTCCCCAGCACACAGTCCATGACACGTGAGCCTTTCCTATGGCCCTACAGGCAAATCTCAGCCCCTTCGGCAGCGTTTGTCACAGAATTGCTGCAGAGGTTGCTGCCCACTAATAAACGCTTGTGGTCCTGACCCCCTCGGTAACCAGAATCAGCATTTTTCCCTTGCTGTCCGATATCGCAGCTCCACCTGTCCCCGTGTGAAACATCTGCCTGGCCACCAGAACAGCCTGGGGTGCAGACCCACAAGGGGAAGAGCAGCCCCAGCGCACCGCCAGCCGTGGGCAGCCTGGGCACCACGGAACAGGGTGGCTTGGCCACCCGCTGCCACGGCGCTCAGCTGGAACCGAGCCTTCGGGCTGCGTTGGAAGAGGGATAACGTGCATTAGCGGCGATGGGAAACTTTTAAAAGTACCTCCGCATGGAAAGTCATTCATAGTTACACTCTCCTGGGAAATATATAACTTATCTGCGCCTCAGTAAGGGAGATAAATGTATTTTCAAGTTGTCACAGTTGCATATTGCTTCTCGATACCTGTCCATACATTTTATATGCTTCGCATACCTGCGGTACGTCTGCAAAGATAAAGTACTACCAGCAAATACACACAGCAGCAGGGAGCTGGATGATGCACGACCAAACAAAAAGATGATGGACCCGTATTCAAACAGCAGCTCGGGGGAGGGGGGGGGTCACCAGGAGGTAGTTTTGATTTGTTTGGTTTTGCTTTTGTTGCGAGAGCTCTCAACCCACAAAATGAACCTCTGCAAAAAAATAAATATATAAGGAATGCTAGATAAGATATAAAATGTACTTCCATCAGTTTCTTGATGGTCTGCAGTTATATTTTTGCATGGAAGTCAATAAAATTCCATGCAGTATGTGTTTTTCCAGTGGATGCAATTTTTACAAAAAAAAAAAAAAAAAAAAAAGCTATAAATAAATTATTAGTTGGGTAAAGCTGCATTTGTTCTTAAAGGAGACCAGGATCAAAGTAAGGCAGTATGAGAGAGAAAAGGCAATAGATACGACTAGATTAGGCTGCAAACACCTTTAACTCTTCTTTTATTACTGCACCTGTTAGATTCATTTTTAATGATTTTTAACCTTATAATTCTATATTTTAAGTCTTTAATAAATCACTTTTACCTCCCTTGGGTAATGCATTTTGATATCTGTTTATTTATTCACTTTGGCACCTGAATAGCTGTGGTAGAAAAACCCTTCCATAGTATATTTAACATGGCAGACTCTAGGAAAATATAAAATAAAATAAAATGAAAAACCTCCCGTCTTATTTGTCTTCAGAGCCGTCAGTGCTGCAGCAGTGGGGTTTTGGTGGCTCCTGCTGAGCTCCCAGCCCGTTCTCCCCCACCTGCAGCCCAGACTCGGGCACACAGGGGCCAGGGCTGCGTGGTAGGCACAGGCTGCCTTAACTAGACATCAGAATGTGACCTGCTAAGCACCTCTGAGTTACGGCGCACACGCTGAGGACAGAGCAGAGCAGTGGGAAGAAAGGCGTGCCATGACCCGATGCCTGGGAACCACCTCGAGCGCAGCACCCCGGCTGGCTCACAATTCCAGCCATGGGGAGGACTGCTGCTCCTAGAGGAGCAGGAGCTTGCCATTACCCATCCCCAGCATCCAGCTTCGTGTCTCAAGGCACAGAGACTCAGGAGAAGTTGGCTGGGACGCTCAATGATCCAGTCTTGCTGGACCGTCACCTCCTGAGCTTTTGCTAGCGCTCACAGCCTCCACCCAAGGAACCTGCATAGGCCGTCCTTTATCGGGGTTATTCTCCATCCCAATCGGCCCAAGTAACAGTGATACGAGGAGTTTAACAAAGGAATTTCCTCCCCACTCATTTTATTCTTAAAAGGCACTAGAGGCTTGTAAACATTTGTGCAATAACGCAGCCCCGCAGAGGCACCGTCCTCACAGCAGGCTCCAGCTCCTCGGCAGGCCCGAGGCTGCGGGCCCGGCAGGCGCAGTCCGCCCCTCGCCTGGAGCACTGCCATCTCCCACATGTGCTCGAGCAGCGCAAAACCCACCTCTAGATCAACCTCCTCCTTGTGTTACAGGTTGAGGAGAAACAGATGTCCCAGCCAGCCGCCCTGGTCTGCTCGCAGAGACGCTGCGGTGCTGCACAGCCGAGGGCCGCTTCCCAACACCTCGTGGGGGCGGTCCCACGTTCAGCGGGGTGGCTTCCTGGGGATGCCATCACTGCCTGTTCTCGGGCACCGTTAGGCACAGTTGAAGCACACTCTGAAATGAGGTTTGCTAGGTAGAAGTGAAGCTTGATTAATTGCGGATAGATGCATTTTGTCATATCAAGTGCCGGTGTTCTCCAAAGGAGAGGCTGCACGTCTCAGGTTTGCAGAGCAGCACGCTGTGCCTGCAAGCAGCCTACATCTTCTCACACGAGGAGGTGCAAACCCAGCAGCTGATGCGCAGTCACCTGGGACAGCACTTGCCCAAGGACCTGGCACACTGACTTTTCTCCCCATGCTGGGGAAGGTGGGCCTTGCTGCAGCTGGCCAGGTGAGCACTGACGTACCAAGCAAACTGCAAAATGGCCTGGGAAGAGATGAGGAGAGGGCCAGAAACATCAAGCTGTGATGAGAAAGGCTGGAGAAGCCCTCAAGCAGTGAGCAGAAGGGAGCAATTTTAGTGCTGTTTTTCAGATGTACAGCAATTTTCTTGTCTGCTTATAAATGTACTACACCGCACGTGAAGGCTGCAGCCACAAGAAAAATGAAAATTTCAGGCACACGTGATTCCTGAGCATATGCAGAAGGGCACCAGATGAAGCACAGGGTTCACCCAGGAGGTTCAGGTGGGTGAGGACATTTGGACAAGACACCAAAGGAGACAGGTGTCCAACCATGCAGCGCATCCAAAGCTTCACTGGCCCAGATGATGGAGGAGCTGGCTGCAGACACAAGTGCTGACAGCAGCGGCTGGCACAAGATAACAGGAGCCCATCAGCTCCTGGCCACTATATTCCACTTCAAAAAAAAAAAAAAAAAAAAAAAAAAAAAA
>CM021775.1:880993-893805 GCA_011076525.1 Nettapus auritus
GAGGTAGGGGAAAGCCTCACAGGCTTGCGGGGCTGGCCCAAGGAGGGAGCGCGCCTGAGCGCCAGCTCTTGACTGCAGTTACACATTCTGGTCTGGATATGCTCCGAGAACACAAAAAAGTAATTCACCTCAAGTATTGCAGCTTTTCTATAGACAACGCATCCAAAAAGGCTTCTAAATGTAAGAAAACAAGTATATAATTACATAATTAAGCAGATGCACTGCAATTTTTCTTTTATGTTACCCTTTATATTTTTAAAAGGCAACAGGACAGAGCTGTGCTAAAAAGCAATAAAGCACGGGTAATTTAATACCAAATTACATCCATATTGAAAAGTTTACATGAAGTTGAGAGCAGACAGAGGTCAGGTTTTCAGCAGGACTGTCTTTAATTGTGGCCATCAGTTTTAGCAATCCAGATCTCTGGATCAAAGAAAAATATAATGCGTTTCCTCAACACTGAATAGTGAAAGCAGACAGTAAGCATGGCACTATCTTGCACCAAAAGGTCATAAAAAAGATTATCAGAAGGGGAATATGTCTTGCTGTTCAACACACACATACGCATAACATACTGTATATTTTTAATAGTTACATTTTTCTAGCAGATTTTTCAGCAAGTGGGAATGTAAATTACAAGTTTTACTACTAGTTTTCAAATGCAAAGGGTTTTTTTTCTTGTCCTTTAGTAAATGTGCCATCTTGGTGTATGTCTTTTTTAATTTTTTCTGTTGCTTTCAGTCATAACTCTCAGCCCAGTGAAACAATTCCTCCTTCCTCGGGGAAGAGATGTGAGCTGAGACACTGTTTTGTTTCGGTTGGGGGGGAGCAGGGAGAGAAGAGAAAAAAAAAATAAATGAGGAGTAAATTATCAGCAAATCAGATAGAAACAAGTTTCCTAGATCTGCAGATCCATTGTACAAATGAAGCAATTTCATCTCTGCTTGCTCTGGGGGGGTGGGATTTTAAGTGGCCAAGGGGGACTGGAAGGGGATGTTAGCAGACGAAGCATCACAACATTTGCATGCATAGACCACTCAAATCTGCACCAGGAGACTACTTGTGAGAATCCATCTTTTTTCACTTAACAAGATACAAAATATAAAACACATTTGCCTCTTATTAAGCCTCTCTTGTAAGTGGTTCCAGGTCCACCATTTTTAAAGAGGGGGAGAGGGGAGCCTGGATGCTCTCTTGGGAATTTCACTGGAGTGACTGGAGATGAGGTACAGGCTGGGAGCCTTTATTACTTCCCCCCCCACCCCCCCTTTTTTTTCCTCTTCTAAAAGCACAGAAGGAATAACATTTTAAATCATTAGCATTTACTTTAAGTAGCACTTTCTTCAACTAAGCTTCCTTTCTGGCCCTTGCCCTGTTAGCACTGCGCCCCAAGGAGGAGCTGCCCGATGGGATCGCAATCTGGTTGCTGAACGTAGAAGTTGCTTTTTTAAAGCTCTGCCCTCCAAACCAAGGTGGCTGTGAAAGAAACTGTAACCACATTTTTCTTCAGACTGTACTGAAAATAGTATTCTAGTGTTTATTAACACCTAGACCTGCAAAGCACATAACCTCTTGAAGTTACTTTCCTGCTGCTGTAGCAGTTTGTTGTTTTTTTGTTTGTTTGTTTAAAAAAAAAAAAATACTAATCTTTTTTTTTTTAAAAAAAAAAAAAAAAAGATTTTTAGCAGCCTACATTCAATTCACAGTTCTGTCACACAGTCAGTAGCATTTTCATCATTTCTATACTTGTTAAATATTAGATGCAATATTAAAATATTGAAGAGAAAAAAAAAAAAAAAAAATGGAAGCTAGTAGCAACTGCCTGAATTTACAACACTGACAAAGAGAGAGGTGGAGGTGAGCTCTGAAAGATGTCATGGGTTCTGTGGTTCAAGCATATTACAAAAAGCAGTTATGAAATACTCCACAATCAGCGTTCAAAAAGGGAGAAAAAATAAGTTTCTCCTCTACCTGGAAATTAGGCATTAGTGAGACTTCTTCAGAAACAAAAACCAAGTTATTTCCACCACAGAACAGAAGGTGCGTCCTGCCTTGCAACCTGTCCAGAAGAAAACCTGGAGCACAGGTGCTTGGCCTTGAAAGATCTAGACTTCCTAAGAAAAGGGACTGCACTTCTGTGCCAGAGCAAGCATGGTCTTTCATTTCCACAAAAAGAAGGAGGCAGAAGAAATTATTTTAGAAAATAGTCAAAAGGGAAGGCAAACAGAGTACCTGTTGGGGGGAACATCATCTCTGCTACATTTTGCACCAAAAACTTTTGGATATTTCCAACGCACCTTTCACAAACCAGACAGTCTCCACATTTCCCCTAAATCTCCTGGAAACGCTGATTTGCCAACTAAAATGTATTTCAAACAATCCCTTTTGTAGTGTAATAAGTTCAACAAGAAAGTCCACTTTCCCGGAGCAGCTGTGCAGAAGGTTAAGCATCGGGCCCAAAGGTAGTTTGTCGCAGCTCAGGAGGTGAGCCACGGCTCTAATCGGGTGCACAAAGCCCAGTGCAGAAGGTTCACCACCCCAGGGAGGTTTTCCTTGGACAGAGAGCCCTGGCCAAGCACACACAGTCACAGCCAGCATCTCTGCAGAGCTGCTGCTGTGGGCACAGCTACCTCCTCCTGCCGCCAGCAGCGAGGGGCATGAGGCACGAGGCCGGCTCGTCGCCCAGCCGCAGCGGGTGCCACCACCAGCCCCATCTATCGCCACGCACACACCTCGCCTCACATGGGTGCTCTCCTCCACCTCATTCCACCACCAGCTTCCTTCCAAACGTTGCCCCCAGGCTTTGGGATGGGATGGGATTTGCTACAACCATTCTGAGAAATGAGGCTGAAACAGACAAAGACAGCAACTAATGGATGAAAGCCCAAACTGCAGACAGCTAGGTTTCCCTGACTCTTGGATCACCCTAAAAATGCTTCAGAACCTGCCTTCGTGCCTTGCCGCGTGCTGGCATTTATGTGATGTTTAAGAGGGTCTGGGGCAGGAGGAAGGCCAACCTGGGCAGAAGATACAGGGCTGAGAATTTAATCCCTTTGTACCTCAGTCACCTAATCCATAAACCAGGGATAATAATACTCACTAATCTCACACGGCTTTAATTGATTATTTGTTAAGATCATCAAGAACCTTAGCAGGAAGACTTTAAAGACCTGTAAAGTCTCTTAATTATTTTATCATTATCATTGCTGAAAAATTATATCACATTCTTCCCTCTCCTTCGTGCCTTTTAGACCAGGAACGTTTCAAGGCGCGCAGTGCACGACTCTGTGAGGCCATATCCAAGCTGAAGCCTTGGGGTATTGTAATGGATACGCACAGCTTTAATAGCAGACTCTTCGGACCAAGGATTGTGTCTTTCTGTTTATCTCATTATATAAAAACAACAATGAAAACAATATGGCAGAATCCTCTGCTGCAGCTAATGACAACGAGGAAGGAAGTGCTGTACTAAACTGAATACAGCAAGGGGGGAACAATAATGTTGCTAATAGGGGAGTTTTAGCTGTAGCTTTTCATCATCAGATCTCCGACCTCTCTGCAGCAGAGCTCTTCTGCATCCACTTTAACATACAGGTAAAAAGCAATGGTGCAAAGTCAAGTGGCGGAGATCCAACCAAGTCCCCAGCTCAACCTTAATGAGGCTTTACTTTAAAAAAATAAGGCTGTTTATCACTGTTAATACAATGAAAATTACGTTTATTAATGTAATATATATATAGTCATATTCAAACCATATGTTTGTCTACACATGGATTCATAGATTTTTTTAAATCACTTGATCCAAACTTCAATAGAATTGCACCGTAATAATTTTCATCCTTTGAGCTCAAAAGCTTGTTAAAGCACTGACCAGGGAAATTTCCTGTCCAAGTTACACAAAGCCTGAGATGAAGAACTTACCAGATCCTTTGCTAAATTTCAAGTGGTTAACAACTATCATTAAGATATCTGTGCCACATTCCCCACTTGAATTTGGTGATTAGAAGTTGAGTCCACTTCTGTTTGCTACAGCTTTCTCCATGCAGACACATACACCTCTACACAGGGAAGAGTTTCATGTGAACTTAACCTCTACCAGAAATAAATAAATACATAAAAACACCAACATCTCTACACTACTTTAGGCAGCTCTTTGTGAACCACATTTATGCACTTTTAGACCCAAAGTATGAACAATTATTTCTTGCCACCAAAGCCTATCTAGAGCAGGACTATCCTGATGCTCTAGACTGAAGATTTTTCCATGATTATAGCAATCCTTGGTCACACCTGAAAGACTAGCTTGTCCGATATCAATAACGAAGGTATTTCATGGCCGGTGAATTAGGAGGAAGCGTGACCTAAATTACTTCAATTCACATTTAATCTCTTCACCTCAGGGATTCAAACCCCTCCAAGTAACGGCCAGCGTGAGCCCGAATGGCCAAGTGCAATAATGTCTGTGACTTTGTGCACAGCAGGAACATGCCATAACTGTTACCTGCACTTCGCATGTGGATCCACACCACGCACATACGAGGGCGGTTGGTAGAAGATCTCATTTTATTATGGCCTCAGGACACCGAGCTAGAATTGGTCTAACAGGAAGGGGAAAGTTATTGAGCCACAAGCTTTTTCTCAGATGGTTTTCTCTTCAGAAGTTTACTTTACCTCCCAAATTAAATTTTTTGGTAATATTCAATACTTTTCTTTTCTTTTCTTTTTTTTTCTGAAAAACCTTAAGTTGTAGCAGTGTGTCCACAGTTATTTATTACCTGCCTTGTGGTCTGAACAAATATGATTTTGTTATTCTATGTTGTCAATAGAAAAAGCACATATGGTTTTGTTTGACAAAATTATGATAAAATTCACTGTATCCTAAAAAATGATTGAAAAGTTTGCAGATGGTTTCTGGGCATAGTAGGGAGGGAGAGGATTGAATTTCAACAAAAGACGTGCCAAATTTTTTTCTCTTCTTACTGTTCACCCTGTTTCCACATCCCAGCTTTTTTCTTATTAGATACTAGGGTAAAGCAGGTATTCAGTCCAGAAGTCATATGTTTCTCTTTAGCTTTTGGCATTCCATCACACTTTGTCATGTTCGCATTATGTTATACCCAGGTTCATTCACAGATAAACATGAAATGACATCATAAGCCTCAAGTCACAAACAGCAAAACACAATTAACGGTAATCTAAAGAGTGACAAATCTGTACCCCAAAAATTTCATGTTTGAGGAATGTTAGTTTGGGGCTTATTCTGAAGGCACCAAGTGAATTTAATTTTGTCTTTTTTTTTTTTTTTTTTTTTTTTTCTTAAAAACTAATTTATTCTCTTCCTCTTTTTTTCTACTTCCCAGTGGACAAAAAAAGTGAGGAGAGGGACAGGCACTGCCCGCCCAGGTGAGATATCAGATTATTTCCTGATAAAATTGATAACTCCCTTTTTGTCAGCTCAGCTCAGATATTAAAGCTAATCCCTTCCGTGGGTTTTCCTGTAGCTGCTCACAGCGCTTGTACACGTTCTGTAAAACAAAAGACCCACATAAGCTGCGCTGTTTGTGTTTCATCTCCAAAACATCTTTACAAAGAGATTCACCTGTCATTTGGTAGCACACGTTTTTCGTCTTCTTCATCTGCCTGGGGAAAATACTTACTTAACTTTCTGCGTGCACCTGAACTCTGCAGCAGCTGGTGCCCCACCGCAGTCACGGCTGGGCAGCCGGGGCAGCCCCTCGGGCATTAACAGGAACGGGGCTGCAGGCTCCAGGACGAGGCTCTGGGAGCGCCGTGGGGATTCTGCACTCAGCAGAACAGTGGGAACCAAACAGCATCACTGAAATAACTCATATGTGAGCATGGGGAGGGGGGTACAACTCACCTTCTCATGCTTTCCATTAATTTGGTAACAGACTTCAGCCTGTCATGGCCATTTTTCTCTCCCTGATATTCATGGCAGTTGACGATCTGCTATATCACCACCTCTAAAAGCTGCTCACAGCTCCGTGTGCACATGTGCACAGAGGTCCACACCTACACCACAGGCTGGAGGAACAGAAACCAGGGTGGGAAGTTCTGCTTTCCCCAGGGAGGAGTGGAGGGACAGCATCCTCCCTGCCTCTGAACAAGATGCGAGCTCTGAACTCTGTCCCTGCTCTTTCATTTTACCCATGTAATGATGGATATCACAAACTACTCAGTACTTATTTAACCAGCCCAAATATTCCCACCTCTGCCAAAGCTGTCAGTGCCCATTGGCAGCTGTCATCCCGCCTGCCATGGGATGTCTGTGGAGCAGCAAGCCGGCCTGGAGAAGACTGACAGTTGTTGAGGGGAGAACATCTGGAAGGTGTCATCTGAGTGTTAGTAGCTCTCCCTGCCTATGAGCTGTGCCCAAACGTGTCGATAAGTTTTCCAACGTGGAATTCATTTTTTATAACAGGATGCATGTGGCAGTTCATGTTTCAGCAGTGGACAGAAGTGGCTCTTTTCTTCTTCAAAAAGATTTGTGACCTCTTCTCCAGGCTACCATAGAATGATTTATTTGGGCCTCCTTTCACAGCACACTCACAGGCCACAGCATTACCAAACACAAGAGCAGAGGCTTTCAGCTGCCAGTTAATGAGAGCTACACCCTGTGACCTGCACTGTCTGCCCACCAGCCCGTGAGCACAGCGTAAGGGCTGTGAGGGCACCGAGCTGCTCTGTGGGGTCTGGCTGTCCTGAGCTGCCCAGATGGGCACCATGGTCCACACACTGCTGAAGAGGGGTACATAGCTGGGTGAAAGTCCCCCTGTGCAGAGCAAGGGTGAGTTTCACCAAGGTGTCCAGAGAAGTTAGCAAGGAACAGGGTGAATCTGACCTGAGAACATCTGTGGACTCTCACCGCCAGAAACAAGAAGAGAAAGGACTGGGAGCCTGGAGAGCAAAGGAGCAGAAATGAAGGAGCAATGTAGGAAATGGTAATAAAACTCCCCCAAATCTTGTAAAAAAGTTTTTGATTTAGTTTGAAAGGGAGCGGTGAGGAGAAGAAGCTTTGCTCACACGTTTCACTCATGGTCATTTGCAGCAGCCAGTCCCAGTGCGGGGCCTTGCCCAGCCCGAGCCTGAGGCGTGTGGCTTACAGCCCAGCCCAAGCACATCTGCGAGCTTCTGCTTGCACCTTGGAGACATTCACGGTTCTTCCAGCCACATCTGCACAACCCAAAAGCCACCTGTCCAACGGTGGGGTGAGGCACAATTATTGATTACGCAGAGGAAGAATTTGGCAGGACCTGTTCTGTGCAAATTCCTGAACTGCTCACAGAGCAGCACACTTCCATACCCTTGCTTATTTCCAACAGAGAATGTATGTGACCTATTTGAATTTTATCTGAAACTATTTTCTTGTTCAAGGTCTCTCAAAGCACTTATTAAAATAATCCGTTTGAACATCACAATGGCTCCAGGAAAACGCAGGAGCTGGAAGATTTTCAGCAACAACTCAAAAAAGTCCTTATGCAACAGTACATATCACATATATCTCAAAATACCACATGCATGGAGAAGTACCATTTAGAGAGATTCTGAGCATTTAACCTTTTCAAAGGGACCCTGGGAAAGCTACCTTCTGCCTGACCAGAGAGCAACCAGCTTTTACGTCCTGCGGGAGCTGCCACCCTCTGTCTGAGGCACTGAGAGGCAGGATCACCACTCTGCATTAGCACGAATCCTTGATGTGATGCTTAAACCTATAACCCTCCAGTTCAGAGGGAAAAATTCTACCCAATAAACCTTTCTGACATGCAATAAAATAACACATTTATTTACTTGCTTGAACCCACCAATGTGCTGTTCATTTCAGTGATTGATAGAATTGGGTTATAATAAGCATACTTTATTATTGAAAAATTTAATTTAAGGTTTAAACATAAAACAAATGGTATTTTCAAATCTATTTTAATGAAGACTATCAAAACCATTCCATTGCCATAAGGGAAAAATTCTGTCTCCATATCTGTTATGTATATATGCATAAAATCTTCAGCCTACAAGTATAAGTCGCCTGTCCTTCTATCAATCCATCATTCTGAAAATAGAATACAGAAAGCCTTATTTTTTCACTTAATTTTCATTAGATTCTTGAGGGAATTAAAATAACACAATAATGGGCAAATTCTGCCACTACAAATCCAAATGACAGCAATGAATCTACTTATGGGCGGAATTTGGCCAAAACTCCAGCGAGGAGTGCCAAATACAGAGCAGATACCAATAAAAGAATACTTAGAGTTCAAGTATGTCAGGCAGGTAAATAATATACTGTAAATTCATACAGGAATATGAGTGCCTTTAATGTGCCATTCAGAGTAATGGGCTGGCCGGTGGGACCCTGCAGCACAGCACCCGGTGCGTGCCGTACCCGCGGGCAAAGTGCTGCAGTGCTCGCACCGGGTGCTGCCAAGGCTCCTTGCCACCTGGGCAGACCCCGCACTGGGCACAGCCCGAGGCAGCCCCCTCCTACCAGCATCTCCAAAGGGTTTTTTGTTGTACAGGAAATGCGGGACTGCTGGTGTGCCTCGAAAAGTCTGCTGAACATCCAGACAGAATCCAGCCCTGGAGAAGTCTAGCGATATGATGTATTGCCCAACACGCGTGACTCAGTTCTTTGAAATAGAAACTCTTCCTACTACGTGACTAAAGAACGTCTCTCCCTTTGGAGCAGCCAAGCCAGCAGACCTGTCCATATCGCTGTGCTGTAAATCAGGTTAACGGCCCTTTGTTGGAGGCCAGTTGCATTCGGCAGAGGGACAGTCGCCTCCTTCCTCGGAGGGCTCCAGTTTAGAGCACATGGGTGCAGCCCTTGGCAGTGCGGTCCAGAGCACTCTCTGTTTTCCTGTATGTCCACCTTCATCCTGGGCTGCAATGCATAAGTGTGGGCCTGGCAATCCTTTAAGTCCTGTGCCAGAAGGGCCATGCAGCAACAAACTGGGACACCTCTGCTCTGCCAGCAGGATGGAGAGGTGCTGAGCTGCTTGCGTTGGCTCGCCCTTGTCCCATGTGCACTGTGCCATTCACCTCCCCCCCCCAAGCATACTCGGAAAGCATATTTTGGTGGGTGTATGAAGAAAAGGACTTTATAATAAAACTTTCCCCTGGCACTTCCCAGAGATCTTCCTTCCCACAGTTGGTGCAGACGTCAGCTTGCTCCTCTCTAAAAAAGCAACACAAAAAGACACTGGGCATGCCAGAAGAAAAGCCCTGCTCCTGAGCCCAGTCCACTCACCCCTCTTCCCCATGGCTGGGGGGCAAAGGGCTGCAGGTACCTGTGGCAGGGCAGGGGTTTGGGAGCAGCCTCCAGGGGCTGGGGATGCCCTGGACCCCTGGTGGCCTAGGGCTGCCCGCCTGGTCATGTCACATCACAGACCCTCAGATCCACAAACCCTGCCACCGTTGACATTAGGCCCTCACTAAGAGCAAGCAGCCGAGTGCTACCACATCCAAATTTGCCATCCCTGGGCAGCCAAACCCTGCACTGGGTTAAAATGTCTGCCCGCAACTGGCTGGGCTGGCTGCTGTCCTCGGCCCCTTTCTTATTCCTTGGTTTTTGGAGACAGGCAATACATTTTTTTAGCTTGAATGCATTTTAAAAAATAATTTGGGTCTGCCTGCTTGTTATAATTCAGTGTGTAAGTTAAACGTTAGCCACGTGCTGGAGTTCGGGGGGTGGAAATAATAGAATTGCATTACGGATGCTGAGAATGCTCTCATTCACATTTTCCTTAAATTTTTTAAATCACCTCAAACCATAGCAGAACATTAAAAGCACCATGTGTTGGCTGGATTCTTGTTTGATAATTTTTAAATGATCGTCTATATTCTAATTCGGTTTGCACACTGCCCAGATAAATCAACAGATTCATTTCTTCCGTGGGTCACACCGTTAGCACATTTTGCCTTTTTGCGGAAAAGAAATTTATCTTTTGAAATGACTTATTCTTTCCCTGGATGTTCCTTTGATGCAGGTCTATTGTTTCAGTGTAAAGAAAATGTATTCCTTTAACAGGTTTATGCCTTCAATGGAATTTGTGTAAGTAGGTTCCACTGCACAAACACAAAAAGCCCTAATACATGCAGGCTGGGTCTACATCACGCCGTCAGATGTCAAGTTTGATGGCTGATGGTACTTACACAGATTTACACAACAAAAAGTACATTAAAAGGACGTTAAGATTGTGAGTCAAAGTCACAAAAGCATGGAAATTCACATTTCAGGATTTAAACATCCAATATTGACATGGAATGCTGAATATTAAAACGGTATCCCATTAGAGTTAAGGTACTGAATAATTTTTAATCTAGACTATTAATTTCCTGAAATTTGTTGTTCTCTCTGCCTCTTATGGCTTTCACATTTTTAATTAAGTTTTTGTTGTGTATATGTCCTTGTCTTGTAATTTCAGAGTTGCTCCTTCTGTGTCTAGTATAATTACATAATATATGCAGCATGTGTGATAGCTTAATTAGAAATGTTAACCACTATATGCATTGAAATCATAAAAAGCTTCATGAAACTTTAAGAGTAAATGTTTCTACGTATTTACTGAGGCTTGTAAATGGTTGTTTCCAGTATTATTCTCTAATAAAAACAATTACACCCAACACCAGCCCAACCTGGAGTAAAATTATGAATAATAATAATAATTAGTACTTACAGAATCCTTTCAACATGGTGTTACCATTTTCAGATAGAACAAACATATTTAGGGGTTAAGTGACTTGCCAAAGGGCTTGCTTCAAGTCAGTGTAAAAGGAAGAAAAAAAAAAAAAAAGCCACACTCAGAAACCAAGCGTCTCAAACCAGGCTCAGGCAGCAATATTAAACTCTCTCTCTTTGATCATTTGACCCCCCTCCCCCATGTGTCTGGCATTATTCTTACAAAACCCTGCTAGGATCCAAACCTTTCAGATGCTGAATTGCTCTTAGGAGATGTTGGGCACTAAAATAAATGGGAATTGAAGGTGCTTAGAAACGTGCACAGCCAGAATGATGTAAAGTTAAAAATAGTAAAGTAAATTGTATTTTGAAAAATTTTTGTAACATTAAAAAAAAAAAAATTATTCCCAAGTTTACACATCTTAAGCCAGGCCTTACCCTGGTGTGAATTCTGCGAGGCAATTTTATAAGCCTTCAGAGTAGAAGTGTGTAGCAAAAACAATAGCATGCTGTAACTTTAACTAGCAGTCTTACAGCCTCGCTGCAATAGAAGCAGAAATATGCAAGTTAAACCAGTGGATAAAAAAATCTCCAATGTAATGACTATTTGCTACGCTCTCAGAAGGGGCTGGGACAGCTTATGGGGAGAGGAGAGGAGCACCAGGAGAATGGCAAAGTGCAGTGAGATAAAACAGGAGCCGCTACTTTGAATACAATTTACGTTTGCTAATTCCATTTCTATCTACACAGAAGGGAGGCTCCATCTTACGCACCAGTGCAGCCATTTTGAGCTCACCAAGAACTAACTAGACAGCGAGTGGCATTCTTCCTCAAATAAACCATGATAGTGGCTCAGATGCAAACGGGTGCTAAGTAATGGCTAGTGGATAGTGACGGCCAATATCAACCAAAAAAAAAAAAAAAAAAAAAAAAGAGGAATTTTCTTAATATCTCAAGACTACTCTGCAGTGCCAGGACCAAAGGAATCTCAGCTCCCCAGAAGTGATTCCGCGTCAACATTTCAGTGTCAAATCAGTGTTACGAGGCACCAACTCGTGAAGGCATGCTGTTTGTAACCACGGCAATCTGCCTGTGCCCTCGGTGCTGAGCTGGCCCCGAGGTGCTGCGGCTGTCACCTCCTGTGGGAGGAGAGGACTAGGAGCACCTGGCAAAGGGCTTCTCCAGCCCAGGGCCCTCCGAACACCAGCCAAGGCTTGCCTGGGTGGTTTTACTCAAAAATAAAGCCTTCAGAAGAGAGGGGAAGCTGATTTGTACTCCCACAAGTTTTCCAGCGTGGATTTTGGGTGGTTAAGACTTTTTCTCCCCGTCAAAAAGCAAAGAGGACACAAGTTACTGACAGAGTGTTGATTTTTTTATTATTATTATTATTATTATTTATTTTTTTCCACATAGTCAAAATTGCATACATCTAAAATTTGGACTCAAGATAAGCCAACATGTGAAAGAAAACGGCTGAGAAGTCTGTTCTCCAGCCAGGCAGTCAGAACCCCTCAGCCGAGGACCCCTCCAGCATAGAAATGCATCCCAGCAGGATGGGGAAATACATTGGGATTTCAGCAAAACACTAAAATCAATAACTTTGTAAAGCTTTTCTTCAGCAATCAAAGTGTTACCAAAAACCGGGCACAATTCTGCACTGCCCCTGCAGCCCCAGCTCCTGTCTCCGTGCTGCCTTCATCCCCAGCCCAGCAGGCACCGCGTCCAGCCTGCCACAAGGCTTCCAAGGGCACTTTATTTTTTCCAGGTGTCCTGCACTGGCTTATTTATGGTCTCACTTTCTTCCTCAGTGTGAGAAATCCTAGCTTTTAGCCAGCTGTAAAGGATTGGTAAGAAGCATTTGTAAGGGGAAAAAAATTAGCAACGCTTTTTTCTTACCAACCTTTGCCCACCTTATTAGGCCGAGAATTTTCCAGTGTGCTTAAGTAAGCCCCACAGCACCCTCGCGTTTGACCTGCGAGCAGCATTCAGCACGTTATTACAACAACCAGCTGAAACGTGGTCACATCTGATAAACCTGGGCTTGCCTGAGCCTTTCTGAGGAAAAACTTCCCATGAGAAAAAAAAAAAAAAAAAAAAAAAAAAAAAAAAAAAAAAA
>CM021775.1:893905-909481 GCA_011076525.1 Nettapus auritus
AGAGGAAAAGAGAAAAAAAAAAAGAGAGAGAGAGAAAAAAAAGAGAGAGAAAAAGAGGAAAAAAAAAAGAGAGAGGAAAAAAAAGAGAGAGAAAAAGAGAGAGAGAAAAAAAAAAAAGAGGAAATAATAATAATAATAAAAAAAAAAGACATGAATTTCTGTTGTCATGGGCTTTGGCAAAATCACAGCGACCCACCTGAGAAAGCTCAGAGGCAGCACTTCTCTCGCCACCCAGTAACATCTCCCGTGCCCACTGCCCAGCCCAGGGGCAGAGGTGTCTGGGCGGCGCCCACCCTGTGCTGCACGGCGGGGAGCCCGTCCCAGCCAGAACGACGTAGAGCAGCTGCTGCAGAGGTCGCAGCCCTCCAGCTGCACACATCTGGCTTTTTAAGAACGCTGCAGTGCCACCAGGGCCGGTGGTGCCATCGGGCCACGCTCACCGCAAAGCCGTGGTGCCATCAGAAATGTGCCCGGAGCTCGGCTTCAGAACAGAAGCGTGAAGGCCCTGGCAAAGTTGTTGCTTGAAAGAGAATGAATCTTGGGTTTATCAAAACGAGGTGTCAGATGCCTTTCTGCATATGCTGGGGAGACTCTGCCCTGCGTGGTTAATGGCAGGTTATTCCTTTTCTTATGCTGTCAACTATTGTTACTGATTGTTAATAGCATTAATATTTCCATCACTTAATTTATTTTATTAATCCCATTCAGGTTTACCATTACCAGCATATGAACTGTAAATAGCAATAATAATGCCATCAAGGTTAATATCGCTGATGCTGAAGGGTATTATGTAAAACACCGCCTGTGAGCGGCAGCGAGACGGGCGCCTATAAAACCTCGCGTGAGATAGTGGGGGGGGTTAAACAAAGGTCTCGCGCAGATTTACGGAATTGCGTTATCTGGTGGAAGAGGTGAAGATTTAATACCAAAAGCCTCCTTTAAATTTCCCGTAATGTTCCTTTCTATCCCCCGACTGTAAAAATATAGCCGAAGAACATTCTTAAGGAACAGCATTTTTATCTTAAATTATTAAAAGTCTAATAGTGGCTTCAGTTTTCTTCTAAAAGCACAGGCACTGGAAATAGGCGATTTGTCAACTTTTAAATCACAATATGCAGGCGTTAGGATGATTACAAACAGCAGAAGGAGAAGGTCTGCCTGAGAGAGTACAGGGCAAGCAAAATCCCTGCTGGTGGACTCTGAAACGCCAGGGCTTGGGGGGGAGAGGGGCCTGATCCAGGGCTGGTCCTTGCCCTTCCAGGTGTGCACCACGGCCACGGAGAGCAGCAGCACCCAGCAGCAAGCACACCAGTGTAATAACACTGCTAAAGCTGCTAGCTAAGTTTATCTGCAATTAAAAGGCCAAAATATCTCCAGGCAAACCAGCCTTCGTGCTGGTGGAAGGCCCAAGGCAGAGGGAGGGGACGCAGCACCCAGCAGCCCGGCACCACTATGGGCACGAGGCGCAGGAGAGCCCACGGGCTGGGACGGAGACACCAGAGGCAGACACGCGGGGACAGCCCGGCCACCCCCCAGCAGCCCGAGGGAAATGTTTGCAGATGCTGCTCTGGAATAAAGGGGGGGGGAGATTCAGAAGAAAAATTTGAATCCTATAGAAATTCCAGGCGAATACGGAAGCCGCTAGTAACGAGGCCACTGAATACAGTAGTTTAGGGAAATCTGGAGAAAGGCTCCATTTGCACCTCTGGGATGGATTTCTGAAGGCTAAAGAACACGTCAGCTTCCTGCGCTTGGACAGGGTGATTTAGTATTCACACCACTTTATTTGGGAGGAATTTGTAAAAGAGTTTGAGCTATAAAATACCTTTCTGCTCATTTTTCATTGATGCTGCTGCAGCGATTGCAGAAGTCTGCCAGGGCACGGAATTAAAAGGAACGTTTTCATGGAGGAAGGCTTCGTCCTGCGGTAGGAAGTGGCCCGTCGGCACAGACCCTCCTTTCTTTGTTACATCTGCCTTGCCTTCCTCTAAGAATTAAATTAGATATACAAGGGAAAAAAAGAGAGAGGGAGAGGGGGAGAGAGGGAGGGCAAGAAAGGGAGGGAGAGAGAGAAGAAAAAAAAAGGCTCAGGCAGGAATATATTTCCTATGTCTGGATAAGGGGAAGGATTCGAGGTAATTGCTTGCTTTTCTCATTGTTCTCAGCTGCCAAGCAGAGATTCATAGAGTGTCTGCAAAGATCTCTCTCTTTTTTCTTTTCCTTCTAATTCTTCACTCCCCCCCTCCAAACCATCACAGACCCCCAGCCCCGATCCCTCCCCTTCCCGGTGCTTATTCCACCCTAGGAAAAAAAAAAGTAATTTGTCTGTTTTATTTATGATGCAATGAAGGTATGCTGAACGCATCGGGATAACCTGACACTGGTCAAACTATCTGTCAGCAAAGAAGAACTGCCTTCATACTCCAACGAGTGCATAATTTAACCATTTCTCCACCACAGGGCAGCGCGAGACCATTCATTTACTGCAAGAGGTTTTGTCACTGTTCCTTTCACAATAAAAATCAGTTTTGTTGCACCCTGGCAAAAACTGGAATTTGACGTGTTTTCAATCAGCCCTTTATCTTCTCATTTTCACTAGTCATATACAGATTGTCTGCATGTAATAAAACTTCTACTTGGAAAAATATAAAATGATTTCAGATATTCATATGAAAGCCAGGTCCCAAAACAAGATGGAACACACAAATCTGCCAGCTATGAAACCAATTCAGGATGGATTTAGGACCCAGATAGATCCAGACAATTGGATGCTGAGTATGGTGAAGAAACAGTAATGCCTCGGGTCTGAAAGAAGTGCGTATAATCCTATCCTCCTGATGCACAGGGAGGCAATGGCGACGGCTCTGAGAGCAAACGCAGCCCGTCCAGCGGCCGGGGTACAACGAGAACGGAAGGAGGAGAGAGCAGGCGAGAAAACCATTCCAAAAATATTTGGAATGTACACTAAGGATTAAAAAATAAAATTAAATTAGCTGCATCAGAGCTTCAAAAAATAGTAATAATAATAAACAACCTATTCAAGCCCTGTTGAAATAGGATGGAGCAAAGAAGGGAAAGGCTGTACTAGTTACGTTCCACCATTTTAAATCAGCCACATTTTTCCTCATGGCCAGCACCACAGTGACCAGGCCAGTGGCTGGGAAGCCCCCTCCTGCCCGGGCCATGCCCACGGCCACCCCTGCCCCCCGCCGCCGGCTGTGCCGCGGCCGCACCGCAGCGCTCGTTGGCCAAGGAGGGCGAGCACGTCCGGCGTGAGCAGCTCCAGCTCCCCACTTCCCCACAGCCGTGCCATTTGCTGCTCTTAATTCTTGATCCGAGACAGGAAAGGACACGGCGAGTTTGAAAAATTCCATTTTTTATTTCACCATAAAAAAAAACAATGCTCGGGATTAGGCCCCGAACTGTGAGCTCTCGCGCCACGAAGCCCTGCCGGGCAAGATTTCCTGAATAAGTAGGATTTGAGCACACTGAAAATATTCTGATGTTTAATAAATGACAGAACAAAATATGGAAAAATAGATTTTGAAATATAATGCAATGCATGCAACAGGGATCAGAAAAGGAACTCCAGGAAATAAGGGGCTTGATGAATAGGTTCTGCTTATGATCCTATTTATTTCTGATGCACAACAGCATTTGCTTTTGCACTGTAAGAAAGCAGAAAAAGATTTTATGAATGGGAATGTCTGCAGCAAGAGGACCGTACCCTGGCAGGGAACTGACAGGCAGGGTCGAGGCAGAGCCACCGGGCTGTCCCCAGCGCCCCAAGGGACGGCCCAGTGCAGCCACCCTCGCCTGGGGACCGGGACACCAGGGCCAAGCCAGCACCCAGCTCCTGGTGCTCTTCTGCTCCTGCTGCCGGGCTGCTTTTGTCCATCCTTCGTGGAAGGAGGGATTGAACAATTAAAATCTGGGTCTTTTCTGTATTCTGAGACAATTTGCTGAGAAACAGGCATTTAGAAATGACATAAATTTTTCATTGTGAGATTATTTAGGAGTCGGTCCTTGTAGTTATATTGTCTACTTACCTGTAACTACTTATGTATTAAACACGTTAAGATAAAAACAAATACATTTGGCAAAACATAAAAATAAAAATATTTTGGATATGGGGAAACAGTTTATAAAAGAATAGATTCTGTAGTAGATACATCTAAAAAGACACATCATGCTGTTTGTGCTGTCAGTCTGGAAATCCCACTTCTGCACAAATATGATGAATGTTCCTACGCTTTTTACACAAAGATCGCTCTGTAATAATTAGTGTATTTAGGAACAGTCCACTTTACTTTCTTCTTGCCCTTTATTTTTTCACTACTGGATGAAGAAATAACATGAAATTACAAGGACCGGCCGATCTCTTTTTAATTCGCAACCATCTTAAAATGTGAAAATACAAACAGAGAGAAATACATCAAGCTTTAATTTTATTGTAAAATTGCAACTAAAATTAAAAATAGTTTAAACAATTAACATTTGTTTAGAAAAAGGCACAATGAGGTTGAAATATTCTGTGTCTGTTTTTAACTTGAACCAAATTCTAAGGCTGTTATAAACCTGAAAACAGGATGTTAATACCTGAAACACTTGCATTAATTTAAACATAAGAGTCCAAATAACATCATTATAATTCTGAACAGGTTGTTTTATCTCCTCAAATCCAGAGTTAAAACCTGCTAAAATAAAATTACAAGAGCCTTTTGAACAGACAAGCTCCTTCAAAAGAAACTGTACAGTTTTGAAACCTGATTTGTGTTACAGATTTTGAAGTGTTCATAATTTGTATTTGTGAAACAAGCTGGATTATTACAGCAGGGGAGATCCTATCAGTTTACAGTCTGCCTGAATTTCATACAGAAATCTGACAACACTCCTCCATGATCCCCTCTTTAAGTAATTGCTCTGCCATTTTGTCGTTGCTTCTTTTTCACCTGACTCAGCCTCAGAGAACCCAAACCGCACGTTTTAAAGCAGATTTCAATGTCCCAAAACAAAATTTGCAATTAACAATTATTTTATCATCCCTTTTCAACATAAAGCAAAGGTGCGTTTATGCTGATATAAGGGAATTTGCTGCAAATCAGTTATTTTTTACTTCAGTAAGTGACTCGAAGCAGATGAAAATCCTACTTGGTGAAATAAAAGAATCCCCATCCCCATGCTGGGATGCTCAGATTCTGGACGGAAAGTAGAGCCTATTTTCTGAGAAAAAGAAATAACAAGGGAAAGAAAGAATAAAGCAGGTAGAAAAAAGAAACTTGAAGAATAAATTCACACCTCTCATTAGCAATGTAAAGCGGGCTGTGGGTTACAGATGTCAGTGACGTCCCTGCGGGCTGGCTGTGTGGGCAGCAGGTACTTTTGTCTACGTGGCCTTTGGGTCGATTCGGCCAGGTAACACCACGGGAGCCCCGCTAACACCCAAACGCGGCCGCAGCCCCTTCCTCAGCCTTCACCGAGCTGGGGACGGGGAAAAGCGCCGTCGTTCGCGGGCGGCGTCGGGGAGCTGCGAGCAACGCCCGGGCTCGTCCGCAGGGGCAGGCGGCCAGGGAGGGCAGATCGCCCCCGACCCGAGATCCCAACCCCGAGCCCCCAGCCCCGAGCTCTGAGCCCCCAGCCCCGCACCGTGCGCTCCCCGCGACCCATCGCCCCGCCGGGCACGGGGCCGCTCCCCGGCTTCAACCTGCGCCCATCTCGCCCCGCCGGGGGACCCCTCCTCCCCCCGCCGCCCTCTCCTCCCCCCGTTGCCCCCCCCCCGGGCATCATTTGCTGCCATCATCGGGGTTTTTCCACACGCGCGGATCGCGCCCGGCTGCCCGCGGGGCTGCGCTGGGGGCCGCGCGGCCGGGGCGCTTCGGTGGAGGGCGGGCGCCCTCTGCAGGCGGAGCCCCCCCGCGGCCCCGCTCCGCCTCCCGCACGGCGGCCGGGGAGCCCCGGGGCGGCCCCCCCCCCGGGCATCCCTTCCTGGGCAGTTCCCCCCCGGGGCCGCGCAGAACGGGGCTTTTTGGGGTTTTCTCCAAAAATCGAGGCGTGTCGGCGAAGCCCTGCCCAGACACCTGTGCGGTGCTTTAAACAGCGGGGTCTGGCTTGGGGGTGTGAACGGACACAGGGCACGCAGGGAGCTGCGGCGGTGGGTTAAAATTGAAATAAAAGGGCCAAATCCTTGGAGCCCACTCCCAGGCAGGGCCCGGCAGCGCCAGGCACGAGGCCTCCCCGGCCGGCGGCGTGCGCGCTGCGGAAGAGGGTGGGATTAGGGAAAAAACGTTGTCTGAAGGGAAAGCATTTCAAAAGACGTCATGAAATGAGAATTTACTAGTCTTTTCCAAGACCTAATAATGCCTGCGCAGCACAATAGCCATTGCTCACTCTGCCACAGACAGGACTTTCAGGCTCCTTTTTGTCCCCGGCCCCCTCCCCCTTTAAGAATATAGCTTATGCAAACCTCACAACAGACTTTTGCCTGAGATTGTATATCAGAGCAGCAGGGGGGCTGATGAAGTGCTCATTTTTTTACATCAGTCTTATAAATTGCTCTCCCCATTAATTGTTTCCATGGAAACAATGCATTTGGCTTGTAGGGGGATCCTGAAATTTTTTTAATGGGATTCTTAAAAACGGGCAAAAGGTGGGTGGGGGGTAGGGTAGGTGCTCCCAAACGTCCTCAGAAAAGATCCAGCTTAACTTCTAACAAAATGTGCAATTAATTGCTTGTTTCCAAATGTTGCTAGGCTGAATCCAGATTAAATCAAGGATCTGAAAACATTATTCAAATGACCAGGGGAAAAAAAAAAAAAAATGAAACAAAAGGGCAAGTACAGATTATGTGACAGCACAGACGAGAATTTTCAAACACCTCCTAGCAAAACACAGTCATGAGACCATGACCAAATAACAATTCTTTAATGTCACAGCCTTAACTAATAATTTAAGCATGAGCAGTCCTTGATAACCCATCAGATCTTCCAACAAACATTGCGTTCCTTGCAAAACCTCCGCATGCTGCTCTGACAGGGACAGCGGTAGCTACACACAAGCCTGCACCACCAATGCGCACAGCTGCACACACACGCATGCACACACCATCTTCCCTTTCCCCACTCTTCAAGTGCCTGGGAGGATTTTTCTTCTATTTTTTTTTTTCTTTTCCCAGCAGGGAAAGTATTTGTATTACAGGGTATGAAACTAGTCCAACATGCAAGCATATTTAATTTGGAAAATGTGTGGCTAAATGCCACTTGTTATGGGATTAGTTAACAGCTGCGAGTCTGCTACTGTGGAAAGAATTTTTTCCAGGGGAAAAAAAAAAAAAAAAAAAAAGGAAAGAGAAAGAAAAGGATTTAACTGAGAATTGATATGTGTCGTCTCCCGACTTTCCCTGCACATTTTCAAGTTACATTCAGTTTCTCAGCTCTCTATGGGGTTGTCCTCACTTCACTGCCAGCTGAAGCTATCTGCACTTACATTAACTCCTCTCGAGTCAGTCTGCTTGGAGCGAGAGCCGTCAGCACCAGCAAGCAACACTCGAGCTGCCAGGCATGCGCCAGGGCGGCAGCGCCCAGCTCGGCCCCACGGCGTGGCTGGCGGCAGCCTCGCGCCCACAGCTCCGGGTCAGCTCCGGCCGGGAGCCTGGGCTCGGCCGAAGATAACGCCCGAGCATCAGGTTACAGGCAACGCTCGAGTTATACCTCACGCTAACAACGCAGTGAAGACAGGCTCTAAATTACTTGTTAAAAATACCGTACTCGTCCTGAGTGTCCTATAGTGTCCTCCAATGATAAGTGCTCTTAATGAAGGAGAATTTCACTGTTAACAAATAGGGCAGATAAGGCACAGCCACAAGTGGCTCCTATTGTTTCTGTCCGTGTGGCCATGACCTTCCTACGTGACCGCTGGTAGATTTTTTTCATGAAGATGCCAAGAAGCAGGTTTCTAGGCCACAGCATGCTCTCCTCTGCATCCCAAAGCATTTCTCATCAGTATCGCGTTGTGGGTCAAGCTCTTGGGACGGGGTCAATGTAGGGAGCAGCTCTGGAGCGAGCAGTCCCCAGGGCCACCTCCTGGAGAAGCTCCTGCAGGTCCCTGCCAGGCGAGGCAGGAGGAGGGGAGACACCAGGGGATGGAACAGGCTCCCCAGCCCAGCAGGGAACCCCAGAAATGTGTTTTCTTGCCTCAAACTTGCTGCTGCTGCTTGCACAAGTGGTAACAAAAGAGAGAAGTCCCCGTCAGTCAGCCCCGTGACCCCAGACACTGGCTGCTTGGGCTCCAGGCTCAGGTTGCCCAAACCCCCATGTCGCACTGTGGGGAGGGAGCAAGGAAGACGCAGCACACAAGCAGGTGAGGAAGGCTGCCCGGGCTCGGCTGCCTCAGCCCCCAGAAACTGTCCCAGGGGCTCTGCCCAGCCCCGGGCCTGCAGGAGCTCATCCGACCAATTCATGGTGCCAGTGTCCTTTGGAGGTGGGAGTCATCACCTCCAGCAATTATCCCAAAACCACGGTCACTGGAAAGAAAACACAGTTCTACAGCTACCAAGTATGAGAGGGGGCAAGGCAGTGCCGTGCCTGTCCCATCTGGGCTCCCCAGCAGCGGTGCTGGTCATACTCCAGCTGATAATTCTGTTTTAACGCCGTGCATACTCCCACAGCTTGTATCATAGAAATGAGACAGAGATAGTCATATGATATGGCAGAAAAATCCCTCTTTGCCTGTTTCTTTTGGATACCATTCGCCAATTGCTTTTATGTCATACACACAAATATGATCACGCTGTGCTGACAGACACCCCGCAATTATGTGGACAAAGACAGATGCTACGTGGCATTTTTCTGCTGGAAATGATACCCTGAAATGTATCACGGGGGCGGGGGATAATTGGGAGCAAGTTTCTTAAAATCACATTTCTGTCTCTCTACTGCCAGTTCGCTGACCCTAGCTGAGCCCCGTACATTGAGACCCCACAGCCCAGACCTCCTCCGACCAGAAGGACGCTCTTCTCCTCGAAGAACCACGGGAAGACCAAGTCAGTGTTAGCTAGGGATGTGCTCTGTTTTTCACAATGATGCAGCACAATATTCCTTTTCCAGCATTCTCTTTTAAAACTGACCAAATGAAACCCATTGTGTCCAAAGTTTGCTCTTTGGACCATTGGTCTCTTCAGGGAGGTGCGGTGAAGCATTTTTGAATTTGCCCACATTTAAAAGTAGGGCCACTTTAAGAGGGATGAGTGAGAAGTATGTTCTGTCATTTCAGAAATGAAAGGCATTTACCCTCAAGACAATAAAACAGATCCTTTAAACCTTTCTGATGCAAGAGAGGAAACGCGAAGTTTACAAAAGTAAAGCTCTGCTCCTGCAAGTACAGCCCTGATCTTCCTCCCGGTGCAGCTCACCAAAATCAATACAGTTGCTCACGAGTGAAGCCGCAGATGCAAGCAAATGTTTCCCTGGCTGAATCTTATATTAATATTAAAGTTGCATTAAAGAAAAAAATCTTCAGAGTAAATTCACAATGCCTGCAGCCCCCAGCCCCACACCCCCTCCAGCCACCGGCCGCCTCGGCTTGGCAGCCACAACCACTGCCTTCGGCCCGTCCTGCAGCTCCGAGCTTACGGGGTTGAAACAAACACTTATTTTCTTCGTATTGCACTGCAAAGGTCCTCAAAATACTTGAAAAAGCAACAGGTATTATAGAGAAAGGACATACGTGGTAAAGACCGACAGGAATTACAAAGAGGTGACAGCGATCACTTCCCCCAGACCTTCAGACCGTCAGCTTTCCTCCTACTTTATGGAGCCGCACAAAGTAAATTCCAGCTGCTAACCATACAGAATGAGAGCTGTTTGCTAGAGACCTGATAATGTTTAAAAATATATACTCAAACATCTTGCTAAGTGAAGGCATGATAAAGCAAAGTCCATCTCTTACACTAACCTTCAAGGTAAAATTAATAATTAATTGGTAAAGCCAGGACATGGAATGATTGCTATCAATATTTTAATACTTTTACTGCTAATTTCATTCTCCCTTCATAATCTGCTTTCTGAAAAAGCAAGAGAGCTACATGTGCATTCCCAATGAGCTCCCCTGCCTCAGCTGGGGTCAGCGTTTGAAGCGAAATACCGCTCTGAAGTGTGCTGCGAATGTCATTTCTACACGGAACAAGGAACACAACACAACATGCACGCTTCCAGCTGTTGGGTGCGCTCGGTGAGCAAGCCGTCCCTGTGCCCGCTGTGAAGCAGACCCCACCACAGCCCCGCACCGTGCTCTCCTCGCCCTCGGTGCCTTTGTGAAGTTTTGGTGAGCACGACTTCAGTGACGGTTCTGGTAGAGCATGCAGGAAAAGCATACACAACTCAGCTCAATTCCTTGCATGAGAATTTTTTAACAGGAATGAAAAAACAAACCCCTAAGACCCTGAGAGCGAATAGTGTCTGTGTTTGGCAATGTACGTGGGGTACACAGGCGGTCAGTGCTGCAGCTTGCTCAGCCAGGACAGGGAGAAACATGGGTTTGCTTTTCAAGAGTATCAAAATGCAGCCATAAACTTCTGTGAGTGTTCAAAACACCAACTTCCCTGGGCAAGGAGATGCCCAGCACAGGACAGAGAGTCCAGGGAAGGTGCGTGGATCGAATGCCCACAGACGAAGGGCCCAGACCTGCACAGGAGCAGACGAGGGGCAGGGAGGCGACCCTGCTGCTGGGAAGAGAAGCGTGTTCTCGTCTGCTTTATTTACTCTTTATTAGTCTAATGAGGCTGTTTCCCGGGAGTTTAATTACCATAATAGAGACAATTCCTTTCTTAACCCTCTTTACAGCCAGGAACAGAAAGAGCCTATGAAAGGGGAAAGCAGCAAACAAGAGCCGGCCAGGAGAGAAGTCGTGTTTGACTCTGTCGGAGCAGAAAGGGACCGAACCTCGGCCACGTGGCCGGGAGTTGGGCAGCCACGGCATGGGGCTCCCGGCCACCCCCATGCCCACCGCCCCACGGGGCCACTGCCAGGATGCGGAGAGCACATGATGAATGCTACAGAAAATGTGTGGGTTACCAGCCCTTTGAAACCCTACCTCGTCATCATTTTCCATTTATAGTTTACTAATGAAATTAGATATGGTAAAGGGTTTCTTTCTTACTTACTTTTTTTTTTTTTTTTTTTTTCCTTGAATCGACTGTGCATTTTTTTAGAGTTAAATCAACATATTTTCCATTCCATATTCAGCAAGATATCAGATTTTTTTTTTTTTCCTGGTGTTGCTAAGAAATATTTCCACATTGTTGCCACAATGCATACAGCAATTTACTGTAGTAGCTTTACATGACTGCTACTCCATACACAACAGATAAAACAGAGCACACTGAAACACTGAATTTTCTTCTAATCAAGCCTCAGCACCACCTCAGTGAGCGGCTTTGGATTTCCCTTGGCTCATGCGTGAGCTGCCCTCGTTCCCATGGCCGGTACTGGGAAGACGCTGAGCCATGGGGAGGGGGCACCTCACGTTTTGGTGCCCCAGATCTGCCTCTGTCCTCCCCATGTCTACAGCAGCATTCCTGTTAGCACCTTGAGCACAGGGTTTGTATGCTGGAAGCACGACGCAGCAGACAGGGAAGTGGATGGCAGCAGGTCCTCACAGTAAAACCACCCAGGGCCAACACAGCATGATGCAATCAACCACTGCTATTTCTCACTTTGTTCAGCACCACAGTGCTGCTGTTTTCCTTCACCTTTTCCTTTACGGCATCCTGGGCTGGGTTTGGCATGCACGTCTCTCCGGGTACACGCAGTGCCCAGGCTCCACGCTCCGGGAGCGGCTAGGAAACACTGCTTCTGCTTGAAAGAACAATCACTGAATCCATGCTGCTAGTGCACTACAGAGAAACCAGAGTAAGATACCAGTTTATTCAGAAGCCCTCTTTCCCCCTACAATAAAATATGTCTTCAGCAAAGCAAGTGCCTTAGGTTACAGCTTGACCAAGGGCAGGAGAAAAAGATCATACCCATATCACACACGCTGAGCACCACGGCCACCACACGCTCCTTCCCTGGAACTCTCCCCAGATCCAGCCCGCTACCGGCGCTTACAAACTTCGCTGCAGCTAACAGCGAATGGGACCTTTTGTAGTCAGATAGCTCTTACCATAGCCAGGGACTGACACTGTAAAAATGAACGTGAAATGAAATAATTAAACACATTCTCCGGAGGCTGATTACAGAGTAACCACAAGAGCGAAGGGATTTGTGAGCCTCTCGCTTCACGAAGCCACTGCCGCGTGTTTAGATGAATGCCCTCTGTTCCTGTGCTGCGTTTTGAAGTTTAGGACTTTGCAGCAAGAAACTGCACTCCAGCTAAAATTCATATACGGATATCCCCTTTGAACGCCTCCTGAATGGTTATTTTAAATAAGGTTGTGTTTATTAGCAGAACAGAGGAAAGTCTGTAAAGCGAGAGAACCTGGGCGCGTGATTTCAGGCAGTGATGGATGAATGGCGGGGGAGGCCAGGTCACCCGGCTGCAACATCAAAGGGGCGGCTGCGCCAGGCAGCACACTTGAAGTTAGTTAAAATGCCATAACAGTTCTCTGAGTTTTTCCTTTTTCTTACAGTTAAAGAAATTATATTTCATAGCGCCAGCTTCAGTCATTATTTTCAGGTCTCTGACGATACCCAGGGCTATAAAAAGTGGCTACCTGCCGGCATCCCGCGGAGTTATTTGCCACACATTTTAATTGCGGTACGATGCGGTGCTCCCCTCGGCAGGAATGACGCCCTTCAAAGAGCAGGAGCGAAGCGCCTGCCTCCAACAACGCGCCGCGGTCATCCTCCCACAGCCTGCACTCGGACACATCGGGACTGAACTGAATGTGACTTGAACGGGTCACTCGCAGCGAGGGAGGGGGAAAGCAGCCCCCCGAGCTCCTCTCCCCCTCTGCCGGCCGCACCGACGGAGCGGGTCTCCGAGCAGCCGGAGCGCAGCGCGCCCCCGACGGCCCCGCGCACCCCGAGCCCGCAGCGCAGCGCCAGGGGGCGGCCGCGGCACGGAGCCGGCACCGGCATGGGCACGGGCACGGGCACCGCATCCCCACCGGCACCGCATCCCCACCGGCACGGCCACGGGCATCCGCACCCCCGCCGGCACCCGCAGCGGAGCACAGCCAGCCTGACCGGGGTTCGTGTTTTTGCTTTGCCTGCAGGCACTTTTGAGCCCGAGTAACTGCAGATCTGGGAATAACAGGTGTTTATTGATTTCCTTGTGGGTTTTTGTTGTGTTTTTTCTTTTTTTTTTCTTTTTTTTTTCTTTTTTTTTTCTTTTTTTTTTTTCCAGCCGCAGAGCTGCTGCCGAAAGACATATGTAATCCATATGTAACACGTTAGAAAATGAAAGGCAGCAGAAACTCCGAACAGGTGGGCAGAGCGGGGGAAGTTCTGACTCTCTCCCCAATAAATTTTACCTACTTTTCCCACATCATCAATATTAGGAAGAAAGCAAAAGAGTTTTTTAAAAGCCCGACCTCCCCTAAAATCCAAGCGTGGCTTTCAGCGCCCCCGCGATGTCCATGCAGCCCAGCGAACATGCTGGGGCTTTTTGCTCAGCGGGCCTCGGGGCAGGGCAGCTGCAGCAGAGCCCAGCTTGCTCCTCCAGCCAACGACCTCAAACTGCAGGGGAGATGCTCTTTTGCTACCAAGCAGACAAAGCCATGGATCACAAGGGTAAAACAAAGTACAGAAAAACGAACCCAAACTGCAGTGTAAAGCTGAACAGAAGTACATTCCTGCATGTCAAAGTTTCCTAAATTATCTCCTAGGTAAACAGCCTAAAACTGGCCTCCTTGCACTGACGTCCACCCACTTGTTTCCACAGGCATTTTGCCTGGGCACAGAACCCAGGCCCTTGTCCCAGATCGTTAGCCAAGGGGTTGTGTGCAGGGATCCAGGCTGGGCAGTCCTGACCCGAGAGCCCTGCAGGTGGCCAGAGCTGAGCACATGGCAGCAGCGAGCGCCCCTCCGTCCACCGGACCCTGCCTGTGTCCAGAGCTCCTCTGGCCCCCCTCTCCTCCCTTCCCACAGCGACAACAGACCTGTCTCCACCGCCTCAGTCCAGCATTACCTTATCAAACAGAGAGGGGGGAAACCATATTGATCATTTTGTCCGATGTTAAAAAGAGGGTGAGGAGAAAAAAAAATACAAAAACAAGAAGGGGAAAACAGACAAAGAGAGACTAAATCAAACCACAAAGCAGCAAAGGAGGAAAAACAGGTAGAAGATGACAATTGTTTTCTGAACCCTGGCTAAGTGGAGAATTGAAACGAGGGAGGCACCGGGAGAGGATCAGGGGATGAAAGAAGAGATGGTAAGAAACAGAAGGGATATATAAGTCTGAAAATGGCTAGAAAGAACAAGGGAGAGAGGAGACAAGAATGGAAACCTCTGATGTTGGCAGGAAATGTTGTGATTCTGAAGATGAAACAACTTGCAGGGAAAGAAATTGGGAAAAAATACCCCTGTGTATTTCATACGGTGAACTTGAGCAGCAAATGAACTGCAGAGGAGACAGCTGCCGGACGGTACTGGGCAGGAATGAAATGGCGCAGCGTCCTCTGAAGGAGAATTCATTGTTAGAAAATGACATCCTTTCATAATACCAATATTTTTCAAAGACTGCTACAGCTGCAGCTGCAGATGTGGTTTAAAAACCCGAGCAGGAGGCCCAATCCCCTATGGCAAGACCATATATTCTATGACCGTAATATTATTGCCATAAAGGGAATAGGAGAGATGGGGCATGAGAGATACTTAAAACTTCCAAACTCATCTGAGACAAGTAATAAGGGACATAGAAGGAGTTTAAGAAAAGAAACATGATGGCCTTCTTACTTATCTATGAAATTATTATAGAAATGTTTATCATATATATTTTCACTGTCCCCTAGAATGCTGGGGGGTTTTAATTCCTTTGGACAGATGCCAGTGCATTAGGAAAAAAATGCCAGGGAGAGGGAAGGAATACATTTACTAGGAAAAAAAAAAAAAAAAAACGCATTCCTTCCAACCTTTCTGCAGCTTCTTAAAAAAATACAAAAAGCCTCCTTCAAACTGCTCAGTGCCATACCAATTTCCTGTGTAGACCTGGATATTAGTATATGTTTTTCTGTGTCTCCTAAGTTTCCCAAGTTACCTAATGCACGCTCAGCATGAAGCATTTTTAAATGAGTTAGTCTTTATTGAATTATGATTTCCAGCAGTCACTAATAACAAAATTCAAATTGCTCCAGCAGACGAGGATTTTAAGAATGCTGAGAAGAAACTGAGATTTTAAGAGAATCTCAAAGAGCCACCCACTGCTTGTGTATAGTAACCATGAGCCTCTTGACGGAATACTTCAAATAGTTAATTAGATTTCCTAAAAAAAAAAAAAAAAAAAAAAAAAAAAAAAAATCAGTCATTAAGAGTTACCACTCTGGGAGACACTTGATAAAGGATTGTTACTGGCATACCTACGGCTTAGTCAAAAGTGAAGCAAAAAAAAAAAAAAAAAAAAAAAAAAAAAAAAAAAAAAAA
>CM021775.1:909581-971738 GCA_011076525.1 Nettapus auritus
AAAAAAAAAAAAAAAAAAAAAAAAAAAAAAAAAAAACACTTTTAAAAATAGTTTCAGGTTTTCCTCACACTATCCCTGCAGTCGGCATGATGCAATTAGCAACACATCCAAAGGGGAAAAGGGAACTTTTATTCCATTAGGACTTCTTTTTTTACCTCAGGAATTTCTTCAGGCTGCTAAAAAGGCATTTTTTCGAGCAAGGAATAATAGGGACACTTAGAGGCTATCTGCAGTTACCATCCACGAGGCTGAGAACTGCAGATCACCTGCAAACTGAATTTGTTCTATTTTGTTAACCATTTATTTTGTCTTTACTGGCTGTTCAAAGGGAAGTGTGATAATCCCACTGTTCCTCACTTGCTCAGCAGGGAGTTTAATCTAATAAAGCTATTACAGCAGAATGGATTAAAGCAACGTGAAGCATTAGTAATTTGAGGAGCAGTTAAAGAATGTTAACGCTGAGACACTGTGCGTATTCTCCTAAAAACATTATCACAGAGATGAAAGCAGAGCTTCTACTCAAAATGTCATTTTTCAGGCTCAGAATTTAATTCTTTCAGCCTCCTCAACCAGATGTTTATAGTGCAGAGCAAGACGCTGCCCATTATTTTAGAACTGCTGAAACCAGAGGCCGCTCAGAGCGGGCGTGCTTTAGCTTAGCCCAACTTTTGATTAATCCTTCTGTTATAACAATATCTGTTTTAGAAAGAGACGTCTGTGACCGCAGCCACCTGGAGGACACAGCAGGCAGGGCCTGGGCCACCTCTGCTGGGCAGGGTCCGGGCCATGGGAGCTGCACCCACAGCGGGAAGGGTTTGGCTCCCGTGGTGCACCCTGGCACCATGTGCAGACAAAACGCAGCAGTTTCACAGCACACTCCTGACGTGAGAGCTTCCCATGCCAGACTACAGCCCCAAAAGGGAGCTGGGAACCAGCAGGGTGACGGGCAGGGACTGCAGCATAAGCGTGGGTGAGACAGAACAAAATAAGAAAAAGTGATGTGCTGCGCGTGGGCTCTAAGTACAGTACACACACATTTCGCTGTACTTGGGTTTTAACATATTATTGATTTTCCCATGAAATCAAGTGTTTGGGGGCAGAACTCCAATTAAAACCCCAGTTGCACTGCAGGTTCCTGGATTCTTTATCAATACTGTTGGAGGCAGGAACATGCTCAGCCCATGTCTGGCACCGTCAGCAAATAGCACCTATGTCCTGGTGCTTCAGAGGATGGGAGTGCTCCTAAAGCTCCCCAGAGGCAAGCGACCACCAAGCCATCAGCCAAATAATGCCATAAGCACATTTTTTACTTTGCCAGTGAAAGGCGCCCCGTGTTCAGAGATCTTCAGCACGTTTTTGGGGCTGTTTTGGCTTGTGCAGAAGAGGAAGCTTTCTGCACTCACACTGCTGCCTGTGGGAACCAAAGGGATCAGCAGTGCACCAGAGACAGAGCCTCGTTGGGAGGAAAACACCCAAACCATGCCACATTTCCGAACCCACCAGTAGGGTCACTGCCTGGAAACACACAACAAATTTGAGTTTGAAGCAAAAAGGTAGGCATTCAGAGTCAACAATTTGGTTCTTTTACATCTAAATGCTGGCAAGGCCAAGTGCATCTCAGAAGGAAATCCACGTGATCACACCTTCTTTACAGGACTTACAAGGGCTTTGCTACCCAGGGATTTAGATGCCATCTGGTACCCAACTGTTGCCTAAAGGGCAAAGTTTAAGTCAACTTGTATTATATATGTTTATATACACTTATAAAACCTAACACGGCATACTATGCAGTAGCACTTGTGGAGGCCTAGGCACTGCTTAATGTCACTGACGCACCCGAGCAAATGTCCCTCGAACCGTCTTGGTGGCACAGAGGGGGGCTGTGGTGGCCCCACTGCAGCATCTGCATCGAGACCCTCTGCCCATCAACCATCTTTCTTTGCTAAGATAATTTTTTTAATATGGGAAGTGCTGTGACTGTCACTGTCTGACCTTCCACAGAACATGTGCTGTGGTCTGCAGACAAATAGCTAAAATAGAGAAAATGTAAATTATCCTGAAAAAGCTGGGAAGCGAGATGGTGACCGAAGAGGAGAGCTGCCTGCCTGGCACAAAGGGAGGACACCAGGCCTAAGAGGTGCTGCCCCATGTCAGCCAAAAAGACCCGATGCAGGGCCCGGCCAGGGCTCAGCACCCCGAGGCTGCACAGCCGTGGATATTGACGGGCACCCATGCCTGGCCACGATGTCAGGCAAGGAGTCAGGACCATGTTTCTAACCTCAGAGGTGGTAACTGCTGAACTTGAAGCAATAAAGAAGCTGGCAGCTTAACTGTGGATGAAAAAAATCTATTGCCGGTCCATAATGCAAGTTCCTCCACTTAATTTGGTCACTGGTTAATTTGTTTCTTTGTTTAATATGATAGAAACCCCAGGGATCAAATCATTCATATTGAAATTATATTAGTACTTTATTTTTGTCATTTCTGATTGCTCTGAGCAAGCATTATTGGATAGTTTGATTGTGGGATACAGAAAGTTACCATTTAATTAATATGAAAGGTGCCTAAATTTTGAATAGCATTGAAGAAAAAAGCCTTAGGACATGGCAGGAGACTCGCATGTATTATTAACTCCTATTGCTTTCTAAGCTGCATTGGCTGTCAGCTTTCGCGTGTACTTCAAGATGTTAGATTTAATCTGTAAATCCTTAAATTGTTTGGAAGATTATGGTGAGAAATAGGCATTTCTCACTGGTCTTCGACACGATGGAGAAGCCAATGTGCATCACAGGTGGTGCAGGGGGGTGCCAGAGGCCTTGTGTACTTTGGTGCAACATCTTTAACCTTTTGCAGGTGTTACAGGCATGGTCTCACCTTCAGGGATGGGTCATCAATGCCAATTAAGTAATAACATAGTTATTCCCAAACTATCAATAAATCACATTATCTGATCAAACTATCAAACCTTCAGATATCAAACCTGTGATATCAAACCTGTAGACAGCTGGTCACCTTTCACAAAAAGTCTAGTCTTTGACAACAAGGGGAGGGAGTTTTGTTGTTGGTGATGTTTTTTTGTTTTGCATTTTTTTGCTGAGTGGCTGCTCAACACTGGAAAATTAAAAGGCTGCCCCAGACCCACTGAAAAGGTGTGTTCTTTGAACGTGATGGTTCTCTATCAACAAACATATTTATGTGTTTCTTAACATCATCAGCTCATCAAGCAAAGCTGAGGTTTGCTCAGGGAACCCTGGCCCTAACCAAGGCTAGGTTAAAAATTAAAATGACATGGGAATAAAAGTTCATCAGGGGATGATGGGGAGACAGAAAAAGCATGGCCTGCTCCTTAAAACCATAAAGAGGAGATCCCACAGCACGTCGAGATCTGTGCCCAGCTCCTGGTGCTCCAGCAGCTAGAAGGCTCCCAGTCCAGACCAAGTCGTCCTCATCACAGGGGAAGCTGTTTAATATGTTTGGAAGAAGAGAGAGAAGTTTGAGGGTAATTAGCACAGAAGAGGATTGCGAGGAAAGCAAGCAAAGCAGGGGAATTGGCAGCATGATTGGAAACGAAAATCAATGTTAATAAGTGGAAAGAAATGCATACTAGGGGGAAAAAAAAAATTAAAGCACTTAAAGACTTTACAGTATTCTAAATCAACAGGGTCAAAAAAATGTTTTCATAAAGCATGCAGTTGTGTCCTACAGGAAGTCTCTGTGGGCTCAAATGCAAAGAGATAAAAACAAGGAGTTTTCCTAATTAATTATAAGTTTAGAAAGGACATTAAACTTTGTACCCTAAGGTTTATGCCACTCTGTAACTACTGGAGAGCAAAAGATGCACCTTTGGGGATGAGGCCAAGCAGCACTCTTGCCTGCTGTGCTCTCAGGGTCTCCTTAGGACGTGCAAGAGCAGCCAGGTGCGGCCAAGCATGTGCCGAGCTGCAGCCGTGGTATCGCTGACTCTGCACCAGCACACCCATCCACACCCGTGAGACAAAGGAGGATGCCATGCCCAGTGTGCACAGCTCGCAGTAACAGGCGAGGAAAAGACCGATCTGAAGGCTGGCACACCAAGGTTTAGCAAAGGAAGGAGCCCAGTTGCTGTTCTGCTCCCAAGGGAAGCCACATCCTCCTGCTGTGTGCGTAGCGCGGGCGGCAGCCTGAGCGGTGTTTGGGACCAGACCTCCCCAGCTCGGTGAGCCTGCCAGGCACGTCTCTCCATCATGGCATGGACAGATGCTCCCGGAAACTTCATGTGTTTGTTGCCTTTGGCTGAAGTTTGTTGCGTTTTGGCTCGAGAGCTGCAAGCAGGACTCGCCCTGGCAGCACAGAGCAGCCTGCTCTGCCTCAGCAGGAAGGCACAGTGCTGCTAAGTCGCAGGGTCTGATTGAGTTTGGTTTCTGGAGTGGCATCCCCAGCAGCATGGCTAATTCATCTTACCTGCTCGTGCTGCTGAGGCTCTCCATGGCTTATGAACTACCCAGCTCCAGTTTTGCAATGAGCATATTGTTATGCAAACTGCTCAAGATGACACCGTGCACTAGACCGTTTTTTAAGGAGCCATGCTCACTGCATGTATACAAAATAGGCATACAAGAAACAGGGAAGTACTCATATCAGCTAAGACAACAAGACATTTAGAATAAACCTGTAAAGTATTTTACCCTAACTCAGATACCTCTGCATTTTCTCTTACTCTGTCAGGGCCATCTTATGGTTCTCCACTGCTCATAAGTGCTTTGATGTCATCTAAACCATCCCACCTGCACTCATCACCTGTCACGGCTTACAGGTATTATTTGGAATGTCCCCTCTGCAACTTGAGCAAGTGCAAAACCAGAAGAAAACTGAAGAACCCATTCAGATAGTGAACAGAATCTGATTCTATTTATAATTTTTATTTTTCTTTTATGATATACTCACAAACAGTAACATGATTAGCCTTCTTGTAGGTCTGGTTTGAATGGTTCTTTTCATTAAAGTTGAAATAATTAATGTTTTTAAAGCCTATAAAGGCTTTGAAAGTACAAAGTGCTGCAGGCTATGAGGGACAAAAAATAAGGATACAGTTAAAAAACATATATTATAAATGGTTCCTTAAACCCTGGTGTGCTATCCTTTCATCATTCCTTTATGCCGAGGTTAGTAGGTTATTAACCTGTATCCCTGGAGAGATAGGATGCACATCAATTATATCAATTGAATAGACAAATGAAAATCAAATTAAAAATTTAACATGCACGACCATAACTACAATACGGTGCTTCTAACAGGAATTTCATCCAAGGAATGAAACGTAGAAGTGCTTTCTCCATCTTAACTGCAATTCACCGCAGCAAGAAATATCCAGAGAGTGGTGACCTAATGGAACTGAAGTCCGTACAGGAGATCTCAGGGAGGTCTTCATTCCTAGTCCTGCAACATTATTGTAGCAAACCTGCTCTAGTTAATCTACTAGTCTGGTATTTAACACTGCAAGGAGTGCTTTGAGAATGCTCACTGTGAGCATTCCCACCACAAAGCCACATGAAGTGTTGTTCCCACTCGTGATGCAATAATTTCAATGAGAATAGCAACCCAGTTTGCACTGATGTTCAGAAACATGAAGTGTTACAAAGCCCTAAGAACGTGTTCTGCAACATCCACAAAGGAGAGCAGCACCGTCATTAATTTCAATGGCTTCACAGCTAGTCTCAAAATCACCATTAAAACCCTAGATGGGGAAACCTGTGCTTAGAATGATTAAGTTGTGCAGTTCTGCTCCTCTAGATTTCATGCCCTATGTCACCTCTACGCCTAAGAGAAAAGAATATTTAGAGGCATCCGTCAGGAAGAGTCTTCTATAAATCTGCCCCCCACTGAGAATTTTTGATTGCAATTTTAGACTAAGATGCAAAAATATTTAGCTTAAGTAATTAAGTGCTTATATTATGTAATTATGTGTATTGACATTGGCACATTTAGACAATTAAATAAACAATTGCATCATTCTGCCTTTCATGCTATTTGCGCAGCTCAGGAAGCCCCAGCTCAGCAAAGCTCTCAGCTGCTACAGCCTTGCTGGCAGCACCAGGACACACGAGGGGTCCCCAGCCACCCGGTGACCCCCAGGCTTGGGTCATCCCCTGCTGTGCCACTTCAGTGCCTCCAGGGAAGGGCAGAGAGGAGCTGGGCAAAGTAAAGAACAAGGAAGGGGAGAGCCAGGCTCTTGGGATGCTGCAGCAATGCAAAAATCCCTATGTACCAGCCCACCTGAATAATGTAAGAACAGCCCTTTACCCCAAATGCCCATATCCTGAGACTAACAACTGGCAACCAGAGACATTTTCAACAGCTGTTTTAAAGTGATAAACTAGCCAATTTGAGGTTATAGAAACCAAAAGCTCTCCAGATGTTGCACCAATCCCTCCAGGACTCCCACAGAGGCTCAGAAGTACAAGGCAGCAGGAAAAGTTGTGTCACTCCCACAGATGCTGCTCAAGACTTCACCTAATAGGCCAGAATGCGAACTGCACAACCAGCGCACACCTGGAGCACCTCACTGGTCTGGCAAACACCAAGCAGAGCTGGCACAAAGCAAAGCCAAACACAAGAGTATTGGGAAATAACCACGGCACAGGAACTAAAAGGGACTTTGGTGAAGACTTCTCATTCCTGACAAAGTGTCTACATACAGTAATATTTTCTTATATTTTACTTCAGTACTGAGGACACCATGATGTGAGAGCACACGCTTGGTCTCTGTGACTCTTCCATGGGACCTCCATGAAACACCACCGCGAGCAGTGTGCAGATGGTGTCGATGATGACAGGAAGCATCAGTGCAACCCATAGAAAAATGGGCACTTCTGGCACAAAGAAATAAGGAAAGGGTAAAGTCTGCAAGAGCCAAACCTTTCCCTCTTAGCACACAGACGTGGCCAAAGCTCCACCAGAGCCATTGGCACAGCCCGGCAGCGGCAGCACCAGCAGGAAGGGCTGCCCACGGCAGGCACGGGCTGTGTGCCCCGATCAATCCCCATTCTGCCTGCACTTTTTAAGACAGAAGTAACTTTCTAGCAATGACTCCCAATTATCTTAACACCAAAGTTAGGGAAGAAGCAAAAGGCTCCACTTTTCTCTGCAGATTTGTCTGTACCTTCAACACTTCATCACTTGTAAGCAGAGGACAATTACTCAGAAACAAATACGGAAGGAAGGCAGCACTACAACGGAGCTGTGCCATTTTAATGCTATTTCTGTCTATATAAAATCTTCTGTAATTTGTTTACGACTACCAGATTCAACAATAGTGTGCAAATGCAAACCCATTTATGTTAATGTCCTCTTTCTCTCCTTCTCAGATCAGATTCTGAATAAAAATTAGGTAAATACTCTGTTTGAAAATATATAAGATGAGAACTAGTTGGGGAGGGAGAAAGAGAACCTCCAAAAGCACTATCCTATCAACCACATTATTTTTTTTTACTTAATAACTTAAGTGTACTGTTAGTGAAATTACAACCTGCTTGTGACACAATAAATTTACAACAAAATTCATGTCATAAATTATTCAATTCGCTGACTGCAACTACACTGAGAAATATCACCATGAGCAGATGATTAGCATGTGAAAGGAAAGCCATCTCCAGACTGAAACAATCACTGTCACACCTCCATTTGAAGATGCCTAGTGGAGTTTTGTAAAATTACCATTAAGAATACACATTTAAGGCTTTGTAGTTCCTATAAAAGCGTTAAGTATTTGATTTACATTAGATTCATTTGTTCTTTCTTCAACTGTCTCTTTTTTCCTACAAACCATAACCATTTCAATAAATGCTGGCTCAATCAAGTGTGCATTAAAACAAAAGAATTTAAGTCCAATAAAAGTGATGAATCAGAACTAGAAGTTAACCTTCCCCCTCCCTTCCCTTGCCACATGATTGCTGCAGCAGGAGAAACGGACTGACTTGATAGCCTCAAGGTTCAAAATAGTCTCATCCCACATTGACGCATGCTCACGAAGGAAGAACCCGGGATCTGTACCACCAGTATGGAGGCTTCAAGCCTGGAGTAAACATGAAGACTTTCTTACCTTCAACACAGGCACAGAACTGGTGATGAAGAAACGTTCCCATGCAACGTCTTACCTTCATTCAGATAAGCAGCGAGCTCTCAATGGACAGAACTTGGCATCTCACAACCTAACCTGAACCCATTTCTTCTGGGTGCCAACGGAATTAAAGTCTCAGCAACGTTTCAGCAATGCGATCAGCAACCTTCCCAACAACTAACAGAAGGATGACACTATGAAAAGTAACAGATGCTGAAGCAAGCATAAGCAAATCAATGGAAATACTTAACCAGCTGCTGAGATGGACTTCTAAAGCTTCTTTGTTTACTTTCTGCACCAAACAGCTAGCACCAAACTACTAGGTATTAGTTAGCAGTAGTAGAACCGACTATAGTTGTAAAACGTAAACATCATTACAGTATTATGCTAGCATCAACTCTTCAGAGCAGTCCCTTAAAAATATCCTATTAGGATAGAGAAAAGATTTAAACCTCCCTCCCTGCTATATATATCACCTTATATACTAATTGTCTGAAGAATTATTTTATTCCAAGATGCAGGAGTAACTGCACTGAAGGCATGCATTACCTCTCTGATGAACGACCCGCATCCAGTTGCTGCAATGCCCCACCCAGCAGAAACAAGGTGATGGATGAATTTTAAGCACAATTTTCTCAGGTGACCTAGATGAGTTTATCAAAATGCCTCCATACAACAGACCCTTCTGATCCTGGCCCATTAACTGTAAACATCTTACCCATTAGAAGCATTTAAATGGCTTCCAGCATCTTTACCTCCTGCTGGGTTTCCCAGCTAGAGAAATTCAAGGAGTTTATGTAAAGAATTTATTTTCCTGAAAAGGAGAATGAAGAATTCTTCTTGCTCTGGGAATCAAAATCTTACATTAAAAAAAAAAAAAAAAAAAAAAAAAAAAAAAAAAAGTCCAACAGCAATCTCCAGGTGAATGAAAACTCACTGCCATGGCAAAATTCCACTTTTACAGATAAGAGTGTTTAAAAAAAATAAGAGCTACTGTTTTTAAGCTGAACAATGACATAAATCCGGCTTCTTCCTCACCAACCATTCAACTTGCATTAAAAAAAAAAAAAAAAAAAAAAAAAAAATATTTTTTAGGAAACACTGACCGCAAGGGAAAAAAAAATTTTTTGTTCTTTTACCCAGAAACTTTATTGGCTCTACGTAAGACTGCACTTCTCCATCCATTGACAAATTGCTTTATCTTCTCTTATGCTGAGTTCATTATCAGCACTTAGACATGTTCCCTAACTCCTTCTCGAAGTCTCTCCCATCTGAAAGCAGTACCTTACATTATTCATAAGGATAATCGCAAATATGCAGAGAGCCATAGACGTGTAATGGAGAGGCTGACTTGTATCCGATCCAAATTCCATGTGCTTCATGGAGCTTACAGCTTTCCCATAAATTTTGCTGCAGAGGCATACCTCCCTTCTCAGCCGCTGCAACTGGCCCGAAGCAGGGACAACTTTGGAAAAAGTTCTCATGCTTCCCCATCAAGTTTTAGTTCTTTCAAAGGGTAGAAAACAAATAGGTGTATTCTGCCGTCTTCTCAAGGGTTCTGCAGTTGGATGTATCTGTCTATAGATGCTCCTGACTGTACAAAAGGAAGGCTCAAATAGTGTTTGCACCCTTAAACAGGATTTGAGTACATGAAATTGTACTTCCAAGAGCACACAGAACACAAAACCAAGTTACTCTCATCAGCAATGGCTCCATGAAAAAGCCAAGGAAAGCCAGCGCCCTGACTGTCACTGACTGACTGTCACTGACGCAAATGGGAGGTGATTAAATGGGAACAGGTCGGAAAGGAGAGGGAATGCAGAGTCCAAAGGTGGGGAAGAAACAGAGGCTGGATGGAGCAACAAGGTCGCCAGAGAAAAATCGCTGAAATCATGGGCTCTTTATGGCAGGGGCCCTCTGCTCAGGCATTACTAGAAACATCCCAAGTCCTTCTGGATAAGATTATTAAGTAACAGTAATGAAGTAATAGATTAAGAAAATGGAGGCATTTCTAAATCCCTCAAATTTGAGACAAATATATATATATATATTTCTATTAAACTTCAAACCCATCCTGAGCAGATTCTTGTCATCAGATGCATTCTAATAAGGAAGAAAGAGATTATGCGTTCATAGCCACATTAACCAGTAATAACTGTGTAACCTCAGCAAAAGACAGAGTCATGGAGACATTAATAAGTGATGAGATCACAAAACATCTGGAGAAATGTGAGCTGATATGAAAAGTAGCCAGCAGAGTCTTATAAAGGGTAAATCTTCTTTGACAAATCTGCTGGAGTTTTTTAAAGAGGTAACACAGACTTCAGGCAGGAAGAAAACACTGGACACAATTTATTTGGCTTTTAAAAGATTATTCTATATATCACAGGTCACAGGCTGGTGTATTAAAGTACCACAAGTCAAAAAAGGCACTGACTTTGAATGGACTAATAAAATTAAGGTAGTTAACAGCTTGGTAGTGTTATCAGTGAAAAACGGGGTGGAGCAAATCAGAGCATGTTATGTTCTGTGCATGTATGGTAGAGAGGAAGACATCATAGCACAAACATCCAACCAGATGGATCACATTGAACCATTATATGAAGAACATAAAGTAATGTACTGTGTAATGGCCATGATATTAATTTTAACTATAAAATGAGGAGTTTTAATATTAGAAGCTTTATGTGCGGTGATGTCTTTGGAAGACCCAGAAGAAGAAACTGGGATTGGCTCTAGGAATAACTGCAAAGCATTTCATGGCACCTAAAAGCAAGCATGGCAGATGGAGCAGTGCACGACCAGAGCACTGGCTGAGTCCTGCATACTCCGGTCAGCCGGGGAGAGCTCTGATCTGAGACAGGAGCAGCGTGCCTGGAGGCTGCCATGCATGGGGCAGCACTGCATACAATGCACCACATACTGCCGAGAGGAGGAAGGAGGAATAAGAACAAACTGATAAAAGGTTGATAACTAACTCATGCAGAAAGTAAATGCAAAGGACTCCGTATTTTTGTAGAGCAAAATTTTACTGTTATTTCTTTTCCCCAAAATCTTTAAAATGTACATAGTTATTATATCTCTCAGAGTAAAGGGTAGACAATCTGCCCAAAATCAAGTTGTGACACAATGGTGGGCAGCAGTTGTGGGTGGGCCAAAGTTTTAGGGTTTATGCTTCCAGGGTACAAGACAATGTAGTGGGGTCAGGCTGGATGCTCTGATCCCTGCTCCTGCCTGACAGCTAACAGCCACCCCTCCTGTGTGGAAGGTGCAACATGAGCAGATGGACAAGCATCTGATGGCTGGCCCAATCCATTGTTCAAGTTTAGGTCTCCTGGACCAGGTCCCTGTCAGGAAGGGAGATCTTCTCCAAACTCTCCAGAAGCTGCAGGTCAGCAGTAAGCTAAGCAACAAGTAGCCAGCAGCTTTCAGACATCCTCTTCAGCAACAGGTTCCACATTTATCCTGGGAAAACTGATGGAAAATTCCTTTCCCCTGAAGAACAGCAAACAGCCGTACATTGAAGGAGTCACAGACTATGAGGGGCCCGGTGATTTAGATTATCACTGGACTGCAAACCTGGAAACCAAAACAGCCACTCCAGAACTCCTCTGGCTGTCAATGAGGACAACTCAAAGCGTGCCTGGTGTGAGGAGAAAGCACCGTCAGCACCCAGAGCTCCAGCAGAGCCTACAGACCACCCTGCAGCTCAGCCTCGTAAGGCAGAGGGAGCAGATCCAGAGCTGTGTGATGTCTGGGACCTCAGGGGCAAGCGACCAGAAGAGTCGGTAGCAAAACTGCTGCTCTGTGCTAAGGCAAGAAGGATCCTTCTCGTTGCATCTTACAGAGGGCCTAAGTAGAGGGATAGAGGAGAAAATCCTCTTTCGGTCTACCCAGCAAACCAGAAATGCAGCCCTGGCTCCCACAGGGCCACAAGGTGCTTGGTCCCTCCCAGTGACACCAGTATGCTGGCACTGGTGGTGCTGGAAGATCTGCTCTTTGCCTCTGGCAGGCAGCAACAAGTGAAAACTAATGCAGAATTCATCCTCTGACATAACACATAAAACTCAATCACATTTTCTGCTTCTCAGATTAAACATATTGATCTGATTACTCTTTGGGATGAAACATGGAAAAAGACAAGTTCCTTATATATAGGAATAAATTATTTAATGTAGATGTCCAAACACATATACAGTCATATTACACGTATAGATCAATATGGTATTTTTGCAAAGCATTTGGCCATCTCTGGAGATAAGGAACATATACGAAATTAAGCCCCAATTTACTGCATTATGCCAGTTTAACATAGCCATTAATAGCATTGATCTTAGTGGACTCAGACTTTCAGGAAACCAGAGGGAAACAAGGCTGACCCGGGGAGGAGAGAACCAAGGAAAACAGAAGGAAGGTGTGGGGAGAGCAGGCGGGTCGGCGCCAGGGCCTGTGAGGGCTGGCTTGGGGCTGCCCAGCACCAGCCAGGGGACGTTTGAGCACGGCCTCAGTGCAGCTTGGTGCAGGAGGAGCAGGGGCCAGGTCATTGGCAGCACTGTGGTCAGTGAGACACAGTCACTGATACATGGTCAGTGAGATATGGTCACTGAGATATGGTCAGTGAGGCATGGACCGGACAACATCCAGAAGCAAAGACAGGCAGTACTTGGAGAGTTGTGCTCATGGGCTGAATTTCCTTTTTTTTTTTTTTTTTTTTTTTTAAGACTGGCAGACTAAGGCATGCTTGTACTACTGGGCTGAAATAATACAGGATGCAGGATGACATCAGAAATGTGAAGGAGGAGACAGGAGTGAGCATAGGGAAGATCCGGAACCGTAGCGCTGCTGCCTGTGGGGTAATAGCGAGGTGGGAGGAGGTGAGCACACAAGAACTACCCGTGACGCTGACCACGATGCTGGTGCTCATGTCTTCTGCTTGCCTAATCAGAACCAGCACCAGCACTGACTGCGCTGCCCACATGAAGCCCGGGGTCTGCACGGAGCTGCCTGCGCCTGCTCAGTTGTGGCTGCAGCGAGAGCTCCCTGCAAGCACAGGAGCAGGCAAGAAGACTTCACGGAAAACTTAGTTCAGCATTTTGCAACTTTTAGAATTTGAAACTTAAATAATCTCCTTTTAACCTTTTCTTCAAAAAAAAAAAAAAAAAATGCACTGAGGATTGTTTATAAACACAGCCTGCATTGCAGCAGGCTGCTGAGGCAGCAGCACGGGCTTGAATTACAATTTTTATTTATTATTTTGTTGTGTTCCCTATATTTTTCTTACAGCATAGAGAAGGAAAAAGGCAATTTTCAAAAGTTTATAACTCAGCTCTACTGCAATGAAATGTCATTTGGGAGACAGAAAAGTAGGGAAAGAAGGACATCTACGGCAAATCTCCATTGCTGGTGCTTTTTCTTGTCGCTTTACAAATGTCTGCAGAAAACACCAACAGAATTAAAGCTTATGGAAAAAAGCCTCAAAAAAGGCCACAGTGGAAAATGTTAAGCAATCACAGTGTTATATATACCTCTCTTTCTAAGTGTTCCTGTACAAACATGCTGGTAAACATGCAAATGTGTGTTTTCTCGAGGGCAGGGCACTGTGGAAGTAGGCTTGGGACTGGCAGCACCGTGGGGAAAGGTGCTCCCAGCCCACAAGGGCAGCTGGGCAGCCACTCAATGCAATGAGCCCGTGTCATGCAGCGTGTGGGAGCTGGCACTGGTAGCACCCCATTAAATGCATAAGCACATATACGGTGGAAACAGGGAGGAAAAAAAATGCTGTGACAAGCAGGTATTTTAAACTAACAGCCACGAATGAAGTTTATCAAACACTGAGCTGCCATCACAGAGTACGTCAGGACAGCACAGGTTGCCACTGCAAGACAAGACAGCGAGTTTACGGGCAAGTGGACAAGCAGAGAAGCTGCAACCGCATCCCCCCATCATGTGTGGGTCACCATCTAAATCTCAAACACTTCTCCGGAGGACTGAGCTGCAGCGTGCTCAGAGCAGGCATGGGTGAGTTTTGCCCACACATTTGGACATCGCTTTGTTATTGCTAGCAATGAGCCCAGACACCTGTCTGTCCAGATGCTGAGCAGTGATCTCCTAAAAGCTGGAACTCTTTAGCAGGTGGCAGCTGAAGCCAAGAGCAGCCACACTGGCTCCAGTCCTGTGTCCCTCTCTCACACCCTGTCCCCATCCCCATCCCAGTGGAGCAGCCCAGGGCAGTGCACAGAGCGGCGTCATGTCCCCCAGCACCTCCAAATCCCCCACTGGGAAAACAGAAATACTCATGATAAATCCCTGCCAGTGGTCTCTGATGGTGCACACTCAAATGCTGCCAAACCAACACCAACATCCATGTTTAAAAAACACCTCTCATCATTCCTGTATCACCGATGCTGCACCCAAGCCACTAGTGATTTCACAAGAACAGCCCAGAGGTGTCATCAGGCACGGTGTGAAGCAAGAAGCAAGTATGGAAACAAGAGAAACAAGAACCTGCATGATGGCACGCAGGGCAGGAAGCACCCTGTGAAGTCTGGCATTTTTTCTAGCTGCGATACGGAGCCTTAAAATAATTCCTACATAGGCTTTCTCTGTAAAAAGCACAGTCAGTGAAAAGTTACACTAATTTAAACAAAATTAATAAAGAAATGTTCTGCTTCTTTTTATCATCTTTCTACCTCTCATCATTTATCATGCAAATTAAATTGCAGTAATAGAAAATGTAAAGAAAACAAACTCCACAGTATATTGAAACCTCTATCCAGCAAGAGATAAGGGTGAATATTAGAAGGAAAGGTGCAGAAAATTAGCTGTCCATACAATAACTGGGAGGGAAACTGTTTTATTTAGCCTGGAGGGATTTTTGTTGCCAACTGACTAAATTAAAATCCAGTCTATTATACCCAGTATCATACCAGAAAACGCCTTTTCCTTGCACTTTTAGATAAATTTTCATTGATCTCATTTTATGCATGATTACATTTTTAATGAGATGTACAATATTTCCAAGCTCATTTTAAATGCCTGCTCTCGCTGCTGCCTCCGTTCCCCTTGCCCCCTCCCACCGCGCACACACTCACTGCTTGTTGGATTAACACTTCTGATAAATTGCTAGACCAGAGAGGAGCATTACCAAGATGAAATAAATTACTTCCATCTTTTGCAGCTCCAAAGTAGTAAAGTAACCTTAAAAATGCCCTGTGTCTAATTATGCCACCTTGCAATTCTTTCCAAAAGCAATCATTTTATTTCATGTAATGATTTTATTTGTTATCGGTAACCCTGCAAAACACACAGATGGTTGTAAGAAGTCACCTTCCTCTGCCAGCAGTTCTGACCGGAGGAACCAGCACGCTCTTGAAACTCAGAGCTCTGCTGGAAATAAAAAGTTGTGTTCACAAGAGTTTTTGAAGAGAACAAAGCAGGTGACCAGGCATGAACTGGCCCATTGCCAGAGTGCGGTGATCTTGACTTTAAAATATCAGGCAATAATTGATTTTCAGCATTGAAAACTTGGCTCATTCCCAGAAGCCTTAAACTTTATTTTCTTCCTTTGACTATTTTTGGTAAAGTCATTCCCTTTAAAACAAAGGGGGAAATTGCAGGGGCGGTGCATGAAAAAACATTCTGCTCCAAGCCTGCCATTAAGACCCTGGTGTTTTATTTCCCTCTTTGATTTGAGAGCCGCTTTTTGTGGGTGGGGGATGTTTTGTCCACGTGGGGCCGGGAGGGCTGCCCGCGGTGCGAGGCAGTGGGCACAACAGTGGAGCAACGCCTCGGGGAAGTCCCCGTGTAGGAGCAGCCATCAGAAAATGAGATTGACAAAAAGTGGGAACATGGCAGAGAGTGACAAACCTGGAAAAAGTGGCAGGGATGCTGGCTGGGGAAGGGAGGAGGGCCCAGATAGAGAATGGGCTTGGGGAAATACTGAAATGAAGGGGCAACAGAGGAGTCTCAGCTCAAGCTGAAGCATCACGAGAGGGGATTAGAGGCTTAGACTTGGGACAGTGGAAATGAGGCCGAGTAAAGAATCCGACAGACAGTGGGAGGAAAGAAACTTAAATGTAAATCCACATTTCACAAAGGATTTATCATGATCCAGCACTGCCTTGAGAATTAAGTACTTCCATCAGAATCCTTGTCCCAGCGCACAACAGGCGACGCGAGCTCCTCCAGATGTGCAAGGTCAGGTGGGCTCGTGGACCCGTGGAGCAAAATGCTTTCCTGATCCCCCCAAACGGATGAATGGGACTATTGCATAACCCATGAAAAATTACTGCTACCAAAAAAAAAAAAAAAAAAAAAAAAAAAAAGCATTGTTACAGGCACCAGACAATGGGATTCTAAATCAGAAGCAGTGAGTGAAAACAAAAGGAAATGGCCTAGAAAAGTAAATGTTTGAAGAAAGGGAATGCGTATCATAGAGCAAAATCTGACCCTCCAGATGTACGCCTGATTTGCATTAAGTTGTAGTTGTGAAGGATGAACAATGTTTTTCAGGAATAAATGACAGATTTGTGATGAACTGAAATTAAAAAATTGTGGAACTTCCACAGCTAAACACTTCCAGGGAACTGTTACCACAGCTCACTCCAGCTCAGCTGCTGTGAAACGCAAACGTATGGAGAGATGATGATTTCCACAGACACGCTGGGATGTTCTGCAAATGATAGAGGCAAGGGAAAAAGACACAGGGGAGAAAGAAGGGGTGGACAAAGGACTAAGCGGGCTGTACAGTCACAAAAAGGCCAGGACAAGATCAGATAGGGCAGGCATCCAGGCTGCAAACCTCCAGCAAGAAAGATGCCTCAAAGGAAAATCAGCTCAAACTAATCACAAAGCAGTAAGAGTAGAGCAACACAGTTAACATTTTAAATACAAAAACCTGCATGTTCATGTGGTTTCCACATGTGCCCGGCGTGTCTGTGTTTCTACCGCTATGTGCTGTGTAAGCCATACACTGTTTATACTTGTTCTGGCTGCCTGCATTTCATACATGTCTTTTTAAACAAACCATTGTAAAAACTAAACATGATTTCCCTGCATTAACTGCTGCATGTGGTCTAGTAAGGAATTTAAATCGTTGACCTGCCTCTGAAGAGGGCAAGCCTGCAGTGGACGGTGCACGCCTGTTAGCTGCCCAGCTACAGCAGAGTGAAAAGCAACTTCCATCTGCTCCTTAAAAACATCGAGTTCTGTGATGAAGTTTTGTACGGAGGTAATGCAGCCCTTTGGGGCTGAACCCCGGATCCATCCATCCCAGTACCTGTCTCTGACGAGGACCAGCAGTGGGTGCCCCATTGGGACACAGGCCCTTCCCCGGCAGCTGGAAATGGGACCCTGTGCAATGAGCACTTTACCTGCTCTACCTTACCTTACTTGCCTTACTGCCTTACCTTACTCTACCTGCTTTACCTTACTTTATCTGCTTTACCCAAAAATGCATCTCTGGGCCCCATTGCTTACAGCAGGCACCCGAGTGCTACCCAAACTGTGCTGCTGTATCCTGGGACTGGGGCTGTTTCCAATACAGTGAATTTTCCATATAATCCCAGACATTTGGCAGGGCAATTGAAGAAGCCGCTTGTAGGCCGCATGTAACACCGAGCGCACAAAAGCAATTATTGTCTCCATTTGAGTGGCTCTCCAAATGGATACCGGTCATCAGCTGGGAAGCCTGAGCATGGTCTGTGTTCAGGAGCTCTCATTTGTGCCAGGTGCCAAGCCCTTCCCCGCGGCAGGCTAGCAGCAGAGCCGCCCGAGGCAGAGCAGGGGCAGCGTCCTCAGGGCAGCTCTCTGGTCACGGGCGTAACCAACTCCCACACCCTATTACTGCTGCTACTGCTTTATTAAAATGCATAAAGCAGCCAGAAGCAAAGACACCAATAAATTCTTCTGTAAAAGCAGAAATGTTTTTTTCAAATGGCTCCCTTAACACTAATAATCACAGCTCTCTTATGTGTACTTGACTCTGGTTAACCTTTTTCTGGCACTTTTTAACTTCTCCAAGTCAGGTACTAATATGGAACTAATGTGGGGTTTATTTTCCCTATAGGAATAGCAGAAAGAGCACTGCACATTATCGTAATCACGCAAGCTCCTTCCAGAAACTGCAGGACTTTAGATCAAAGCATCCGCATTATGGCACAGGAAAAGAATTTAATAACAATTGTGGGACTAAGCATTTTTTTAATGTTAAGGGGTTTTTATTGAATATTAATCCTATAAAATGCTCCTGAAAGTTGGCAGAAGGAAAACTGATGTCCCAAATCGTTGCTGTGGCCTTCCCCATTGTAGGGATGCAATTGCAATGTAATCAAAATTCATCATGCCATTAGCAGAAGGACAACAGGAAAGGAGACACTCTCTCCCACATCGCGCTGCTTGAAACAATATAAACTGTGGAAACAGAACAGAGCACGTAATTGTTAACCTTCGCTAAGCACTTACAGTTTGCATGTTTTTTTGGTTCATAGCTTGCAATTTCTTTCACTACAAGTCATACTCAATATTTGCACTTTCAATTTTACCTTCTATTAAAGATTTGCGTTATATTTCATCCCCCAGTGGAACAAAGGTGCTGGGAGCAAGTCTGCTGTGAAAATGAGTATGTGGTAGCAAGCTTCCCCCCTGTTCCTAACCACTGGACGCTTTCCATGTCTTGTCCATGAAGCAATGACTCCAGCTCCCTGACGCTGCCACAGCCAGGTTCCAGCAGCACCAGTGCTTGCCCAGCTGCAGGGACAGGAATCCATCTGGTACCAGCAGGGGAAAAACAGGCAGAAAACATCAGAGCAAAAAAAAATGAATTAATAAATACCTCTGTCAAATGACAAACACTTGAACAAAGCAGCACCTGCACTCAAGGGAACATTGGGCTGGACTAGAAGCAAGAGGAGCACAAACTAGTGAGAATGGGCATCGTGCAAGCCGAGCACGTCTGTTCGTCCATGCATCCAGGGGCAGCACTAGGGCCACACGCATGTGCTGTGAGTGGTGCCACCGGGAGGAGGAATGTGGGGCACAGCAGTCGCCAGCAGCTGCCTCAGCACCCACTGGGTCACTGGGGGACCAGCCCCTGCTTTTCCCCTCATCGTCCACCTCAGGTGACCCTCTTCCCTCTTCTTCATGAGTGAAACCCAGAGCAGGCCATTTCCCTGCACTCCACACACCAAAACACAGTCAGAAATGCAAAACCCATTCGGTGTGCTCTGCTGGAGAAGGGGAGAGCACAGAGCCTCCATCCAGCAGCATCTCTGCAGCACTGACACTGCATGCAACTTACATGTCTTATTTTAAGACAGACTTAGCATTGGTTTCATGTATTTATTACATATATTTAACATGCTCAATATCTTCTTGCACGTCAGCTCTTCGGGTCCCCAGCTCTCCTTGCTGCTTTTCTCCCGACTGCTCACAGGAAGGCGTTGGGGCAGTGCCGGAGTGGGGCCTGACACTCCAGCTGCAGCCTGGGTCAGGGCAAGGAGCACCGTTGTTTTCCTGCTCCTCAGCACGATTTTAGCTGTACTGGTCATTTTTCCTGTAGGACATCGCAAACTCGTATCTAACTTGCTGCCTATTGTTGCCCTGAAATGTCTGGTAGCATTGCTGCAGCTCGGGTTCCTTCCTATTGAATATACCCATGATGGATTATTACTTTCATACACAGGCAGCTATATCATCTGTATTTTTCAAGGCTGAATTTCATTTTTCCCCTTCCTGCTTCTAACTTCTATAAATAACCTGACATTATACCTGTATAAAACTCCTCACTACTCATCATTCTTCCAAGTTAGTCTGATGATGTTTACTTCATCGCTCAAGCTATTAGAAGTTATTAAAGGAAATGCATAGAATTAATTCAGGACCGGTCACATGGCTGTACATCAAATGCCAACACAAAATTAAACATTTTGCCATTACTGTTCTCAGTCTTTGGCCATATATTGAGTTTTCCATCCAGTAGACAGAACTTCCAGCTGCACCAGAAGAATTAACTTCCACCCAGAGCACACTGGGAAAGAAAGCTTGCTTTCTAGGTTGGGTAAATTCAGGAACTGTGTGAAGGCTGGGAAGGTGATGTGCAGGAAATGTTACCTTCCCCTCCCTGACATATCAGTGGCAATCATTTAACGACTTCTGTTTTGGTCCCACTACAAATACTGGGGTAAGACTGAGATTAGGTCAGTGCTCCTTACCACAAACCCCGCAGCTGCAGGGCTACCTTGAGCCTGCCTATCTGTACATCACTTTTGTAATGCCAGCAGCTTTTTCCCACTAAAGAGCACTCATGAAACTTAGATTGCTGGTGGAAAGCTGATCACATAATAGTCTTCTATTTACAGCTAAGCCCAGCAATCTTCACGAAGTGGCAGCCAGTTTTCAAGAGATGCACACACACCAGTCCTGACCATTCCCGTGGTTTCTGTGTGGATCAGAAGGAAGCCAGCACATTTAACCCTCCAATTCCAGGCTGCGATACTTCTTTATTATCTTACCCATAAATCTTCCAAGCATTTTTCTTTTAAATATTCAAGAGAAAACTTCAGAGCAACCTAAAGGTAAGTATGTTATTGCAGTAAAAGAAAAAAATAATCCAAAAGGAGATTGCCATCTTGACTATCAGTTAAAAAAAATCAAACCATAAATGCAGAGGAGAAATCTTGCCTGCATACCTGTTTAAACGTAGCATGCAGACCATCTGACTTATATAAACAACAAAACCTCAAACACTGTCAACATCTGAGTGTTTTAAAGTTGCTGTAAGGCGATTTTTTGGCAAGCAGTCATGTCATTATTTGTTCTTGGGACTCTGAATTCACTTGCAGAAGTCACTGACAATTTAATCTCTGTTTCCAAAGACTGAAAGTCACTCAGTTTTAATCAAATGGGAGTGCTATTAATGAGATACAGTTCTGGTAGCCCTGAGAGAGACTGAGGCAGCTCCAGAAGGGCACCAGAGCTGCTCCTGCTCCAGCCTGCCTGACCCCTCCACGCAGCACCAGTGACAGGGCTCACCTCTCTGTGCTTCTTTATATGCAGGTCACAGAAAAGAGAGCCCCAGCCAGCCTGGCCATGCAGTGGCAGGGAGAAGAAGTGAGAGTCACTGCACTTTCAGAGGTTTTGCATTTAGAACACTGACAGAAGGCAGCAGAGGATGGCAAAGTCCAGGCCGGACAAACTAAGGAGAGTGAGGAGGAGTGCTAGGAATATCAGGATGAATAGAAATTCTACGAACATAACTGATTTACTATTAGGCGGAGATGATCATGTTATTAATAAGGGTACAGACAGGGTAGAACTGGTCAATAAACATTTTGTTAGGAAAGACCCAGACAGCACACTCAAATCAGATGAAGACAATGAACTAGTCTGGGTCTATTTCTAGCCAAGGGGAGCATTAAACAATCTAAAATCTGATGGCCTCTGGATGCGTCGTGCTACTAAGTCGTAAAGAGTTGCCGGGAGAGATCACTAATCTGTCAATATGAACTGAAAAAAGTTAACATACCAGGGAAATTGCAGAACACTGGAAAAGCGTGAAGATTATATCCATACTCACAGAGTGCAAGTGAGATGACTTGTAACTATAGGTTACTTAACCTGACATCAATCCTCAGCAGAAAGTAATGAAAGTTAATATAGAGTTTGATCAATAAAATATTAGAGGATGGGAATAAAATTAACTCAAGTCACAAATGTTTTGTACAGAGTCTTGTTGAGCAAACATTGATTTTTTTAGGTTTCATAGCACTGTTTGAATTGACTGATTCTGAGCCAGAGCCTTTGGGCGCAGGCGGCTGCGTGGCGTGGCCAGCTCCTGGTGGGGCTCTCCCTGCCCAGCGGCCCCATGCAGCCCCCAACAGCACACAGGAGGATCCAGTATCCTCATGCTCCGCAGCACGCTGCCATGCACTGGTTTGAGGGTGACGAGCCCCAACCTTCACCTGAGCTGATCTTCTCAAATAGATCTCAGAGGATTGGGTCACACTGCTGATAGAAACTCATGGCAAAACACAGGAAAACCTTTTGTCACTGTGTCAACACATGAGTCCAGTCTGTCCCAGCACCCCAAGGAAGATGTGTTTTAAGAGTGCTAAGAGATGTCCCCATGCCATGAGCACGCGGTGGTGGAGGCACCCCGGCCTCTGCGCTCGCTCCGCCGCCCCTCGGACCAGAAACACTTCTCAAGCCGCAGCAGAGAAATAAGAAATCTGAACGGAAGTTTGGCCTCATTCCACCAAAAGCAGGAGATCATCTGTAAGTGTTACAAGGTGTTTCCATCCTATGTTGTGGCCTGGCTCCAAATTGCGCAGAAGCTGGAGTAATGGCTTTTATTAAGGGGGATTGGGGCTGGCCTTTGGCTAGCTTCTGCGTGAGCTTCCTGAGGAACAGGGGCTTAGTGCTGGGCAGAGGGATTGGAGCTGATGCGTCCAGGGTTTAGTTCCCAGTTGCTCAGGTAAACCCAACTTCAGGCTAATTTTTATTGGTTAAATAAGTTCTCCACAAGCAGATTTACAACACATGTGACCAACTCAACAGTTTAATTACAAGCAGAGAATGATTAAGCTGGTTATTTAAAAGGAAAGACAGAGCTCGTCTGGTGGCCTTCTGGTAGCACTCCATAACATTGTGGAGAGGCCGAAGCTGGCACTCAGCTCTCCAGCAGCCTCACAATGGGGCCAGCAGATGGAGTATAATCATCTGCTGGAAGGGCTCCAATACTCCTCTGGGCCCCCAACATCATTATTGCACGGAAAATGGTGAAAGTTGGGCTGAGGCCATGGCTCTTGCCAACACGATGAGCTGTGCACCACCGCCTGCCCTGCCCTGCCCTTCCCAGGTGGGCAAACAGGGACTGCAGGGGCTGGGTTTGGGGCTTTTGTGTGTGTTTCCTTTCTTAAGAGCATATTCTTATCCTGCAAGGTAATAAAACCAATTAAAATACTGCACTTTCATTGCACCAGCTCAGATGGCCTACTTCGATGTTGTATATGGACGGCTTTGGGGAAGCACTGCTCAGCAGGCTGTAGGAAGCTGCACAGACTGTCTTTTCCTTGAAATGCCACAGCAAAAGGCGGCTGCACGATGCCAGCACCACCGTGCACAGTGCTGGAGGGAGCGGTGGGGGTCTGTGCTCCTGCAGAAGCTGGTGCTGGTGTGGCTGCCATGAGCCCCCCTACCACTGCATGCACACCTCTGCAACCGCTGCCACATCACCACTGCCCAGCTGCAGGATTCCCACCCACAAATGTGTCCAAAAAAAACAAGGAAACGGGATCCAGCAACTGTACGATTCAACTTCAAAGACATCAAAAGACATAACATTTTATTTGCCTTCTGCTTTTTAAACTTTTAGGGTCCACTCAGGTAAGACTTTCAAATTTTTAATTAAAAATAAAGGCACAGCAGCTTCTGCTGTCGTTTCTCTTTGAAGTTGGACATTTAAGTATAATATCTGTTACCTGAAGACTTTGTTAAAGCTGTGAGTTTGGGAAAACTCTGCCCAACACATATGCCTCAGCAGATCTGGATGCTTATTTTGGTTTGATCTAGTTTTATTTCGCCTAAAACTATTCACCTATATTCTTTCAGCAACTTAAAAGCCATTTTGAATTCCGTACGGTTTTTCCTTTCACATTTCACATTTAAATGTAACGTATGTTTTTTATATTATCGTGACAAATTGCCTCCTTTTTAACTCAGTCATAACCACCTCCTCACCCAGCACCGCCCGGCCGGGGCGAACAGCTGCCCAGATGTGCTGCTCAGGGGGAGCATCGAGGTTGTTCATCAACACCCCTGAGAGCAGCGGAGCCGCAGGCTGGTTACCGCTGGGGACGGGGCTGGTTTGATGCCTCCTCCAAAGCAGCACACGGAGTGAGAGCAAGTACACGTCTCGAGTCGTTGTGTTTCCTCTTAACCACAAAAGAATACTTACATCCTACATTACTCGGCGTAATGGGATCCATCATCAAAATACTCTTTCTACTGGAGGACTGCTATATTTCATTGCTGAAAGAACAAAAACTTTTGAAGCCTCTCCTTAATTTTCAATGAAAAGCATTTGGTTCCAGGGTGACAGACTGGGCTCTTAAGAGCTGTTACCACCTCAGGTAATTATAAAATGACGGAAGGGGGGAAAGAGGGAGAGAGAGATTAACACTTGGTGTGTTTCTGCAGTGCTACAAAGGCAGCTCCTCAGGTGCCCATGTTAGGAGCTCGGCTATAACAGCTTCCAGTTGGAAAGCAAATTGGAGGATGGAAATGCAGAAAGGAGAACTTGCAATTAGAAACTGGAAAAAAAAGTCCACAAACTAATGTATTAACTTGAACACTCCAAAATGGGGGGGGGGGGGGGGCCAAAAAAAAGTAGAAAATATAGCTTCTGTTGAAAACAGCCCAGATTTGAAGAAAAAGACTCAAAAAAAAAAAAAAAAAAAATCTTGCACAAACTTGGGACTGACTATTACCCTAGGAGCTGGAGGAGGCTTGTCCTCTCTGTGGGTAAATCACAGCAAATTAGAATTTCATTTTGATATGTCACTTTATGTACTCTACATTAGGTATTACTGGAAAAGAAAATTTAAAAAAAAAAAAAATCAAAGCAAAGCAAGACAAAAAAGGCAAAGACTGAGCAGAACCCTAAGACATGAAGTGATTCCAGCAGCAATAATTAGCTCTTCAATATGGTTACACGGAGTAATGTAATAAACACACATGGACCATGCAAGAAATGTATGGACTAGAAGCAGGAAAAAGCATTGGTAAGAGAGAAAACTAAGCAGCTCCTTACTGACGACAACTGAGCACCTAGGTGAGAACCAGGCAGCACGCAATTAACAATGGTCAAAGCATGAGACAAGGGAATCACCACGGCAGAGCAGCCTTTAACCTCCCATACCCTGCCCCTAATTCTAAATTAAAGCAGAATGAAATGCAGGATTACTGGCCTACAGGTCCTCATAGTAAATTCCTCCCAAATTCTGCCTGGTGCCAGCAGTGCTGTATGGGGCAGCCAGGAAAGCCTCCTCTGGGCACGGCCACGCATGCTGGCTGCACGTCCCCGCTGCATCGGGGCCATCTGCGCACCGGTGAGGGGAGGTGCTGCTCGGCTGGGGCAATAGTGGCAAATAAAGGGTGCTTTAATAAAACAGCAGCATAGTACAGGACTCTGTCCTCTTCATTTTTTAATAGAAGCCTTTCACGATATGGAACTAATTATCGCCATCTGCCGTCCCATACTTATATTTCCTCTCTCACAGCTCATTCTTCAAAAACTCAGTAGCTTCCTCCCTTTACATTTGTAAATGCTGTTGACTATGGATAAAATCCATGTTTACTTTGTATGCAGGGCCCATAGGAAAGCTTGTTTTAATCATCAACAGATGTTACATTCTGCTCTGCTGTGCTTGGCACACAACTTCAGAGGGAAATAAAAGAAAAATCTTTATTTTAAATTTAAATTGTAGATTGTTACAGACTAAATAAAATGCCAAATTGTTATTGGAAACAACATGGCCACTGTAATAACTATAACTGACATTTACTTTTTACAATTATAATTTTTTTTCTGGTGCTGTTTAACACAAGATGGTTTCCACATTTTGCGAAGGAATTTTTTTTCCCTTTTCTCTGAAATGATTTGCAATCAAGCCACAGACATTTGTAATTTATTTTTATTTAATACTTTCCTATGAGTTTATGAAATACTGGGATTATTATGCTATATACAGTAGATAGTTTTTGAATACGTACTCTCCCTCCGGACTCATATTTCAATACACATTATCCCCTTGAACTCATTTATAAACACCCATTATTCCCACAGACCCTGCTATAAACATGTAATATCTGTGGACTGTTTCAGCCTTATGGTCCTTTTTATCTCTGGCTTCCCTCCCGTCCGTGTTCACCTTTGATGTCCAAGCAAGGCCCCCGGTGCCACGTGCCCATGGGTGCCCGGTGCCCTCCCGCTGCCCGCAGGGACAGGGACCGCTGCGCTCCTGCTCGTGGTCCCACTGCTGGAAGGGGACTGGTGGCACTGGCGTGCTCGGGCACCTGCTGCACACGTGCTGATTACAACGTGGCACCTCCCAGCAAGGCATCAACCATTTCGTGTTTAGCCACGGGTGTCACGAATTTGAACATGATTTCCACAGCCACCAGAGCCAGGTATCCCTGCCGCAGCCTCGCTTGCCACTTATTCCTTGTCCCCACAGGCACTTACGAAATTAGTGCTTCCTTTGAGTGCTAATTTCTCACTTCATTTCTAAACTACTGAAGAACATGCTTCATGAAATTATGGGCGTGTTTTGTATTGCTCAGAAGTAAATGGGATTAAAATGTTTGAGCAGAAAATCTGAAAGATTCAGCATGATGCTCTTTGTGGTAGCTAGCTACAGAAGTGAGTGGAGTGCTCATTGGCCCTCCATGTTTTGCCAGACTGAGGTGTCAAATCTCTGAATATTTGCAGCAGCAGATAGCACGTGTCTGCTTATATTTCTACAGAAACAAAACACACAAAACCAAAACCTGCCATGTGAGTTTGCAGGAGACCACGACGTTATGGCCTGAATACAGCAGAACGATGTTTCAGAATCAAACAAAAGGTCTGTAATGGCCTTTAATCTTCATTGACAATTAAAATTCACATATTTTTATGGGATAAAAACTGAGCACTTTGAAAGTAAGGGGCATCCCACACAGTGAGAGTGAATTTCAAGGGGATGGCTGCCTGAAATTCCTAGTCTTAAGATGAGAGACATTTCTCAATTACTGCAACATCCTCTCCTCTGTCCTTGACAAATGCACTCTTGCTCTGTTCACAGCCTATCTGGAGTGTTACTGCAAAGATAATTTCCCCATCCATCACCTGGAGCGCATCACACATCTCTGCAGCCCTCCATTAGCCACCTCTTCTCCCTCCTCAGACATGAGCAGATTTTCTTCTCTTCCGTGCCTCTTCGCCACTGCCCCCTGCCCTGCTAGGCATCTTCCGCACAGAGTCACGAGCCTGCCGCCCAGATCTGCCACACAGGGTGCCTGCTTCTGCTTTCCACCTGCCAGCTTTTCAAAGGCCTTGTGCTTTCTCCCAGTCTGTTTATCAAAACTGAGAACCTACTATTAGTTTTAACCTAGGTAGCTATTAAAAAGGAGCAACAGATTAAGAGGGTTTAGGGGACACTAGTATTTCCTTCGCAACACCTCTTGTACTGATGCTTCTTTGCTGTTCTTTGTAGCCTGTCACTTGCCTGCACCTGACCTCTGCCTCCTGTCCCATACAGGCAGGGCAGAAATTATTAAAAAAAAAAAAAAAAATCCTGGTCCATGAGTAACCAGACTAAAGAGTGATACAAATACTGGAATAATAGTAACAGGGAAAAGCTGCAGACAGGTTTGGGTTAGTTAACAGGTGTGTAGGCTAACTCTGTTCTCAGGGACTTCATCCTGCTGCTCATCAATCTGCTGTCAGTAGAAAGAAGACAACTTCTTTTGGGGGTGATTCATGAATTAATCTCATTTAAGTACTCTGAGTCATCTCCACAGCCTTTTCTGACACACGGCTTTCTTTAGCTTAAGAACCTTGCCTGTGGCAAGCTGAGGTTAGTGCAAGGCTGGCTGCGAGGGCAAGGCACGAGGCCACCAAACCCCAAACCCCTGCCAGAACTGAGCACTGCTGCAGCTCTTGTGCAGTCTGTTCCCTTCCTGCTGAATCCTGCTCGCACGCGTGGAAGTCATTAAATTACCAGCACTCCAAAAGCAAACCACAAAGCTCACTTTAAAGTCACAAGTCAGCTCTGCCTAAAATCATCTAAACATCCAAAATCCATACAAATCAACACGAGAGGTGCAGCACCCAGGTTCACCTGCAGCAGTCTGTTTCACACGCCGCCAGCCTTACCTCAGCCACGTCCCCTTGTGCAGCTAAGGGCAGCAGCAACCTCCTTCCACTAACTTCCCCCAGCTTTCTACAGTCCTCCAAAGCCCAGGCCATCACCTCATGAGAAGGGAAGTCTGGCTTTTGCACAGACTTTCGACTTGCCAAGCAATTTTCCTGATCATCCCACACGCTGCCTCAAGCCTGCACGTGCAGCAGCAGGCTTGCATGAGCGCCGACAGCAGAACCCTGAGGTACGTGTTCCCACAGCGGGTCCCTCTCCTGTCTGAAATTACATGCATGTGTTGGCCAACAGCTCAAGCTCACAGGCCGTACGAATGCAGATACACCCCAATACTGACAAGATGATGTTATAATTTTAGATAGGTACATGGTTCGCAGCAAAGGCAGTACAGAAGCAAGCTCTCCGCGTCTGTGAATCTGTGCATCAGTGTCTGGGAGTGTTTAGAGAAAGTCAAGAGCAGAGCAGAGGGTGGTCATACTGCACCTGCACTGACACGGCGTGTGCCAGGGATGCAGATGTGCAATTTTACAGATAAGGTAACACGTTTTATAAAAATGCAGCAGTGCACACACAATTACTTGGTCAGATGTTGCACACATTTGTGCAGATAATAACCACAAACAAGTTTAAAAAATCTTTGTAAGAAATTTTGAGGTCTAAACAAACAGCTCAGGAGGAAATAAATCCTTTGCTTTTAAAAATTGCAAACTACAGCACAATGCAAACCAGCTTGGAAAGAAGCAGACTTTTATTTTACATCACTAGTGGATACTGTTATGAATTAACAGTTCATTAAGAAAAAAAACTTTGCAAACCATGAATCTAAAAAGAAAGTCAGAGAAACTGTCATCTGCAATTTCCAGTGTGTGAATAAATCTCAGAAGATGTCAGCAGACGGAGTTCTTACCGAGAGCCAAACAAACAGGTGTCTCCTGGCTTCCTGACCCGTGACATCAACAGCGCAATAAAACTCTTTCCATTTAGGGACAAAACCATTTGGTACTGGTACATGGAATAATACCTGCTTCTTAAAATACGGAAACACATATAACAAATGCCTCTTTAAATCCCAGAAGAAACAGAGACTTGCACTGTGAAGTATTCCCCCTAGGAATCATGTAAATCATACAGAAATTTTACTTGTCCTGGAACAGGTTTGAAAATCTGTTTGTGGTTTTTGGTACATTTTTTAAAACGTATCTGGTCAATTCATAAATGAAAGAGTCCTTCAAATTCCAATGGAATGGCCTCTGTACATGTTGTTTTAGAATAGCGTGAAATTGCAGACAAATTTGCTTTGAAAATTCAATTCTTTTTGTAGTTGAAAAACAAAATTTACTCTATTATCTTCATCACATTCCGTAGGAATGGAAATTAAAGTGTTGTTGCTTCACCATCGACTCACTCTCTCCTGTCAAACCTGGCTGTGCAAGCACCACAAAAGCAGTGCTACCACGGACTTTCCTTATCGCCTTAGAGCGAAAATTAGGGTGAAACAAGTCAAGCTGCTTGGGAGACATAACAAAAATGGCAGTGAGTGTGCATATTTAAGCAGACTCATCTGCACCTTCCAGGGAGCAGGGAAGGTACTGAAAATTTTTCCACTTCTGAAATCTTAACAAGTTTTGGAATCCAAACAAAAAGCTCCTAACAGATAAAGAAGAACCTTCCAGCAAGTGGTGTGGAGCCTTGCATCCCCCTTCCTGAGCATCTGGCAAGTACAGCCATGAGTGACTTCTCGTAGGTGAACCACACTTCAGGACCAGACTGATAGCAGCCTTGGGAGAGGCAAAGCTCTACTGTGCTCATCATCGTTACAGAACTGCAGACACAATATGTAATCTTTTCATGATAAAGGTAAAACCGTCAGGTGATGTACCCTGTATAGAAATCTGCGCTTATGCAGATGGTTGCCCACATTTAATTTCATTGACTACCTCTCCATCCATCCATCAATTCTCCTGCACTTGAAAAGTAAAGTCAATTTGGAAAGCTATTCCAAGATAACCTTCAAAGTCACTTCCAAAAGGTATGCCTCTGATTTAGGTTGACAGTCCAGCCACTGTTTGGTGTTATATCTTTGTGATCATAACTCATTGTACTCACCCTGTGTTGCACCACACTCCAGTGAGAGGCGTATCTCCTTAACGGCACGTGTTAGCATACAGTTTATTAAAATGAAGAACCCTTTATCTCCTTTGTCATTTCTCTCAGCTCTTTGCAGTTTATCCCATCACTGCTCTTTCATTAAGCTAATACAATGTGCACACATAGACATGGTAAATACCAAATAATAAAATAGACTACATTAATGTTGTGACATTCACAAAAGGCAGCAAAATTAAAGCTGGGTTCATCATTCCAGCCTTGCATAACACCTTGTTTGACATGGGGTGCCACAGATGCATAAAGCACGGGAGATTTAAGGGAAGAATAGATAGGGATACACAAAAAGGCAGAAACATAAAGGATTTTTTTTTTAATATATTTTTTCTGACAGCTCATTCCATTATCATTTATTTTCTATACTTTGGATCATCACTGAAGAAATCCCATGTTCAGACAATTCATGGTGATGGAATAAAACATATCAAAAACAGTGAGCTGTAGGACTGCTGAATTATTCAAGAAACAGAAAATTATTAGAGGTCATGTTTATTCAGAAACAAAAGTGCCTTGTTAATTCACAGGACCCTAGACACTGCGATGATTTGATCTGACACTTTGCATAATATAGGCCACAGGAATTTTCTGTATTACTTCCAGTTTGAAGCTCAATAGTTGCACTTGAACTGCAGCTTTTAGAAAATCATCCTATCTTGATTTTAAAATATCCACCATAATAGCCACTAAGTTGTTCCAGTGATTAATCACCTTGCTTGATTAACACATACATTATTTCTAGACAAATTTTTGTCTACCTTTAATTTAATTCACTGAATCTCATTATACCTTTTGTTGTTAGTTTTTAGAGCTCTCTGTTCTCAAATTTCTTTTGCCTGTTTGAGCACTTATTGACTGTGTTCAAGTCACCTCTTAAGTGCCTTTTTGATAATGTAAGAGGCTTGGGGTTGGAGTTTGAGGTGGTTTTTTGTTTTGTTTTGTTTTTTTTTGTTGTTGTTGTTTGTTTGTTTGTTTGTTTGTTTTTATCTGTCACCATAAGATACATTTTCCATTTATTTAATCATCTTCATGGATTTTGAGTGCATCCTTTTCGGCACCCTTCTTCAAGTGTTGGCAAAAGAAAGGGACAGTATTCCAGAGGCATTTATAGAGGCAGAGAGCGATCACGCAACCCCTAATCCTGCACAGCATCCTTCAGGTCACGCATGAAGGGGCCGCAACAGCCCTTTTATCCTTGGCATCACCCCAGAGTTCATATTGATTTATTCCATCAGCTGCCGTGAGACTGACGTCTAACCCCCCATGGGGCAGCCCCCAGTGGGATATGGGCAGAGGGAGCTGGGGCTAGGCCATGGGCATGGGAGGTGGTGACAGCCTCGTGGAAGCGCAGGAGTCACCTAGAGCCGAGGGCTTCACAGCATTGCAAGTGAGACTTTCCCTCAGGATTAATAGTGACGATACCTGCATCAACAGAAAGCACGTACCTTTTCTTGCCATCGTGTACATTTCTGCTATACCAAATATCCTGGATAGAAACTGGATTCTTTCAGCTGGACTCCTCTAGAGTTTTATTTCTCTTCAGGTACATATTCCTCTGTAATCATCCATAAATTAACAAAGGAAAGTGAACAGGAAAACAGTCTGCAACACATGTCACAATGTCTTGAAGCACTAGTCACACAATCATTTTAAACTTTAGGTCATACAAATGACCCTAAATGGAAGCTTGTTTCTATTAATTCACAGATAACTAAGATGGTACATTATAACAGCTCTTGAAATGAACAGCATTTACAAACTGGAAAGGAGGATACTGGCACAATGTCAAATGGAAAGTCAAATAATAGCTTATCTGTAATATTTCTCACCCTCCAATTAGAAAAGGAGAAAATGTGGCCGACCGGGACCACTGGGCATCCTCTGAACACTTGGGTGCCTCTGCGCCCTGCACTTTCAGGACACAGAAACACGCTAACTTCCTAGGGCAGACCTAGCCCTGCCTTCGTGGCAGGCAGCATGCACTGCATCGCAGTTGACACTGCACCCAGGGCTGCAGTCCATCGGTGCCACGAGTGTCTCAAGGGAGCAGCACCGCTGCTGCTGGGAATTCCCCTCCATGTCACTGCTTGTGCCCACAGAGCAGCCTCACCTCCCTGCCCCGCATGGGAAGAGCACCCCTAAGAGCTGGGAAATGGGATCTGCTGCCAACACATCGTGAAGGTCTCCAGGGGTACAGGGACATGCAACCAAGAAGCCTCGAAACAAATCCTGTATTCCTATCCAGGCTGGCCACCTTTGTGATAAATGGTGGCTGGGTTGTGTGATGGTAGTTTACCAAAGGGCCAGATTGCAAACAGGCTTTGTTGTGATAGATGGTGGTGACACAAAGAGTGTGACCGCTCACTGTGCAGCCCTGCCCCAAGCCCTGACCTCAGCCCATTTGATGTTTCAGGACTATGTAATTTTCCAGAGCATTAAGACCATCGAGCCCACAAAAATGTTGCAAACTGTATTCTTCATGTAAAATATTTTAGTTGCTCAGATTGGATGCAATCAATTTAAAGCTATAACTAATTAATCTCCGGCACAACCCTATGCCTTTATGAGATGTTTCTGTCTCATATTTAAAGCAGAGGAAGAAACAAATAAAAATAAAAGTCATAACCATGAGAAGGAAGTTGGCGAACATCTCAGGAATTTTTGCTGCAGAAAAACCATGCTCCATCTGCCACTACTGGCATGAGTGCCTTTTGCTGCAGCGGGCTTTACTCGATTTTATTCTGTTTAATCAAGAAGAAGGACTTCCTTCAAACAACAAACAACAGGAACACAACACACGTCTTGCTTCAGATGCCCCACGCTTCTGTGCACTGGTCATTGCTGGGCCTGCACGGCCATGGGCTGCGAACCCCACAGGCTGCCCCTGGGGCAGAGCACATCCCAGGCATACAGGTTCAGCCCTGGGGAAGCAGCTGCTCAGGGGAAGCTGTGAATTCTTCAGAGGAGCAGCATTCCTCTAAAGTGAATTTGAACAAAGGCATTACCTTTTATTTCTTATAAATAGACAACTTTGAAATGTATTCTCTTTAAAAATTATACCATTCCTTCACATCTTAATTAATGCCAAAAGCTTTGTTTTCTTTCTAGTAACATATTAGAAAGCTATTATTAACGTAATTTAATTTTTGTAAGGAGCAGCATTTGTTTTCTATTTAAAAAAAAATAGGTGGTTCTGAAATCCTGGCCTGTCAACATCGCTTAAAACATTCCCGCTCCATGCCTCTACCTAATAAATTAAATCAGTGTTTTAATTGTGCCCATGCTTTGTGGTTCCTGGCAGTACAAAAAGATCTTCTGTGAATGCACGTCCCAAAAAATCCTACTGAGTGATTAATTACTAGTCTGGAAGATATAAATATGCCTTTCAGTAAAGACAGTATGGACTGCTGGAAGCTCTGGCCTTACATATCTCTGTAGATCTCCTTCACCCAGCACACATCTTTTTAATTCAAACAAGATTCCAGCCTCAATATTTACTGACAGCACAAAAAAACCTTTCTCTGCCCATTTGCCCTATTTAATTAATACAAGGTATATTTATTTGAAGTGGAGCAATACGAGGTACATTTATTCAAATTTTTCGATTTCTCCAAGTTTTCCTCACCCTTAAACAAGCCATCCGTGGCACATTAAGTCCTACATGTTCTGGAGAGCTCAGCCCCTCCAGGACACAGCTCTGAGCAGCATCCCAGCACGGAGCAGTGCCCTGATGGACCCCGAGCCCCTCCTGGTGCACGGATGCCGCAGTTGGAGCCACCCCGGGGGGCGAAGAGCAGCAGGCAGGGGACAATTTAGTGCAAGGAGAACTAATCAAAACCAACCGCGAGATGAAAGGACCGGGACTGGCGGCGTAACGCCCAGCCTCACGCAGTCAGGTCACCCGCACGGGCCAAAGCGGCACAAGTGGAGATTGCTGCTTAATGGCCTGAAAAGGGGGAAGCAGGGACTGCAACCTAGCTCCTTATCATAAGAAACGCGATTTATTTCACTACAAGCAAGAATGAGGCAAAGACTAACTCAGCTCTTACACTTTGAAAAGGTCTTTCCATAGTCAAGGAACAGACTGAAATATGAAAGGGAAACATGTGCCTGTTTTGAGGACAGAAGACCAGAGTTTTGCAACTCTCTGAGCACCAAAATCCACTGAAATCACTGTTACCATTGTGATTGCTCATTAACAATACACATCTTTCAGCTGACAGTTTTCATTTGGATCTTGTGAAAACCACAAATCAAACATACGTAAGGAGGCAGCTAACTTCAACTGAGGAAAGGTCTTTAAAAAACAAGAAAGAAAATAAACCTTTGATAAAATAATTGCTTCTGCTGTCATTTTTTTTCTTTTTTTGCTATTTCTTCAAAAACAATTTCTCTTTCTTTCTTGTTCATCTATCTGGTGTCCTGCTGTTGCATAGATGAAAGGTCCAGTCTCTTTAAAATTTCATGCAGGGCTCTTTAGAACATCTCAGTTTTAAATGCCCATGGCAAAGACAACAAAATGTAACAGTAAATGGAACGCAGATGAAAAACCCTGTTTATATACTCTATAAAGGTAGCGTGTGTGACATAAGGTATATTTTCACACCCGAGCATAATGGTGATAACCATTTTTAAAATCACTGAACCACACAACTGGTGTTCACGAAGCACTGACCACAACTCAGACCCACAAAAGCTATCTGCAACTTATAAAACCACAGCCCCTGGCGCTGACACAGAGCAGACGTGTCCCACCACCCACTAGGTCCTTTCTGCCCCGTGCCTGACCACGTCCCACCCTGTGGCTGAGCAGAGGACTGCAAGGAGCAGAGCGCAGCCAGGGCTCCCTCCCTTGCACAGGACACAATGACTCTGGTAAGGTCTTTGGGTACAAGGATGTGACTATGTACAACCGGCATCGAAGGATCATCAGAATGCTCCAGCCCCCTTCTAGCCTTATGGCTCTGTTTTTGCACATCAGTCTTGTGTTCCCACAAATTCTGGAGCTAAACCAGGGGAATCTCCTAACATACTCATCTGTTAAGTTTGCCACATTAAGTCCTCCTGAGAATTCAAAACCATGCAATAGCTGTCAGCATGTGGAGATGCACACACATGAGTACACATGGTGGAGACCACTCAAAGAACAAGGTGTTTCCAAACTGTCAAAAAAAGTCCAATTCCCTTTTCTGGAAATAGAGCATACTCCTATTAGGAAGATGTCTAAATATCTAGATTTCAGGTAATTTCGCCATTCATAAATAACATAGTATTGCCAAATTCAAGACAACAGGGCCTCACAGGCAATTTCCAAGTTTCTACAGCTCACCAGACAGCAAAGTAACCACCAGCAGCAACATTCAAGTCAAACAGGTTTGTGTGGTTTTGTAGCATCTTCTTATATCCAATAAGTCTACGGTACTTTACCAGAATGGTAACTGGAACTTTAACTGGAAACCACAACATCTGTTTCCTATATCTCTGCTGTTGCTGCTCTTGTGTGCAATGTTCACAACACTTACACTCCCGAGGATATATCTTTTAGCTCACTGAGGATTTGAAGCACAAGTGTCACAGCTGTGGAGCTGAAGCACTGAGGGAGGAACCAGTGGGCTCCCTGCCTGCAGAGGCTGGGGATGTGAATAATGCCAGGAAATTTGGAGGAACTGATTAGCACACCTTCAGTAACTTCAGGGGAAAAATTCACAGACTATACTTCAGAGAACCATCCTGATATGTAATTGTAGTCATAATCCTGATCAATGGGAACATTGACAGAAAACTAGAATGAAGTTAAAATGCTACAGGTATTTGTACAGGTTCAATAAAAACAGTCCATCATTTCTGCCTATAAAAATGTTGAGCCTGTTTCATCAAAAGTGCAAAACAGCGAGACAGCAACAAGTGAAAACCCCCACACAACAACTAAAATAGGCCCCAGGTGGACGAGCAGCACGAGGCAGAACATCTCTTCTGAGACAGCACAAGCCTTCCCAAGGACAAAGGAATTGTGAAATGTTGGTTATAACGCTCTAAATGCAGACGTTACAAAAACAGATGACACAGTCTTCCCCATCAGGAACAGGGCAGTTTTAGCAGCATAAAGTCTTTATTAGTGGAGCTATGTTTTGTACACTAAACATGAAAAGAACAACCAACAGTATCAAAGTGGGCAAGACTGATGGTTCAGAATCTCAAAACAGAAAATGTTACACTGCAGGAGCTGCATGCATTAATCAAAATACTCTGTTAGCTAATCCCACATTGATAACAAGGACTTATCACACAGGGAGATCAGGTACGTGATGGAAGTCATGTGGATGGCACAAAATAAAGATTCAAGCAGGAAACATCTCTGCCATAGCCCAGAGGCCGGGTTTGGAGAGCACTGTGCAACATCATCCCCAGCGAGAAAACTCCTGGTGTCCCCAAACGAACTGCTGATAGACATGCTTGTCTTGGGTAACCCAGTGCCAGCACAGCTTCCAGCACACAAATCAAAACCAGCAGAGGTTCAACGCTTCTGAATGGAGCAGCCTGGCAGATAAAGGATGATATCACAAAGCAGAGCATGAGTGAGTCATGTCCCATCCGATGCTTGGAACTGAGTCACAGTTTAATAAACAGGCTGGCTCCGGCCATGTGCCTTCTTCATATAGAGCTAATAAGACCAAAATAACCCCTAATTGCATCAGCCACGATAGAGAAAACGATAAGCTCTTTCAGTCAAGATTGAGCTCATGCATCCAGAACAAAACCACCTCACATGATTTTGCAGTCATTTTTTGTAAACATATCAATGGGAATATGAAGCATAAAACGCTTCAGATATTTCCAGATAACCAAGAAGCTGAAGGAGCCTCTTTGTGTCTAGAAGCTAGGAACTGCTTCAGAAGGTGGTGCTTTGCTGCACACAAACATTTCATTTTCTAGCTTGGGACAACACTGACGGACTCCTGCAGCAGTACAGTGTGGTGGTCAGCTACAGAAAATCCCTGCTCAGTCTCTCTCTGTGAGGCTGCAGCCGTCCGCTGGCACCACAAAGAACAAGCAAAGTGCAACCAGCGCTGCTGCAGCAGTTCTGCTGCAGAAAAGCACCCGAGAAAGGCAGGACCACATACATACATGTGTGTGTATATATGTATATATATATGAGGGCAAATGAAAGCAGGAAACTCTGTGTTTCCCTCCAGGTGTCCACGAGCCAGGACCTGGGAGAGCTGGCGAGGACAGGCCAGTGGCCAGGAAGGAGTGATGCCTGCAGGAGGGGGCGAGGGAGGGGAGCTGGAGCCCAGTGAGTCTGGTTCTGAGGAACTGCTCAGATTTCTGCTTGCACATTTGGGCTCCACTTTATTCAACGCACATTGCAGAAAAGCTTCCAACTCAGAATTATTCTAGTGCTCATCCACAAGCATTGGGACTTGAAATATCTGAAATATCTGCATATTTAAAACTACTGGACACATTTTCCTCAAAACTGGCTTCTATTTCCTTCCTTTTTCAGTAATGATGATATCATCTACTAAACTTCAAATTCCATTTTCAACCTTTTTTTTTTTTCTTTTTTTGGGGGGGAGGGTTAGGCACAAAGGAGGAAATTAAAAGGAACATTATTTTCACACAAAGATGTGGAAATCCAACAGATTTTGAATTATTTAAAGAAATATTTGAACATACCAGCCAAGAAAAATGTCAGCTTTAAAGAACTAAGGAAAGCTATAAGTAACTGAAACACTGAAGGACATTAAACCAATCATGGTTTTGTATCAACTCATGAAAGATTATTCATCTATTAAGACAAGAAATAATGAACTTTCTTTTGTGAAAGGAAACGTTCCTGCATTGCAACACACACGGACTTTTCAAGGATCTGTTTGGGTGTTTTTGTAGAAGGGATTAACTGAAGATCAATTTCAAATGCATCCAGTTTAAATCTTCATTTTGTTTGTGTTGCACTGAGCTTTCTGTGTGGTTACATTTGAGCACTCCAAATTCTCTTGACCAAAATAAATCCATGGACTGGGGAAGAGGAGGTGGGTTCAAAGCCCAGCACGGGGTCAGGAAGGCTACCAGGGTCAGCACTGGTGCCATTTCCCCCTATATCCAGGCACTTCTTCCCACAGACAAGATGCTCTGTCAGCCTTAGCAAGTCCTAGAAAACACCCCATTTCTGGTGAGTGCCACCAGAGACTGGTTTGCTTCTCAGGACTGTAATGCACTCGTGAGTGCTGCGGATCCAGGTCCAGGTACCTCTGCCCAGCTGTGGTGGGCAGGTATTGCTTCGGGCTTTTAAGGCTGGAAATAATGTAGATGAGCTTGCATGATAATCAGACTATTGCAATATTTCCACCCAAACAGCTTCGGTAAGATCGTAATGGAAGGTGCAAGTAAAAGGAGAGTTGTTATTCATTCCAGACTTTAATCAAATGAGAAGGATAAATCATGCTTCCTTTGAAAATCATGTACGTGGCACATAACGTGCTATCATAGCAGGAAGGTCTTTAATACAAAATGAAAACTTAAGTTCTATTTTCCCTAAGTAGGGAAGAAGTAACTTGGGTTATCCTTTTAGCTTATTCATGCATTATGGACTCAATAGACTAGTCTTGTTTCTTAATACACTATTATTAATTAGACATGGCACAGCCAAAGGCAGAACGCTATTAAAAGAAAAAGCAGGGATACAGATCTTATGCATCCCAGCCCACTGGTCCTTGCTCACTGCCCAGACAACATTTGCCATGTTTGAGCAGGGCCCTGTGCAGGAGGAAGGAGTGTTTCTCCTGAAGGTGCGTTAGGAAGGGGAAACGAGGCAGCATCCAATTTTTAGCTAATCTGAATAGTTGACAAAGTAATGATATGAAATGTTGGCAACTGTGGTTTGTCTCATCAATGGAAGACGCAGATCACAAGCTTGTTTTGTTGAGATCTTTCCACACAACAAGTGTTTATTGATCAGAACTTGATGCAACAGAGGCTGAAATACTGCTTTAATGTAATTAAACATCATTTCCCCTAAAAAAATCAGTTTTCCTGCAGTAGATTTTATGCACAATTGCGATTTTGAATTGAACTAAGACTACTTATATATAGCACTTCAGTTTGTAGGTAACCAGAGCATTCAGAAAGGTCGCAGTCCCAATACCAAGCAAAAAAACAACACCTGTTATCTCAAAAAAGGTACAAAAAAATCAAATGAGAAAAAATAATTTTTACCACCTAAAAAAGAAGAGCCTACCTGAAGCTGATTCTGACAAACCTTCTCATACACATTCTGAGATATTTGTGCCATTATTTATACACCTGCATGAAACACAACAATGTGCTCCTGGATGAGTCTTTGAGTGATGCTTCACAAAACAGGTATGCCAGGCAAGGCTTTGCCACCTGCATTTGGCAGCTTTCTCCCCTCAGGCAGCAAGGAAACACATCCCCTCAGGCACAACCACGAATGCAACCTAGTTAGGCGCTCTGTGCAATTAGCTGGAGGCAGTGGAAAGCCCATTTCTGCTCAGCCTTTCGACATCTGTGTTTTTCCAAAGTCTTGACTTCCTGTTTTACTGCTCATATGCTAAAATTCAGCTCTTTTTCCATAAAGTATTTTAATCTAAAAATAATTTGAAACATGTTTATTTTTAAAAGCTTTTACCCTCCCCAAAATAATGCTTAAAAGAAAGCAACCTTAAGTATTAATACAGAGGAAGTAGTTGCCGTTACTTTCATTGCAGATAAATCACTTCTAATCTAAATTTTTTTCAAAAAAAAAAAAAAAAAAAAAAAAATCTAAAGTAATATTAATCGTGCTGGCCAGGGAGCAAAAGGACATTCCCAGACATTAACTGCTTTCCAAATATGAAAAACATATTAAATATCTCTCTTAAAGCAAGATGTTTTCCTCATGTTTCCTTCAGGGGAAAAGCTGCTCTGCTCACTGCGGGACGGGGGCACTGCACACCAGGCACTGTCCCCTCGCTCTGCCACAGCGCCGGCTCCACTCTGACAGCACCCAAAGCACCACACACTGTGTTAAGCACAGGGCAACATCAGGTAGCAAGGAAACATAGCGAATTTATGCAGAAAGCGTCTTCATTTCCTATACATTGCAAGCCCCCAGCTGGGACACTGAGCCTAGTGATACTTGGAGGGGAAAAATAAAAGCGGAATTCAGTGCAAGAAATGGGCAAGACACAAAATGAACTTGGGTACACCCAAACCTGTACATGGCCTGCATACCACTGAGCCCATCTGCATCTGCAATCATACGGGAGGCAGCAGGGATCACGACGATCCTTTCCCAAGGCCACAAATCCCCCAGCACTTGGAAGCGAGCCCCAGGGAGTCACAGGCTGGGCTCCGGCCAGTCCAGCACCGCCACAGCCCTGCACAGGATGGGGCACGATGCCTGCCCATGGCCCCATGCAGAACAGGCTCACACTTCAACTCTACAACTTGGTTTGTCCTGGATATTTGTAAGAAAAGTGCACAAGTGAGCCTTGCCTGCACCCAGTGGATCAAACCCAACAGCGCAGACAGATGCACTTTTATTAAATCACAGCCTGCGATTTCTGTTGCAATAGGATCAGGGGCAGAAGGCAGGGAAATGCACTTAGGCAGTGAAACTAAGGGAATACAATTAGGGCTAGTCCCAAATAAGATATATAAAACTGTTCTCGCCCCACGCAGGCACACCAGGGCCAGCAGGGAAGCCCAGACAGCCCAATCCCTTCCACTGCATGTGGAAGGCGGCGTGAGCGCTGTCTCAGACACACTGCCCACAGCAGCATTAAATATGGCCCTCACCACCCCAAAGCAACCAAATGCTACCACCCTAATTACTTATAAATCACATGAATTCTGGCCACGTGGATGAGATTTTTCTGTCAAAGTAATTTTCGTGAAGGAGCTGTGTCTCTGGAGTTAGCTTCTCATCAGCCAATCCGCCACAGCCCAGCTGTTAGGCTTCTCAATAGAAAAAAAAAAAAAATACTTTCTTTTTCTTTTTTTTCCCTCAGATAAATAAGGAAGAATTTTATTAGGCTTCAGTGTATGTGTATGATTAGAATAACAGAAGGAATAATTTATTTGTGGCATCGTAGCATAAAAAACAGTATCTAAGTCCTCAGAGGCTAGGATAGATGCCTTTTAGCAAGGAGCATTTTAAAAAGATCATTAAACACATATTCCTCACTTTCTGAATCTAGTGTCTTTTCCCTACTCCACTAGTGTCTTCTTTTTATTAGTATTTTTTCTTTAACAGAACAGCAATAGTGTTTGAACTGTTACAGACTCATTGAATTAAGATTTTGCACGTTCATCATCTCTTGTAAGAAAACATTCCCACACACCCTGGTGATAAACAGCACATGAAGCATAATGCCAAGTGATAAAGCTTGTTGAAAAGTTCATATTTATAGATATTTAAAATGCTTCAATGCGAAATATACGGTAATGCTGTTTTCCCTTGCACTGCATAAAAGCAAATTAAAAGTAAGCACCACAGGATTTGTAAAATACAAAGTTATTCAGTATCTCACAGCAGTACAGGAGCATTCCACATGTACAAATCCCACTAGAGAAGGAATGAGGTGTCCCGAACTTACCTGCCAGCTCCCAGGTGCAAAACTCTACGCAGCTGCCCCGAAAGATGGGATGCAGAAGCTGCTCCAGGTTGGGCGCTGCCTGGGGTCAGAGGGACAGCAAGACTCCCTCTGCATCTCCTGCACGTCCCACCTGGGTACTGACAGGACTACTAAAACATTAAAATGTCTGGGATGACAGCAATAAACCCCAGAGCACCCGGCCTTGAGTGGAAAGTACAGAGCAGAGCTCTCGAGGGTACCCCTCAGCTGTGCCCGCTCTTCTGGAATGCATTCCCTTTTTGGGTTTACAGCACCAAAAAAGGAGCCTAAAGATACTTTTTTTCCTGATTTACTGCTACATTGATACGCGTACACAGGGGATGCACAGTCTCTAAATATTTTTAAAACAAGAGTAGAAGAAAAAAACAGATATTTGTTATATTGACTTAAATTTCTGTTGGACAAATGCACTTCAGGCCCTACCTCCCTCTGCTTACTGAATGTAGGTGTGCCAACACCATGGCCAGCTTCACAACTGACCGGCCACACTGAAGACCCCGTGTATAACTGGACGATAAAACAACAAGAAAAGACAAACAAGCGAGCCTTCTCCCCGATACTTTTCCTGCGTAGTATGGATTCTCCACTATGAAAAAGACAGTTATCCCTGCTCCCAGAAGTATTTAGATAAGCACACGCAGAATGCCTACAGGCTACAGTTTTTCATTTTCCTCTTGGCCGATCTACAACTAAGCTGCCAAAATAAACAAACTTAGCCTTCCAGTCAGGCTCAAAATGAACCAGCAAACTGAATTTTTATGTCATAAAAGGAAGCAAAAAAATAAGCAGCAGCAGCTAAAATGCTTAAAATATCAACACTTTTTTCTAGTGAAGGAAAAATAAATGTATGAAGACAAGCTATTAAGCAATGCTTTCAGATGTTAATTACACAGTCCTCAAAGCATCTTACACAGTATCAGAATCACAGACTTCTTTCTAAAGTCACTGAAGAGAGAAAGTTTGGCTGTGTGACATCAGAGAACAAAAAATATACTTTTTAGGTTAGAAGAGGAATGAGCACATATTTTGAGAGCAACCTCATCCGACTCATTCTTTGCAGAGCAACTACTTCATCAAGTTACACATTTTTGAGAGACATTTTGCTGCCCCCTGGGAGCCCCAGGAACACCCTAGGGAAGAGCCCGAAGCCTGCTGCTGACGCAGGGCAGCGAGGTGCCCGCGGGCATCGCAGAGCTGCTCATCCCTGGGGAGCGGGCACTGATACTGACCCGAGACACTGCGTTCTCTGCCTAGGGTCCTGACTATGTTCATTTCCAGACATCCTCAACCTAATTTGAACTTATGATTAAGCGTTTTATTGTGTATTGAAGACCTGAAAGATGAGCTTTTCTAAAATGCTGAAAACACAGCCCTGTCTTCACTTCCCAAGGGAAGTGGAGCACAGCTGAGGAGCTTTCCAAGCAGCAGACCACCTGGACAACCTTGCATCAGAAACCCAGCAGAAGAACCCCAGACAGCAGCCAAGGGCTTCCAGCCCTGCAGCAGACTTCTCATCACCCTACTCCTGTTCTTTGCAATGCAAAGAGTGCAGGCTATCTTTTTGCCTTGGGGCACTTTTTGTCATGTTGTCTATTTACAAACACGTCCCTACAGTAGTCCTTAAATTCTAGTTATGACTGGGAAAGTACCAAAGTACCAATAAGAAAATAGTCCTTTCTTCTTTTCTTCTCTGCACTTTTTCCTTGTTTTTGTTTTTGTTTTTGCTTACAGTAATTTTAAAAACTTTCAATTCTTTTAATCCCAGCAGAAGCAACACATATCAGGAAGCACAAACCGCAGCTTGCCTTGCCTCACACACCATAAACAGAAGCACTCACCAAGCTCTGACTGTAGAGCCCTTATTACTGAGGATAATGTATGAGACAGAAAGAAAACAGATGGGTTTTCAAAGGCCAGAATCTGCATTTAGAGGAGGAAGGAAAACAAACAAAAAAAAATTTAGATTGTAAACTGCAATTTTGCTGGACTCATTGAAAAAGAATAAAACTAGGATTCCATGATGTAACTTTTACAGTCAAAGCTCTGACTATAACCACACTTTACTGACCTGCCAGTTCGAAGTACTGGTACACCAATTCATCACTTTGCTGCATAAAACAGTGTAAAAATACCAATTTTAAATAAAAAGCCCATTTTGTTATTCACGTAGATGAAAGTACAAATCCCAGGTACCTGCTGTGTCAAGTAAAATACATAAAGCATTATCAGAAAAATACACTGGAAAAATGTGAGTGCCATATAAAGCAGTCTGGAAGAGTAACTTAAAATGACTGATGGCATGTTTGTCTTTTTTATGTGCTTTCAGCCTTCTTCCACTTACTGCATTCATTTCCACTAAATATATATATAATATATATATATAGTCCCCTCTATACAATGCCTTTGTTTGACCCTTGCAGAGGATTACACAGAATTAATAAAATAAATAGGCAAAATATAGACCAAAGCACAGAACAGAACATATACCACACTCAGTTCATCCTGAAGGACAAGCACTGACTGAGAGTTTGTGCAGATGGCAAAACCAAATTAGCAAATTAATTTGAATTTTGTATGTTGTTGTTTTCCTTGTAATTCTCATGGAATAAAGAGCAATTATTTCCACAATAATATGACAAGGAGGCCACAGATCCAATGGAGACCCAGAACAGAGTAAATCCTCTAAGTTTTCACTATTATTCATATACAAAGGTTTAAAATAAATAGTATTTTGCAAGAATGACAACAACAAAAAATATGAGGCATTGTCCACAGAGATTTTTGTATCCGATTCTTGAAAAAACTTAGCATATAAAATAATAGAGTAGTTTTTGTTCTTTATAATAAATTAAGGATTTACAGTCAGCTCTGTTAGGTCCTGTAGCACCAGAGTGCAAGATCCTGACTTGATGCCTGCCGTTTCAGGGCAGCCTGACAACATGCCAGGGGGATGCCTACCACAAGCTGAAGCGGCACAAGAGGCACACAACACAGCTGGGACAGCCACAGAGCACCTCAGGCTGCTGAGCATCCACGCCACCACAAAACTAGTCTTCTTTTGCTTTAAAACAAAATACTGCAACCCAGCTTTCTGTCCAAGAGGGAGCTTGGGACCCGCAAAGCAGCCAGCACAGATACACGGGCTCCTTTTATCCCATCCCAGCTGTGACGCAGCTGTTGGGTTCCCATGAGACAAAGGCAAGGGAGAGGGACTTTACAGAAAAGCCCCTATCATTACTCTGAGAACAGACTAATTCAAACTGGGCTCTCAGCTCAAGTCTCCATGATGGCAGTACTAATCACAGAGAAGTTACGCTCCCCACACAAAGTGTGGATTCCCCATCTCTGTATGTTTACAGATCAAGATTTGACTTCCTTTCTGAAAAACAGACTTTGATTAAAGATACATTTTTGAGCTCCATGGCAGTAACACAGCTGCAAGCTAATGGTTTCTGAAACAAGGGTCAGGCCTGTCTGGGGCAGCAAGAAGAAGAAAATTCTGCAGGTTCCAGACAACTAAGTGCTTCCCTGGAGAACTGAATTTCATCCTTCCCCTGGAGAGACTTCTGCAATTTTAAGCCACTCAGTTAAATCAGACTTGCCAGAGGTACTGAGTAATTGTATGTTCCATAGATGCTAACCTCCAGCCTGCTAACAGGGGGTGTCATCCACAAAGTGCTGTGCGTTTTCACAGACTAAGTTCATGGGATTTGTTTTTACACAAAGAATGCTCAACAATGCTAGATGCTTTGAGTCACACAGCCTAGATAATTTTCAATGCAATCTCTTGGAGATTCCCACTGAACCCTACTTCTGACATTTCCATAATTAGAAGTGTTTGACATTGCATATTTAATAACATTCTTTTTATTTAACATTTTTGTGTGCAATTAATAGCCTAGCCTAAAAATAGTGTTTATATATGTGTGTATATATATATATATATATATATACACTGCACCGTGAAGACCAAAATATTTTTGCTATAGTATTTGATTTGAATACTTTATTGAGGTCATGTGGAGCACCTATCTCTTTATATGGATAAGTAAAAGCAAAGAGAAATCTGTTGTGATAACATGCAAATAAGTATGGTGCATTCATACGAGACCAAACACTGAAGTAATAAAAAGGAAGGAAAACTACACAGCAGGACAGATATTTCCAGCATTAATGTAGCATTTACACCTGCTGTGCAGACGCAAATCCTGTGTACATGAATTAACACTTGTTCTTATTTGTTTTCTCACCTTTTTTATAGAGCAGAAGCCCTATGTGTATCTTTACTTTCAACTAATATTAAGAAATATACATAGCTGCAAAGATTATTTCCATTTTTACCCATATGTGGAAAATGTGGTTATGTACAGTTCATGGGGGAAAAATTAAAAACTTATGCCAAAAAAATAAGAAATGTCTGTTTGCTTCTCAGCCTTTTATCAGTGAAATACCTTAAAGGGAAAAAAAATAAAAATAAAAATAATAATAATAATAAAAAAAAACTCATGTCTGAATGCTCATCCAAACACCAGTAATAAGGACTAAATCAATTTAATAACATAACTTCTACACCCTACACCTACTGGTCCACCAAAGCTCAGCAGGGAGCTCCTGGACATGATGTTGTTGGAGACTGCTCTCTTATTTCTCATCTTAGTATTCTATATGAACATTCTTTTAAGATTAATATGCCTAAAAGCAGTCCTGCAAGTGCAATTGTGTCATGCATTCATTTTCATCATTATTCCTCTTGCAAGGTTTAAATAGTTTATTGTAGATAAGATTTCTATAATATATGTATGTTTTCATAAGAGCATGATATATTTTAATGTCAAATTAAACACCACAAAAGGAGATTAAAAAGAAAAAAGAAAAGAAATCTAGACATGACAAAGAAAGGCAGAGTATTGCCAAACTCACAATCATCACAGCAAACCTAGAAGAGATGACTGAACAACAGATCAAAGAGTGATCCATTGCCCTCTTCTGCTTAATTTGTGCCACTCAGGCAACAAAAAGGAGGCAAACTCCATTCAGTTTTCTCTACTGTGAAAGTCTCCTTAGGAAAGGCACAACAGAAAAATCTGTTCTCTCTGTCCCTGGATGGCAAAGGGAAACCAGAGCTCAGCCACTTGGGCAGCTGTACATTGCACTGGGATGGACCCACACAGACAACTGGAGAACTGCAGCCACACTGATGGCACTGCTTGGTGCACTGGGTGTAAGGACCTCAGATACAGCTGAGCACATGCTAGTATTTAAGAAAGTTGTAATATTTCAACCATATACCTTCTTGTTAAGCAAATTCACTCTAAAGTATGTCAGGTTCAGACTAAGGCCTCTCTCTTTTCTGCTGCTTTGCTTCCCCAGTCCAAGCTGAAATCATGGTCCCTATCTTTCATGTGTATATCCAGCCATAAGATTAAAGACAGTTTTACGAAAGCACACCTTTCAGTTCTTGCCTTCAGGCATTCCTTGTTTCTTCTGACTCATCTTCACAAACAAAGATCGCCGTCTTCTATTGTTTAGACTTATAACTTGGCCATTACCCAAGTTTCATTTTTCTTTCTCTTCCTTCCATCAAATCTAACTTATTGCTTTTTCCTGCCTGACATTATTAGGACATGAGTTTTCCTTTTCATCCAGCTAAATGTCTTGACCAAGTCCTCATCATATAACATCATAACTCCTACAACCTTCTTCACTACAGATTTGATAAATGCAACCTCACTCAAATTTTACTCATTTAAAAGGTTGCCTCAAGAATCATTACCTTGACTCTTTTTTTTTTTTAATATGAGAAATCCATCTTTGTAGTTCTGCCTATTGTTTATCCTCTTTACTATACAGAAGAAAAAAAAAAATTTTTGAAAAAAATATACATCTTCATTTTCAAGGTAGTTCGCCACTTACAGAGTTAGGAGTTTATAAAGGGCCTTGCCTTTTGTTGTTGTTGTTGTTCACTGGTGACATCTTCATCTGAACTTCACCTAAGCTGTTTGCCAACTCATTTCAAAAGAGGATATATTCGCCCTCTCCTATGACACAGCTGTTGCGTAGCAGCATCACAAATAACAGATGTACCTCATAATCCGCCTTCACACTGAGCCCTCCACTACATTTGTAATAACTCCACCGTGGACAGGCGAGGTGCACGCAGCCATTGCTCATGTTCCTGCTCACCATCCCACCATCTCCCTCTGCCCATTGCCCCTGCCTGCCGTGCTGTTCAGGGGAATGGTTCTGGTTTACGTCTGCACAGCAGCAGGGTCCCAACCCCTCACCAGGGTGTCTGTGTGCCAGCAGGGTACACTCAGGGAGGAAAAAAACCTTGGAATAAATTTAGGAGGAAAAAAACTTGGAATAAATTTTTGCCAGTGAGTGCATTAGTGAACATACAATGCAGTAATACAGTCGTGCCACAAGAAACTTCTGTAACAGATAATTCTGTCTTTCTGCAGTCTGACACAAAGCAGAAATAATTAGGGTGATAAAGTCAAAGCAGCCCTAGTAAATTCAGCTAAATCTGGTATCAACACAGTTGGGATACTTATTTGCATGTTTAAATTACTCAAGTGACTAATTTTATAATTTCCTTTTCAATTGCTGAATGCCTTACTTTTAACATTAGCCCCCTGAGAAGCAGAGGCACAGTGCATGGTGCTGTTAAAGTTAAAAAACTTGTTATACTTCAGAAGATTATCATAATATTGCATACATTATTTCTTATTTAATAAAAAATTAATTGTGCATATAATTTGATCATTTAATGTCAATAAATTGTTATATAATTCTAGAATGCATCAGTTTTTTCTTATTGTAAAATAAGTTACATTTATCAAAGTTTCTGTGAGTAAACGTTCTTATTAGAACTCCAAATTTTGCAATATTTTGTCTGCAGTCTTTCTGAATGGGACGATACTCATACCCATGGAAATCAGACCCCTTCATTTGTATCTAAGTGTCCATAAATCCAGGCTCCTGCCCTCGTCACAGAAGATGCAGAACACTGAGACATGCAACCTATTGATGAAGTTCTGATGGCGCTCTTTGGGTACAACTTCAATACAAAGACAAGAAACAGCCACAGAAAGCCATGACATCAAGGAGCAACATTTAGCTGCCACTGGAGGTGAAATTCTTCTCTACTCCTCTTCTGTTGGTGTGTAGTTTCTCGAAGAAAGCCAGATCTCTGGAAGCCATTATAAACAGTGATCATAGTAAAATAGGACCTGTTTTCTGCAAAAGCTGACTCATTATGACCTTCTACAATGCCAGATTCCATGCACTCTGCCAAAAAGCCAAGTTCAACATTATCTGTGTATTTCTTCACACAGAGACACGAACGTAGTGATAGGAAGCACTCAACTGACTGCATGGGTAACTGTGATTTGCTTGCTGTTTACAAACCAGATAAGGATTGAGTCCTGCTGCTAAGGACACTGTCACTATAATCCTCATTTCTCCACAATACATGGATTTCAGGGAAAAAAAAAAAAAAAATCTGGCAGATTTTACTAAATAACCTGGATCGATCCTCAAATGACTGTGGGTTTCAGACATTCACCTCCTTGCATCAATAGCAGGTTTGCAACACTGACCTTGTCAGTTCAGTGTGCCCTTCAATATACACAGATGCTATGTGCAGATTTTAATAACATACTGCAAATGGACATGGAAAACATCTTTAAAAGCATTTGGAAAAACCCATTTTGTTACATCACTGCCAATTACTGTCTCTGGCAAACTAGCCTCTCGACTGGTTTGTTGATGTGCAATCTGGTTTTCCATATCCTGAGGGGAAACAGTGATCTTAGGAACTTCCTAATGAAAGTAAACCTCACTCAACAGGATCACGCAAATGACAAATTAGTTATCTTCTGTAGAAATCACAAAATATTTTCTAATGTGTTCTACTGACACATTATTTCTTTCCTGTTTTCTAACTTGGCTCTCTATGGACCTCGAAGTCTCCAAAGACAACAGAAAAACCACTGCTATCAGCTGCCCTACAGACTTAACACCCATTTGCCTTCCACCGAGCACTCATTACTTCTGGTGGTGGTGCTTCATATTTGCGTGATGCACCCACAGACCCTAGGTAGAATTTGTGGCTTCCTGCTACCAGGAGCAGTTACCTGCCCAGTTAATTTTTACTCCAGGTAAATAAAGCAGCCAAGTAGCAATATGCTACATAAAAACAAAATGTTAGAAGTAGTCTTCCATAACTTCTGCTTCATTATATTCTTCTTTGGCTCCCCTATTCTTTGTGGTTTTTGTTTTTGTGTGTGTGTTTTGTTTTGTTTTTTCCTCCAGTTTCCCTAGCCAAATATAATAGCAAGTTTTTCAAAAAGTCTGTTTCTGCTAAATTCATTTTTACCCTGTTCTTCTAGAGCTCAGTACAGCACTGCCTGAGCATAGCAGTGACATAAAAATTCAACGGCCTAGATATTTTACAGTGCTGACATTCCGTCCCTTTGAAAACAAAACAAAAGCAATGCCCGTTCCTCCACAATGAGCAGCACAATTCCTGCCACAATATGCCCAACAGCATGTCATATTATTTTATCAAAAGTTTTAATCGAGAGCAATTATGTCACTAAAGGAAGAACACCAGATTTGTTTTTCCATTGGGGAAAAAAAAAAATCAAGTCCTAATAAATTTTCACCTTTACAAAGGTATTAAAACCTTTAAAACATAAACACATCTGACATTAGCTTTCTGTATTCATAGACTAAAAGGTTATTTTTCTTGCATGAAAACAAACTACTTTGCACAGAACTATACTAACTTCCTCGTGCAAAGGTCAAAAAAGTACATACAGCAACCACTTGAAGTTTGCTTATGAGAAAACTGCCTTTAAAATCTTGTAAGCCTATATGCAGTCCTAATGTAACATACAGATGACCTTACAAAGCTTCTCTATCTTCCATAAATTTAAATTAATTGTATCATTTTATTTAAGTTCCCAACTTGCTGTGGTATATTAGCATATTAAAATTAACTCTGCAGGCTGTAATCACTTTACCTTAATAAACCAACTTACCAAGACAAATTTGATAAAATTATAGTACCCCCTTGTGGTGTTACCTTCATACCCCAGTAGAACATTTCTTAATATTATATTCTAAAAAATCTTCTTCTATCAAGCTCAGTGGATAACTAATTAACCTTTTCCAGAATACAATAAGAGCAAAGGGAAATTAAAAGGACTATCACTAGAATCTGAGAATGGATGAGCTAGAACGACATTTTTCCATAAGCCAAGAAAGCAATCTTTTGGAAACCTTATGCATTTTCCATCAACAAAGACAGCATATAATGCTTTAATATGAAAAGAGCATGTGGGTAATTGTCTCCATGATGCACCACCAGAAAAGATTTTACATTTTTTTAATGGAAAGCAATCAGTTTATCAGTTACAAAAGTAATCTAAAAGTTCACTATTCCGTGATTATATCTCACCTTGTACAATGTTTTCCCTCACTAAATTTAAATGACTATGGTCCTTTGATCCAGGAGGCCCTCTCTGCAGAACTCTTCAGTCTTCTGTCCTCTTAATATTTATTACACACACACAAACTGATCACCTTTTACCTCAACACACTCCTGTGAAAACAAGCAAAGAAATAAACAAAAAAAATAACCTGGGATTCTCAAAATGGGACAAAGGAAAAGTCTGTTTTTTATTCTCTATTCTTTCTACACTGATTCTGAAGAGGTGTGGGATGTCTTGAGATTACATTTTCACTCTGTCTTATAAGTAACATTTCAATAGGACAGATTTATATACTATCTGTGAAAAATGTGCAGACTAACAGCCATACGGACAATTAGATTTACCTTCAGAGGAGAGGTCCAGGCACCTAGCAGCTCCCATCACCTGGACAGCACCATTCATAACAATGGCAGGGTAATACCAAAAATATTAAGCATAAAGAAGTTATTTAGATGCCATGTATTTTGATTTTTTTTATGTATTGATACAAAAAATGCACTTTTAAAAGCAGCTTGAATAATAATTACAGCTTTTTTTCCTTAATTTGAGACATCATTGCCCCATTTTCTTCATGATTATATAGTCTGAACAGACTGAAGTGAAAAAGCTGATTTTTACTTGCATTAAGCTACTGACTTATGAACTACTATACACATATACATACGTTGGTTGTTTTACCTACATGGCAAACGTGGCAAATGATATAAAACTACACAATTGTCCACAGCCTGTCACAGGTAGGATGTCACAGAAGTTATTGAACATCTGAGAAGTATTCACTGCACCTGGCATGAATTGCTGCCACTAACAGCAAATGAGACCGTCTGACACATGTGGAAGGGGTCCCTGTACATTCTCAGTAACGTGTGCATTTCGATGACCCCAGCAACAAGGCAGACTCAGGTATTCAGATGGCTGGAGGCAGCGAGGTTTGGGTGGCGGGGGGCAAGGCGCACCCAGTGGGGAGCACCAGGAGTGGGCACAGGGCAGATGCGGGCATGGACCCGCATCAGCCATAGCCAGGCAGGGAAGTCATCCTTCTGGAGAAGGCAAGGAAAATGAACGTGACATTCCTATCATAGACATTTTGTTTCAACATAATTAACGCAGCACAATGTTAAGAAGAACGGTAAATTTGGTCTATAAAGCGCAGACCTAGGCGGTACAGGATTTATAACTGCCTGAGTCTTGAAATAAAGTAAATACATTTTAAGTTCCTGATAGTTATGGAAACAGTTTTGAAAGATTGTAATGCAGTACCAATAAAGCTTTTGTAAATACTATCCTAAAATATGTGTTTTCTCTAAAAGAAAATAGTTGCCATAGGAGGTTTATTTTATTTTTTCCATATTTTTACCTATCAGGCTTCCAGATAAATGGTAGAAAAACAGTTTGTTCTTCTGAAAGTATATGTGTTTATCCGTTATTCTCAAACTGTGACAAACAGGGTATTGGGACCAGCAGAGGTGGTAAAGTGTCCTATTAAAAAGCAACGGTACAAATATAAGAGAGAGAAATTCTGTTACTGGCAGCATGTGAAACAGCACTCCCCAACCTCTGCCGGACCCTGCACCTTCCCCAGGGACACCTGCTTCCACAAAAGGAAGCCATTTAAAGCAAATCTGTGCTTCCTCGGTCCAACGAAATAATTTTGACGCTCTTTAAACAAGAATAATTACATTATTACTACCAGCATTTCTCAAACATGTCCAATACAAGAATTTCAAAACACTACACTTGAGTCACTAATTTTTCATTTTCTAAATGAAACAGCTATCAAAACAAAAAAAGTGATTTTGTCTAAACCATTCATAAAGGAAGCAGTAGCAGAACAAGACATAAACACTGACTACATCAACCTTATCCTGTTAAAGCCCCTTCAAGGCTAATTTACTTCTTCCTTCATAGGCCTTGGTGTCACAGGAATTCAGGGTACACCAGGTGCCTTACACTCCTTTCACCTTCAAACATTTGCATTCCAAGGCCTTAGTGACAGCTGAACCTACACTTGGCACAGGCTGCTGACTGAGAGGAGACCTTTGCAGATGAGCTAGGATGATTCTTCAAAGTCAACTTCTCCCTAAGTCCAGTTTTATGACAGGCAAGGGGCTTGGAAACGAGCACAGCAGGGGGGGCTCAGAGGCTGATGGAGCCAATGGGTTTGGTTATCACTGTGCTTCCGTAACATTTCACTTGCAGGAGGGTCTTCCACTGCCCAAGGTGCCCAAGTGCCTTGGTAATCTGCCTTGAACAGGATATGAAGGGTGCCCTGAGATAAACTAAGGAGGGATGTCTTTGGTGGGATTGTATACCATGTTTAGGGCAAAAAGGTGTTGACAGAACTATTTTAAATCTGGGTAACTCTTGGGGTATTAGGGACAGAAAGTCTTCCCATCAGTGCCCACTTTTGATTAAGTGCTGTTGCATTGACCTGTGAGCCTAGCCCTACTTCCCTTTAGTTTATTTCTGATGTGTCTTGTGTAACCTCCACAGGACCAGAGACAGAGGATCTCAGACCTGGAATTTCTGGAAGATTTTTACTGGTAGTAAGTACTTAGGGTTTTGGCCATAGCTGCACACATGAAGGCAGTGAAGCGATTTGCTCCTCACAACAGTAATTCAGTGTCCTCACAGTGGCTACAGTTCGTGACGCTTGACTGATCTTTGCCCTCCTAAATTTGGTGGCCACAGCTCCCAGACTGCACACACAGAACTCCAGCCCTGGCAGGAGGAGGACGCGGGGGCAGGCAGAGCCCCCACAGGTCCAGGTGCCCTCCGCAGCCTGAACGCAAGGGGATGGGGTAGGCTCAGGAGCCTGCTCACGTGGCACTTCAGCCAGGGATCCTGGGACAGTCTTTGTGAAAAACCTCACACAACAGTCTGGACACGGCTGTAAATTCCCAACTCTTTTAATCTCATCATCTACCAAGTGCAACACGTTATCTTCCATTATGATAGAAGTAAGCAAAAAATTAATTAACCTCCACTCTCCATGAGAAATGAAGCTTTATATAGACAAAACCATGCACATTTGTGATATTTGATTACAGGCTAAGGAGAGAAAAAGGAGAAAGTCTGAATGAAATATGCTTAAAGAGATTTTATTCAAGCAGGAGAGCACCTTCTGCTTAACGTACGCAAGCTATTAGGATTTTCTCAACCAAATCATATGGAAGTGCATATACAGTACATGTTAATTCTTCTTACAGAAGCAATGATGGAAGGATCCTGGCTTCAGAATGGACTGTTTTAATTCTGCTTCAGCTCTCAATTCTGCCTTTCATTTTCCTACTGGCTTTCTGAAATTCCATGGAAAGACATTGTTGTTAAACAGCAGTGAGTGTTATTCTCACAGCAGTGTACACTAATAATAATTCAGTGTGGTGTCATGGAAGGCTGTGAGCTCTTAGCTGAATGTATTTGAAAAATAAAGTTTGTTTTTTTTCCTCAGAGATCTTTACTTAAGTCAGCATGGAACTCTTGTAAAAGATAACTACCAATAAGTCACAACTACCCAAGGAACAGCCTTTTTATTTTATTTTTTTATTCGTTGCTCACCATGACAACATAATAAATGAGCCCTGAGAGACTAGAAGTGCATAACTATTTAAAATTTTGTATTTTATCTTTCATTGTATGCTTCCAGACATAACATTCATGATCTATTTTTTTTAACCCTCTTCAGTGTCTCCAAGTAAAATACTCCAATTTTCAAATGCAATATACAGTAATCAGAAATACATCTTCACCGTGATTCTAGATAACAGTTTACAAAACTAGTCTTATAGTATTTTTGTGATTCATTAATAATTACTTGCTCCCGTAAAAGGAAAGCAACAAGCCAACACAGCTTCAACATCTGCTTTTTCAATTTTTGTTTTGAGTTCTGTTGGATGTCTCTGTATTCTTTCATACATGACTAATAGGAAAGATACAAGACTAATAGGAAACATAACTGAAACTTCACTTATGGTTGGTTTCAGTTAACAGATGGTCTTTAAACTATCCAACATAAAAGCATTCATTTTAGAAAAACTGACCCCAAAACTGCTTCATAAAATAAAAAGTATTTCAATTTTTTTTCCAGAGCTTTAGGATCTTTCAAGACACTACAGTATAAGAGGCCCCAGGGTTTTTTTTTAAAAAAAAAAAAAAAAACTTATAATTCCTGACTTTAAATATCAGAGACTAAAGGCTTTACGATACGATAAGTATCGGAAGTAACATACGCAGCCATACAGAAAGGTGGGCCTCCTAGACTAAGTCTGTTCTTGCTAAATTTCAAGTGCCAACATAAAATTACAGCAAAGAGATCTGCAAAATCCCTCTGCTACAGATGATTGCCATGATAGGTCAACCAAAGCCTTAGTTTTCCATATGCTAATAGAGCAGTTATGGTGGGGTCTTCTGGCTGCTGTAATAGCTGCTTCCTTCTGGATAAGTAACTACTATAAGCCAGCCACCAAAATAAATAACAATTATAATAATAATTTCTTAGCAATATGCTTTCGGGGCATATGAACTAGAGTGATCATAATCTGAATCCTATTTCCAAACTATGTAATGTAGAATAAACCGAATGAAGAATTGTCCCCTACACACCTTGCACAGTTGAAGATTGTTTAGGATTGACAGGAAGGCTTGGCAAGATTTGTGCTGCTCCACATTTCTTAGTCCAACAGTACCACTGTATGTCTCGCTCGTTCCAATACTCATCTACAAATCTGCTGCTGATCACGGTTAATGAAAGTGTAGTAGGGCAGATGCACCTTGGTCCTTGTGCTCGGTGCTTTTGCTCAGATAGCAGCACCTTAGAGAGCAACGTGGTGACTTTGCTACAAGAGCAGTCTGCTTACAACATGGCTTTTCTTAAAAGCCTATCTACAAAAGAAACCAAGAATAAAACCAAAGAAACAGCTATTGTCCAAAACGCCTCGCAAGCCCATCCATCATGCTTTGCATAACCTGGGGACAAATGGGGACTACTGCAGCACTGCTGTCGCTGTAAGGGCACCAGAGCGTGGTGCCAATTTAAATATAAACAAGGTTTAATGCTTCTGTCTTTTTCAGACTCACTCTTCGATGTCTTCTGACAGCAGCCCAACTGAAGCCAAAGCATCAGAAGTAACTCCACTTTGTTTTAGGTCAAGAATTAAGGACTATTTTATTCAAAGTTATATTAACCAGTACTTTACCTAAGTCTGTGCTACGACTCGTACAGTGAGGCTGCCCGTGCAGCAACACTGGTCAGCTGCACATGGCTGGACTTTGCCGACTGTCAGCAGCTGCCTGGAAGAGACTGAAGGTGGCAGCACTTCCGTGGAACAAACAGAATTTTTGTATAATATCTATGTACATACACACACGTCTGGACACAGTTTATTTATGGCCAGATTCTGAGCCCCTTGCTCACACGCAATAGGTATTTACTCTTGCAAGGTGTCCCACACAGCTATGTCTGTTAACAGAGCGTCCATACGAGCCATCAATATTTTGGTCTAGACAGGGAAATATTTTTTGCTATCTGCTCACATTAAAGAACAGCCTTCAAAAAGTCACTCAGACACAAGTTTAGAAACAGATGAAGCAACTGAAGCAAAATAGCAATATACCTTAAAAGCATGGCTCTTAATTTTTAATTGCATCCTAATCAGACTTTTTTAGCTTTACAGAGAGGTACATGATCACAATAATAATAATAATAATAATTAAAAAAAAAAAAAAAAAAAAACTCTACCTTTAAAAGTGCTATGAAAAAGAAATCATACAAAAATTAGTACTGGAGAAAGAGTTAGCAAATAAAGTTGAAAGTAAGTTTCTTTCCTTCAGAAAGTCTGTTTTTCCAGATGCATCATCGGCATCTGCATGTTAGCAATTTTTCATTATTTATAAATGGAGTATTACAGGAACACAGCCAAACTACAAGCCAAGAAGTCCAACACACACATTTTTAAAAATAGGGAATGTGTCTTGGTTATAGAACAAAAGAACTCATTTTATCACTTGGCTTTACCGCTTGAGAAAATGGCTCCTGGTGTGCTGAACTCCATGATAAATGTGCCCCCTCTAGATCTTTATTGCCCTTGTAAATCAAAGGACTGACAGCAGTTAATAAGAAAGCTTTTGAGTGGTTTTGAAGTTTTGCTTTGTACAAATAAAATCTCATATTAAAGAATTTGCTAGTCCTCAAGGTGTGGAAAAATGAGTATGACTGGAACCTGTTGTGCTTTTTTTTTTTTTTTTTTTTTTTTTTTTTTTTTAAACTGTTTCCACTATTTGGAAAAAAAAAATCATTTTGTAGCAGAAGCAGCAGAATAAAATAAGTAATTTGTGCTGTATTGAAATACAAAAATTAGAGTCAGTGATTTAGTTATTAACATTTTTTTCTGTCATTTCTATACCCTCTGATTTCTGAACAGTGCAACAAAATCGTAAGTATAGAGTGTAAAACAGGAAGGGTTTTTCCAAAGCTTCACATTAGATGTTGACAGTTCTTCTACAAGTTATTCTTACCTGAAGAAAGAGCCTATTCTACACCCAAAAATTATTGGTCAAAATTCCACTATGATACTGTTTTTGGAAGGATAAGGATCATCTGGGTTACCAGTTAACCCATGGGTATGGACAGAAATTTTTAAATTCACTGACAACTGCAATGTTTACAGATGGTCAAATTATGGTACGTAGCATGAGTTTTACAAATCTACCTTTTGGTCAAGCAACAGTACTTTACAGGGAAACAAATAAATGACTACAACACAAATACCTAAAGATCCGATTGCAAAAAAAAAAAAATGAATAAAACAAATTATAATTACAGATTTAAAAGTTTACTTAAAGAAATCATGTTCTAGAACAGAGACTTGGAAAAAAAGAAATGTTTATTGCTCCAATTTAGAGGTCTTCAGAAGCAAACTGATACATATTTTGAAGGTTGGGTAAGTACATTCTTCGTGGCATCATGCTTTGAGCATACAGCATCAGCATTTCACTGAATTACAGTTTAACCAAAACAAACTAGAACTAATGTTGTGGTGGCTTTGTTTTCCTTCCATGAGTTGCATTATCCCTGTTTGATTCCAGGCAGCATCATTCTTCCTAAAACAGTTAAAGGCACAGTCTGGTTGAGGAAATTTTAACAGGAAGCTGCAGTTGTTTGGACAAAGCTACACTTACTTATAGGGAAATAAATATTTCCTGTTTGAACCGGTAGCATAAAGGTATTATGTGACAAAATATCGACAGGTCTGAAGAAAGCTTCGCTCTTCCCAAGTGAATTTTTAACACATTTTAAAAGGCATCTCAATGAAAAAATATTCTAGTGAACATATTATTTTTAAATATATTGCCCCCTTCTTCATCTATCTAGAAAAAATAAAGACTTTATTTAAAAACAAAGAAAACCAGCACTAAAGGAGCACATTAGCAAGTGTTATTTAGGATTAGGATCCAAAGCATCAGGCATCAATATATTCCAGCTGTGTGGACCTGTTGTAGCCACAGTCCCAGGGATGTCACATCACTAGCAGGCACTGGAGAGCTACAGAGAAAAAGCAAATCAGGCTGAAGCGTAACTGCCTTCCGCAGGACTTGCCCTCCTCCCGCCTGCAGCCCACCCTCTTTTTGCTGACAACTTCCCTCACACACTCTGCTCCGAGGCACAGGTAACCAAACCCTTCCCAAGGAGAAGCTACTGATCGACAAACGGCAGCATCTTGTCTTCTCAGACACGATGGAAAAATACACAAAGCAGGCGGTAAGTCGGGAGGGCGCAGGCTATTGAGCAGTCATCCAAGGCTCCATTCACGTGCTCGATGAACTGAGGTTGCTAACTGCAGCATGCTGGCATTTTCATTTAAAGCACTGTTATGTCTCTAACTCTCACAGTTGGAAAGAACACCTAGAAATACAAGCTGAACGTACCCAGTAAACGTATGCCTTCCTTAGTCTATAGACAATCAGACGCTTCTGTGTTTCCACTGGCAGAACTATCTCCATTTGTTCCCCCACCACCACTATTATGAATTCACACTGCTCCCCTTCACCAATATTGACAGACTGAAAGGAGAAAGCGAGGGATACAACCATTAAAAGTGTCCCTCTGCCACATTACTGTGGTCTTGTAGGCCAGCGTTAGTTAAATTAGAAAGCAGCCAGCAAGCAGAGACTCTATAGCACCATGGTTGATGGCTGCCCAGAGAACATCACTAGTCTAACATGCACCTAGGCATGAACACGACACAGGACTTTTTATAGAAATAGAAAGCAAGTTTCTGAAGCATCTAAGCACTTTGCAGTTTAAAGACAAATAGCAATTCCTGATAGAAGGTCCAACATTCCTGATCCCCAGGGCTGGAAAAAAGGCCAGAACATGACAAAAGGCATAGAAAATGCTGAGGATCTCTGTACCAACAGTTTTCATCCTGCTAGTGACACAGCAGCCAACTGCAGCAGTGCTTAGTTTGGAAAAGCCTACAGAGGCGTCCTTCTGTGTGACAGTAAGAATTTGAGCAGAGTTAACGACACCTAACGAATTAAAAGGAAGAGAAATAGGGCAAAAAGTGAATTCTGAATGAAGTGAATTCAGAACAGAGTTGCAGGTCATGACGTTCAAGACAGTGTGTGATTTTCTGCTGATGAACTCCCTTTCAAAATGCACAGTCACTACTGACACTAACGGAACCGATAATGGGATGGCGAGCCAAAACACAGCAGAGGTCCGCCCCCACAGACAGCACGATGCGTCTGGGACGGTGACTTCCCCCTTGAGGTTATCAAAGTCATTATTCAAGGAAGGCCAGAGGTCGGTTTAGCATTAAAAGTCAAATTCATGATAATGTAACTGTTTTATGATAATTTATTCTTCTAATTTTTCAATTCAGAGGATTGTTCTTAAGCCTCTGAAAAGTTGTCTATACCTTAAAAAAAAAATAAAGGAAAAGAAAGGAGAAGAGAAGTAAAGCCCAACACCTAACAATTGAATCATTTGTTCCGGAGGGGAAGAAACTCCCCTCTCCAGGTCAGCCGCCAGGTGCTCGCTTACAGGAGAACGTCTCTAAACTTTGAATTTCAGCTCAGCAATCATGAGCCAAATCATAAATAAGTATTGATGTTTGCCACTCTACAGTTAAATTACATCAGGCATCAATGCAATCAACTCATTAGCTGTTTTTTATTGAGCACCAACATTCATTACTTACTTTTCAATTCTTTGATTAAGCAACATATTGCCTGTATTCCCAGTCTACATCTACCAGCTGATTAGCTCAATAATACTGATAATCTTCTCAAGTCAAAAGAGCCGGGAAGGGAAGTAACTGAAATCCCTATGAGCAGACTCAATTTACTCCTTTTGTGTATAACATCAATACACTAAACTACCAGCAATACAATCCAGCAAATGAAACTTCAAATGCACTAAGTTAGAGAGTAATTTTAACAAAAAGTCACAGCAGGTCATTAAAATGCCCCTTAATTGTCTCTAGATCATACTCCGTTATCCTTCAACAACCTTCCTGGCATGCTGAGATTTTAAATCTCTTCTGACTGATGTAAGACCCAAGAACGGAATTGAAGTGTGATTGTCACATACGGAGTCTGAATGCCAAAGGTCAGAACAGCTTACTGGTATGCTGGCCCACTGCTCCAAATTTTATATCTTTTCTGTCCCTCGGTTATTGCCTGACATGATTTAACAACTGTAATTCCTTATTTAACGATGTCAAAGGTTTTTAGGAAATTGACTGTATTTCACCAACGATATATTTCTTCTTGATTACAGAGTGGTTAAAATGATTTTAAACCAAGACAGCAAAATAAAGCAGTAATAAAATCAATAAAAGGTGCTTAAAACATTCCTTCTATTAGGTAATGGCATTTAAAATATCCGTAGCTTGTAATGGCACTTAGGATATGCCCAAAAATCAATGAGCTAAATTACTTATTGAACTAGTTAATTTGAACATTGAGTTTTATATGTATATTGATAAAACAAGCTGCAGGAGCGCCGGCTGCGCTTGGATTGCGCGGTCGGACGTCTCCCTCTGCTGGAAGGAGCCTCTCGGAGCTCCGCCGGGTTTTTGTTTTTCAAACAAAACCGACACGGGAGGACGTAACGCCTGAAAGACGCCACAAGAGGTCTCAGATTCGTGCACAGCTGGAGAATGAAGGCAGGTATCGGGGAGCTGCGAAGTTCTAAGATGCTAAACAGCAACGCGGAGCTTCGGACTTCACCCCGTGCCGCCACAGTTCTCAGACCTGAGAAGTATGCATAAAACATAGCATTTGGGAAAAGCGTGGAGGAAGGAATATCGTTATGTTTTAAATCAGTGAGACTATTAAGAACTCTGCTAGTGCTTTTTGTGCTAAGAATGTCTCCGCGGTGGGTTCAGGAGCAGCACGCTCCCTTCTGTTTTCCTGCTGGACGTGAGGAACAACTGACCAGCTTCGTGCCTGCTGGCTTTGTTCCGAGTGTACGCTGCCTCTTGTTTTGGAACAACTATACTTAAGAGGGGAGAATGTTAAAAAAAAAAGGAAAAAAAGGAGGCTGTTGTTGCCTGTAGAACAACGTGCTGGGCTGCAGGCGAGCACTGACTGATCTCAGCCCGTTCACACCGCTGCCGGGCCGTCGCGTCCCGACTTCCCCAAGATGGCGCCGCGCCGCCGCCGGCCTGGCCGCACCTTCCCAAGATGGCGGCGGCGTGTCCCGCCTCCCGCGACCTCCCCAAGATGGCGGCGGGCGCCCGCCGCCCCGTCGCAGATGGCGGCGGAGGCCCCGCCCGGGCGCGGGGCAGGCTGGGAGCGGGGCCGCGCGGCGGGGAGCGGGGCCTGCGGCGGGCGGGGCG